>JBAWJV010000037.1:0-168722 GCA_037356075.1 Neofusicoccum sp. Z40 | reverse complement strand
CCCTCCCCCTCCCTCCCTCTCCCTCTCCGGACTCGGCGGCAAATCCACCAACCTCACAACCTCCCTCTCAGGCCCCTCCGACATATCCGCCAACCGCATCATCACCCTCTCCACCTCCCTCCCCCCCGCCTCATAAACACGCGTCCGATCGCCCCCATCGACCTCATAAATCGGCCAACCCTCATAACCAGGCGGCTGAGCGTCCAGCTCCGCCGCCATGCGCGCGGCCGCCGCAGAACTGTTGGTACCGGCGCCCGAGGTATTATAATAATCGTTGCCATCGTCGTTGTCGTTGTCGTTGATGTCGTCATGGCCAGCAGCACCGCCGCCGCCGCTGCTGCTGCCCGTCCCCCGTCCATCACTCGCCCACGTCCCGTTTCCCCACCCATCCCGCGCCACGCCCACGCCGACGAATCCGGGCGCCGCGCCGCCCGCCATGCCGCCCCCGCCGCCGAAGCCGTACGCGATGCCCGCCATGTTGCGGGCGAAGTGGGCGGTGGCGGTGGTGGTGGTGGTGGCGCGGAGGGGAGGAAGGGTTGTGGGGAAGGTGATTTCGCCGTTGCCGTCGGGGACGACTTCTTCCCAGCGGGGGTTGGTGCGGGTGCCGCGGCTGGCGGTTATGGTGGAGGAGGCGGGGGAGGTGGGCCAGGAGGCGGTGGCGGTGGGGTTGGGGTTGAGGGCGGTGGTGGTGGTGGTGGTGAAGAGGTTTGGGTCCTTTTCGTCGGTTGGGCGGAGGCTGTGGGTGGTGAGGGAGGAGTAGGAGGGTTTGGGGTGCATGATTGGTTCGATGAGGTCTTCGCGGTTGGCGGGGAGTTCGTGGATGGAACGCTGGTGTTGCGCTGGTGTGGCTGCGTGCTGGAAGTACGATGTGCCGCCGTGGTGCGGCGAGGCTCCGGCGTGGTGCATGGCTACTGGCGATTCGAGTTCCGGCGGGAGACAGCCGAAGTGGGCTTGTTGAGGGGTCGTGGGTCCCCCGGGGACTGGGGCGAGGTTATTGGGGTCCAGATTTGTCCGGGAGTCTGGGGTGCGTGAAACGTGGTCGCGGTTGTTGCATGGAGATGCTCCTGCGGCCATGGCGTCTTGATGGAGACGCTTCCGCCGTAAGCGCCGTCGTCTGAACATCAGTGCCAGTACGACCAGCACGAATGTTGCGGAGAAGATGCCACCGCCAAGACTGATTCCGATGATTGCGGCCGTGGACAGACTGCCACTACCACCGCCGCCACCACTGGAGTCAGAAGGGGACAGTGTTGTCTGGCCCGTACCAGTCTGCAGGAATGGTTAGTATGATGGACAGAAATGGCAGACAGAATGACGAAATGGACGAGTGATTGTACTGGAATGGGAAGTCAGGCCTTCAGCGTAGGGGACTGACGTCTCCTGGGATGCCGAGGTCCGTGGTCATGGAGATTCATCCAAAAGACGTGTTCCAGAAGACACGCTTTAAACAATGCTGTCTAACACTTTAAAGGGTACGGCCACATTGGATG
Source organism: Neofusicoccum sp. Z40 (assembly GCA_037356075.1). Lineage (NCBI taxonomy): Eukaryota > Fungi > Ascomycota > Dothideomycetes > Botryosphaeriales > Botryosphaeriaceae > Neofusicoccum > Neofusicoccum sp. Z40. The sequence continues at coordinate 167,232 of JBAWJV010000037.1, read as the reverse complement.
GGTTGGTCACCCCGCTTGCCAGTACATCTTGCTCGACGGCATGTGAAAGAACGGGAAAAGTCCAGTGACACTCACATCAGGCGCATCCGGCGGTAAAGTTGCGTTCTGGGTGACCAAGTCCAGCATCCAAAACTGGCCGGCATAGTTGCCACCGTTGCTCATGTGGGCGGCCAACGAGCCTTGGTAGACGTCGAGGAACCATCCGGGGCCGGTCCAGTCGTTGGACAGCTTGAGGGCGCCCTCGTTTGGGGTGATGGTCCAGTACTGGCCGGCGTAGTAGCCCCACGGGGTGAGGTGGGGGAGGTCCTTGGGGTCGTTGTAGACATCGAGACAGAAGGTGGAGCCACCGACGGCGGCGCACACGTTGAACTTGCTGACCTCGTCCGACTTGCGGAACTGGAACTCGAGCGGGGTGTCGTTGCCGGACTGGGCGCGCAGCTGCAGGTCGGGCTGGGTCGGGTCGACGGCCAGCGGCCACAGGCTCCACGAGCTGATCAACTTGTAGGTCGCGGTGCTCGAGATGTCGGCGATGGAGGAGATGTTCACGAACATGCTGAGCGCAAGCAATTGGCGATGGCAGAGTCGCGCCGCTGCATAGTGTGGCGGGTGGGAGCAGCGGGATGTGGCGGAGAGCGGCAGGCGGCGCTGGATAGGGAAGACGTGCGGTTTTCTTCAGATGCGAGCCAAAAGCTTCGTCGACGCCGGCGGCTTCGTCGGGCAGCGGCTTGGCGGCGCGCAGAGCTGCAGGCCCGGGCCATGATTCATCAGAGGTTATCAGATGGGCCCATTTCGTCGAAACTTTGACGAGCAGGGCGCGGCGGCGCTGGTTGGCCGCGACCCATGAGCCCTACCGCGCTCGGACAGCTGGCCATGCTGCGAAGGGGAAAAGGGGGATCGAGAACGCGTCTGTGCTGCTCAGATCGCGCAGCATGGAGGCAAGGCGGCATAGAGTTTTGGCCAGTGTGTGAGCGCGAGTCGCGGCGGCTGAGCGCTCAGGGGGACGTCCGGCCGCACGTGCGGATTTGCGTCCGCCGGCGAGGACTGGGCGTGCGTCGCAGGTGCGCCAGCCGGTACGCTCCGCAGCTCGAAGCCAATCTATCAGGAACCGTTTGAGCATTGCGTCTGCGTTGCAGCGCCATGCTGGCTGCGTCGCCCGCGAGCCCTCAGGAGCGAAGGCCCGCGAGAGCTCCATCGCCGCGGTGCAAGACATCGGGCAGGCGGGTCATCAAATGCCGCAATCTTCCTGAACTCTGCTGCTGCGTGTGATAAGGCGGAGGCCGGGCGAGCGCGCAACCGTTGCTTTTGGCGGAGCCGCGGAAGAGAGGACGCACGTCCGGGGACATCCTTCTGCGCCCCCCGCTGCCGTCGCGCCCGCCGAACGCTGGCAACCATAAAACCAAGGCATCTGTCGTCCCCGGTCGAGCCGCCACCGTCTATCTGCCCCTAGCCGCGTCCCGACGACGCCGGCGCGAGCCCGAAAGTCGATTTGCTTTTGCCAGCTGCCGGCACCACCAGCTCTGCCGCGCGTGGCTCGGAGACCATGGACATCATTGCGCGCCAGCCACAAGCTGCACCCCTGCTTCGATCCCTCCACCATCCCCACCATAACCTGTGAAGCAGGGACCGAGCTCCTTTCGGTATTGCTGAATACGCCAAGCTCATTTCACCGCGATCGCTCGCTGCCCTCGTCGCCGGCCTCGCCGCCACGCGTATCCCCGTATTCACGCCCGCCGTTGGAAGGATCGCCGCCGCCTTCGTCCTCTTCGTCCATGGCCAGGGCCGTCATCATCCCGGAAACCCACATCTCGTCGTCCGTTCCCGCAGCCATGAAGCGTGCGTAATCCGAGGTGATGTCTTGTCTCATTGCTTCTTTCGTCACGAGCCCCGTCTCCAGCGCCGAGATGTGCCTGTCGTTGTCCGGACACTGCCAGGTGCCGGTTTCAAGGCCCGGCCCGAGTGGCACTCCGCCGTTAGGCTGTCTGCGTCCTCCCCCGTCTTGCTCGTCCGTCCACAGCCCGTTCCGTCGGCAGAAGCTAAGGAATGCAGCCCAGCACGCGTCCGCGCCGAGCACGTGCGGGTTACCGATTACGACAAGGCCTTCCCTGGCGCGGGTCAGCGCGACGTTGAACCTCTTGTGCTCGTGCACGACGCCCAAGCCTCTCGCGCAGTCTTGCTCGACGAAGCGCGCGCGCGTCCTCGTCGTGCAAATGATTACAACACGCGACTCCAGTCCCTGGAACGCCTCCATCGGCCCGATATTGACGCTCCACATCCCGTAAGGCTGTGAGCGCATCATCGCCCGCAGCACGCGGACTTGGGCGCGGAAGGGGCTCATGATGCAGACGTCATGCTCGCCGACCAGCCCGCTTCGGACCAGCGACTGAGCAGTGTTGCACGCCATCCGCGCCTCCGCCACGTTGTACCATCCTCCGCCTTCGCTCTCAATTTCGTCCGCGCCCGTGTTGGTCTTGAAGAGCACAGGCCAGCGCCGGCCTTGCCAGCCGTCCCACGAGTGCAGAGCATCGGTCCTGCTGGCTTCTGGGACAAGCGTGTCATAGTAGAACAGCGCGCTCGGTACCGCCAGGATTGCTGGATGTGAGCGGTAATTGCGGATAAGGTTTGAAAATGGCGGTCTCATGATTGGTAGCATCGTTTTGTCTAGTGGCTTGGATGGCGCTCCTGGCGCGCTCTTGTTGCGGGCAAGAGGGTGATCCTTGTATAACGGTCTGTTGAAGAGGCGTTCGAAAAGACTGATTTTTAACGCCGCCGTCTTCGCGCGTGGTCCAAGCTGCATCTGGTCCCCAGCCATGATGAAAATCGGATGGGTGCTGACAACTTCTCTATGTTCTGGTGGTGCCACGACGCTCAAAGGGATTGCAGCTTCCGGCTCGGTAGCTTGTGCCGCCTCATCTATCATTAGCGCGCTCCAGTGCAATTCTATCTTTCTTGGCAATTGTTGCTGATGTAGTGCCATTGTAACGCCGTGCTCGAGAGCGAAAAGATCTTTGTTGGTGAGTCGTGCTGATACCAGCATCCCGGCGTCCCGGCAGGTCGTGACGACGACCTTGTAGCTCATCAACCGAGGCAGAGGAGGCAGGCCGAAATGGTCGTTCTCGATGAAGCAGTGGGCCATGAGACTCTCAGGCACTTCTGCAAAGGTTCTCGTCGGCGCATTGAGTCGTATGAAATCTCCGAATTTCAGATGTTGACTGAGACGCTGCGCGAGAGTATCCGCAGCAGGGTCAGATGGTGCGCAGAGAAGGATGTGCAGTGTCTGCGAATCGTTTGAAACAAGCTGCAACACGCACTCGACCTGAAGTGACGTTAGCAATTAATCTCCACAAACCTAAAAGAAAATAGATGATCCTGTGTTGATCCACCCAGGCGAGCATGACCAATAACTGTAGATCTTGGCGCGAAACAATGGTCCAAAGAGAGTAAAAGCAATAAGGTACATATAAGCCCAGTTGAAGGAATCCCACGCCTCCTTTCGGGCTCGGGAAATAATGCGCGCGTTTCATCCATACTGGCGGATGTTCGAGAACCAACGAGTTATTCGGCCCCGATTGCGGCGAAACTTCACATGAACAGCTGGAAAGAGCACCCGGAGTCGAGACTGTCCTTCTTGGCACACAGGGGGTCTTTGTGATGACCCCCGTTTCAACGGCCAGTCACAGCCCTTTGGCTGCCAATTTGCGCATGGAGTTGAAGCATTTATCCGTATCAAGTAGAGTATAATGCAAGCTCAGTACGGATGGATGCCTCAAGTCCCTATATGGATCGCCGGAAACCGCTGTGCACAGGACCTTAGGGGGAAGGAAAGTAAGGAAACTTACGGTAGTTTTCGTCTTTCCTGTCCCGGGGGGTCCACTGATCAGAAACGGTACCTCTCCGTAGTTATGCGCACACACCGAATCGACCGCTTTTTGCTGCTCGAAGTTCAGCTGGTCGTCGAAGAGTTCTCGGTCAGTCAGGCGCGTAAGTTCCTTCTGGATTGCGCCGTCCGAGTCCTCTGGGAAAAGCATTTTGCGCAACCAGGAGGTCTCTCTGCGATCGTTCATCTTTGAATACTGGTCTCCGTGCTCTCGAGAGAACGGACCTCCATTCGATCCATTTGTTGCTTGAGCCAACGCCTGCCGGTCCCTTGTGTCTGTCATCGCTGCAGCCTGGTCCAACGAGTCCTGGAGTAGGGCGAGTGACAGCTGCTGAGCCTCAATGTGACCGTTGGGAGCATTGAAGCACACGTTGAACAAGGCGGAGGTGAAAGGTAAAGTGTTACCATGGTCCAAGCGAAGCGTTACACATTCGGTAGCTCTATCGATCAGCTGCACGCGGGCGTTGTACTGAATGCCAGTGAACCCGATCTGCGGCAGCCTATGCCAACGACCTTGTGTCGTCAATTGACGAAGTGATACGACATCTTCGAGCTCGATCCTAGGGCTGTTCTCGTGGATGCCAGGGACGTGTAGCTTGCAAAAGGCGAAGCCCTGGTGATGGCGCACATCAAGGCAGACTTGATACTGCGCATAATTGGCGATGTCTCGGTTGAGAGCTCTGGCCTCGTTCTTCAAAGCGTCGAAGAAGAAAATGTCATACGAGTCCAAGGACAAGAGGAGGGGTTGCCTGGAGTAAAGTCGTTCGTGGTCCAGCTTCCTTTGCTTTATGGCTGCCAAGGTTGGGCGGCGGGGAAGAAATAGAGGTGGTAGGAAGCTATTGGCGTAGGCATCATAGGCGATGGTGCGACTAGGGGGAGTGTCGAACACAGTGGCGGGTAGGACGTTGATTGAGCGGAGCTCTTCCGGGACGAAAGGTTGCGCGTAGACGTCGAAAGGGTAAGCGCCTCCTTCGCCGTCCTTCTGCGACGAGCCCCGGCTGCTCGATGATTCCATTTTCGCGATGTGGAGTGAGGGCGCTTGGAGGGTTGATTTAGTGAACGAGATGCGGTCATTTAGGATGGAAAGGTTTGCCTGGGAAGAAGCCGGCAGAAATGAATGAGCCCTGATTGCGCCAAAAGTGAGGCGTGGGCGAGTGCATGGCGATGGATTGGGACACGAGAAACGAAAGCTGGACACCCCCGGCGAGCGCGGGCAGCGACTGCCTGCGCCGTGGGAGGTTAGTGAGGCTGAGACGCGCGTGGCGGGCGTGGGCGCTCTCCCGCGCCGCGTCGTGCCGCTGCGTGCCGCAGCTGAAAGACTACGCAGCGGGAGGGAAACCGGTCATGCTGTCGTCTGCTGATCGGCGCGCTGCGCCGTGTGCGCCACGGAAGCCGCTGCGGTTGACAAATTCGAGGCGTCAGTCGCTGGGAAGCGATGACGCAACCGCTTGACTCGCCGCGGCCCTTAGTCATCCGTCCTCTTACTCGCGAGCCTGAATTTTCGTCGCCAGGCAGCCAAACACCAAACCCCCACACCTTCTCCGCCAAATCCACGGCTGCTCCAAAAGCGCCCTCTCGCGACCAATCTCCCACCGAGGACCTCAATCCCCGAAACACCCCCCACCCTCCAGCGAGGACCCATCCCCGCGCTCCCAACAAACACCCCGCAAACCACCACCAAACCACCCACCACAACCATGGCGCCCCCACCCCCCCAAGCCGACCTAACCGCCCTCATCGACCTCACAACCTCCACCTCCACCCTCCTCACTCAATTCCTCTCCGCCCTCGCCCCCAGCGCCCCAACCCCACCCCCCTCCGCCCTCTCCCCCTCCCTCTCCCTCGACCCCTCCCCCATCACCGCCCTCTCCCTCCTCTCAGACACCTCCACCCTCCTCAAAGCCCACACAACCAAACTCTCCCTCCTCCTCATCAACCCCCCCTTCACCCCCACCGCCATAACAAAAGTCCTCCGCGAAATCGCCTCCTCAGTCCTCCCCGCCATGATGGGCGGCGCCCAGCTCTGCGCGTCCGCCGCCCAGGCGCACAGGCTGCCCGCGCTCGTCGAGAAGGAGGTGAGGGCGCGGGTAAGGAGGATTATGGGGGCGGTGGGGGAGGAGATGGTGGAGGTGAGGGGGATGGCGGAAAAGGAGAGGGTGGGGGAGGGGGAGGGGAGGAAGAGGGAGGGGGGGAGGGATACGTTGGCTAGTACGGGGCTGGTGTGGGAGGCGTGCGATGCGTTAATCGAGGTGCGGGAGATGGGGGTGGTGGGGGTGGTGGTGCGGAAGGTGGAGATGTGGAGGGCGACGTTGTTGGATGCGGTGGAGGAGTTGAAGGAGTGGGGGAAGGAGGAGGTGGGTGATGATGATGATGAGGAGGAGGGGGAGGAGGATGCGGGAAGTGGGGATGAGGGCGAGGAGGATGAGTTTGAGGATATGTTTGGTGGGGGGACTGGGCTGGGGAAAGGGCACGAGGAGCTGAGGGCGCAGCTGGATGCGTCGCTGAAGAAGGTCAAGACGGTGTCGGTGCTGTACCAGGCGCTGGTGAAGCGGAGGCTGAAGACTTATCCCGGCGGCGACACGAACACGGAAACCCTGGACCAGCTTTTGGAGACTCTGCAGGCTATTCCTGACTCGGTCGACGATATGGCGGCCGCCTTCTACGAACTCAACGGCGAGCAGGCAAAGAAGGTCTTTTCGAAGATCTGCGCCGACGCTGTCCGTGCAGCCGACTTGGTGAAGCAGAGTTGGGACGGCAAGGACGACGAATTCACTGCTTGGTCGGCCAAGTTCCGGGAAGCGATCAACGCTTGAGAGGGTCATGATGGTCGAATGCTTGGTGGTCTATAATAGGGAAAAAGAGAAGCATGCTCCGCACACGATTCAATCTCAAACAACCAGCCTCCCGCTTCTTCCCCGTATCATCCCATTACCGAACATCAAGAAACCTTGACCCCTGAGCTCTGGCGCATCAAGCACTACCGATCACCTACAGCGCCAACACTGCAACGACTGCCGCAACACCCGCAGCACCAATCTCTCCAATCCGAACCACGCCTCCAGCATTCTCAGTGCTCGCCGAATCTGTCGCGCTAGCTGTTCCCGAGGCACTGCTTGTAGAAGAAACACCACTGTCAGCCGAAGTCTCAGTCACAGTACCAGAAGCAGAAACGGAAGCGGAAGCGGGAGCCGTGGCGGTGTCATTAGTCGTAAATGGAGTCACCACCACGGTCCCATTATTTGACGCTGGCGCGGTGATGCCCGAGGTGATAGTGGTAGTGGTGAAGTTGGTGAAGCCTGAGGATGGGACTGACGAGGCAGCAGCAGTTGCGCTTGTAGTGGCGCTCGCGGCGGAAGCCGTGCTGGAGAGCTGCTCGCAGATGCCGTTGGAGACCTCTTGCGTCTCTGAAAGGGGGAAAGCAAGTTAGCCACCGCATTCCATGGTTCGAATCAGCTGTTGCTCTTACTCAGCGCATCGTCAATCGAGCACGAGCTCGTCACGCAGCCCGTGATCTTGTCCGTGAGCTCGGAGGATTTGGCGCAGAGACACGTCTGGTCCGTCACGGCGCAGCCGACCTCGGGTGCGCCATTTTCGAAGCAAGGAATCTGGATGGGAGTGTCAGCAGGCGTTTGCATCAGGCGGTGGTGACGCGCTCTGGCACGTACGGCGCAGCTGGGGATGTCGCTGGTGGTGTAGGCGGAGACGAAAGAGGCCGAGATGGCGAAGATGGTCGTGTACGACAGCTTCATGGTCGAATTCAGGTAGAAGAATCGGGGTCGCTGGATATGAAGAATTGCTCGATTGGAGGTGTTTAAGAGTAGCGGATGTGTATGTCGGGCCAAGCAGAACGGAGTAGAAAAGGGTGTTTCGATTCGCGAGAGATGAAGCAGGAAGCAGTCGCGATGGTACTAGTCGCAACTGCCGCACCGGGGGTGAGAGGGAGGTGAGGGAAAAAACAATCAATTCACCATGCAGAAGGGGCCATGACAGGCAGGCAAGACCGTCTCTCTAAAAGAACCAGCGGTCGGAGTGCAAGCCCGCTCTCTCTTTCTCGTTCTTCTCCCAAATCAGATACGATTATGTACGGAAGTATTGGATCTCGCCCCAGACGAACGGTCCTTCCACTCGGCGCAGGGGCGAGTTGCCGGACTGCTTGAAACACGGCGTTGCACAACACGGCGCCGTACGCAAGAACCGCTGCCAAAAGGCACACTTGCGCTGTGTCACAAAGAAGAGAACCCGATTCGCGTGGACGCGCCCATGGGTGAGAGGCATTATTCGAACGCGCTCCAATACGCGAGCCGCAGCTGACGGGCGCGGCCTTTTCTCACCATTGCTTTTTTGGCCAACCGCTATGATGGGCAGAAATGCGATGAGAGGAAGATGACAGCTGAAGACGTGAAGGAAAGAAAAAAGCCACAGCGGAAGAAGGCTCGAGGCGGCTTGCGTTCCCCTTCCGCCCCTTACGCCTTCCCACGTTTCCCCCTGTCCCCACGGTCGTAACTTACCACCGTTCGTTTCTCGACCGCAAGCCCGGCTGAGTCGAAGGCGCCGTGCGACCTCGGGCCGGAATGCCACCTTCTTCGCACTCATGGCGAAGAAGGGAGCGGCGCCTGCCGTCCGGCCGTGCAGCCGTCGCAGGTCCCGTCTCAGCGAAATTTTAAAATTCCCTGCGTGGCCGCGAGAAGCGAGTTGAGCGCTGCTTTTTCGTCTGTGACAGGTCGGCGAGCTGCATGCATGACATGCGAGGCGAGCTGCACGCTGCAGGGCGAAAGGAAGAAAAAGCAAAGATCTCGGCCGTGTCAAGGGGGGATTATGAGGCTTGGCGGAAAAGCATGGAAACACTGAGGATTTCTCTCCGCAAAGCGGCGCGTCGCCGCCGTCTCCTTTGGTAATCTCGGAGCAGGGCTCGGAGAAGAGATGCATGCAGAGATGGGGTGAGAGGTTGGGAAACAAGATGGATGAGGTGTTTGGCAACGGCTTGGCAGGGGCAAGCAGAGAAGTGGTCGGCAAGTGGGGGTTAACCTTAACAGGCCGGGCCAGGGCCTGTTCTTTTGTTTCTCGTGGCCGAAGGTTGTACCTTCTTCTTGTTTGCTCTGCATGATGACAACCCTCCCGTTGTTCGTGGCTGATTGACCTGGAGTGTGGTTATGAGTGCTGGGATGCCACTGCTCTGCGTGTGCATGGATGCTTCACTAAATCAATTTTTAGGTGCCCAGTCGCCCTTCAGCTAAAAGCCTGTGTTCGTGAGTCCGGAATGCGCCACAGCTTGTGCATGAATCTTCTCAAATGATCTGATAGCGTTAGGGTCTTGTTATCTACACGGCTTTTGGGTCACAATACAGGGGTATATTTCTTTATGTCTGACCGGGTGGTTTCGAAACAATTCAAAATTCAATAGGGGCCCCATTTTCACTGGCCCGCCGCAGGATAGTTAGCGGAATACGACCGCTTCGCCGACCGTGTATAGAGCTGGCGTGGAAGAGACTCGACTTGCCGCCGAACCGCCCAGACCACCAGGCTTCCCCATAATAGTAGCGCAATCACTCAGAAGAGTCCGTCCGCTGTGTGCGTATTGCGAGGAGGACGTTAGCGAGGGAGAAGACGCCAGCAGAAGTGCTTCGCCACGCGTCTTCTTGGAGGACTTCTGTGCCTGTCCTTTATGGGTACGAAGTCTTCGTCGGGGGTGTCTCACTGCAGGAATGGGAATTTTACCTCGCATGAGGGATTGGACGGTCCCATGTACTTTTACCAATGTCCAAGAAGTCGGTGGAAAGGCCGAAGTCAGTGGGCAAGACAAAGCATTCGTGAACGAGCATGTCGGCTGGTATGATGTCCTTGCGTTTGACATTTTGATCATGCAAATACGCGAGCCCTGGGCTGCAATAGCCAAAGGAATCTATCAACAGGTCCAGGTCTTCCGCAACGGGTTGATCCGAATTTTGTTTCTCTGCCACCAGATCAAGGTAAACGCTCAAGTCATAGTCGGCAGCAAGCTCAATTAAGAGACCCCAGGAGCTCTGCCCCAAGAATAGCTCCTTAAATCAGAGGTGATGTGTCTTTGATTGAGACGGCAATACGTGCAAAAGTTCTTCTGAATGGCTTTAGGTCTAGTCTGAATGGAATACCATTTCATCTCCTTCAACACCAGGACCGCTTCAGTGCTCTCAGACCAGACCTTTTTCAATAATTCAAATGATCCGTATCTAATAGGAGCGAGCTCTTAGAGAGAGGAAGCTATAGAGCATCACTTGTCTCCGGATATATTTGGTTATGTCTCACCTACGTCCGTTACTCCTACTTTCTCGCCAGAGAAAGGGCGAGAGGTGTGGCAACAGATGTTCGCGAAGGTGAGAATGCCTAGTAGGCAAGCAGGCGATATCGAAGAAGACAGAATGCAGGGATATTGCACCGAAGAAGGAGGATGATCGTGCTGTTTTATCCGCCTCCTTTGGTTTCGAGCATCAAGTTTGGGTGTAATGAGCATACATACGTAGGAGCTAATATTTGAGCCAGACGTTACCCCTCAGCCACAGGTGCTGAAGAGGCAGCATATGCTGATCGAAAAACAAAAGAGTAAGCGCATACGCATGTTTCGGTAGTCTAGGGCGCACTTATAAAAGGTCTTCGGCCGGTAGCCTTGCGGATGCTTCTTAAGCAGCATTCCTCCGCGCATTTATCCCATGCCGCAGAACTGGAGCGTCGCTGTGATAAACAGTGTCATCGGATAGAGTCATTTCAGGTAAAGTCGTCACCTTTGTGGTTTGGGTTTGTGCTCGTGTCGCGCGTTGAAACGAGGTCCAGAAGACGACGGTCTTGAAGATTGGCGTTTCGGATGATGCTAAAGTCCAGCTTTCCCCAACCCTCCCGTCAGTTTCCACCTCTCAATGTTGCATGGCTGGTACCAGCAAGTACCGATGATACTGCCTTTCCTCAATACTTTTTTTTTTAAAAAAAAAAAAAAAAGCGATTAGATGGTTCTACAGGCACGGAGGGAAAGGAAAGTGTAGGGTCAACTGCTACGCTGACGCTCTTACAAGCGCCGTGAAAATGGCTCCCGAAATTTTAGCGAGTCCTGCACGAAGAGCCTCGAACAACTGCTAATTTTAGCCTCCAGTAGATCGGCGAGAGGCGCATATCCTCTGGTTCGTTATTGCTGACGGGAGGCTGATCCCTCTTGGCGCGATCAAGCATGATAGCTGTGACGTCAGAGAAACCAGTAAATAGAAGGCGTGAGGGAAACTTGAGAGACCAAGACAGGGAGAGTGGCTGAAATAATGCAAGACTGAATTCAATTATTGCAAATGCAGGTTTGAAGCGCATGCTCTCTTTACACAGCCACCATTCCAACCCATAACAGGGTAGATTCAAAACACAAAAAGAACCAAAACCCCTGGAACAAGAAGAGTATTCGGGTTGACTTCCGAATATCCATGTCCCAGGATGCCAAACAACCATCTACGGCACCCAATTTCCGCGAGAACCACCGTAACTCCAACCCGCCCGCCATGAACCACAGACCATAATACATCGAGGATATCATAAAAGTGAAAGAGACAGTCCGGAGTGATGCCAGATTCAGGACGGTATTTTTAAAGGAGAGAAAGACGGAAAGGACGCAGTTTAGGCGTGCATGTGGATCTCGGTGCTTCCGGAACGGTGCCAGGTTGCGAGGAGGACGCCGCAATTGCCGCACTTGTGCTGAACGTCCTTGGTGCCGTTGATCAGGTAGGGAATGCAGCCAAGGCACAGGCAGATGCAGACACCAAGAGCCCAGGCGCTGCGAGAAAAGGTCAGCACGGATTTCAGGATTGAAATAAAAAATCGGGGGCAGCCTACTGAGTGGTGTTGCCGGTCTGGAAAGTAGTCGTCGTCATAGCGCGGGTAGCGCAAGCAGGGCAGTCAACAGGAGCAGGGGAGCGGTTCAGGTTGGAGAGAGCAATGGCGGTGCGGTACTGCTGGCCGCCCGAGGGCTGCTGAGGAGGCATTCCCGGGTGCGGCTGTTGCTGCTGGTGGGCGTAGTACTGGCTCTGGTCGTAACCCTGCGGCGGAGGAGACTGTGCGTAGGCGTGGTCGGGCTGGATGCCATACTGCGGAGCGGGGCTGGTAGAGCCGGTGTGGTCAGGGTAGACGGGAGCGGCCTGCTGCTGCAAGGGGTCGGCGGGGTATTGGCCCATGGCGACTGTTGGTACGACAATCTTGTCAGTGTCCGAAAAGGAAATGGCGCTCGGTGGCGGCGGCGTGTTCGCGGATGCTGTGAGTGGTGTGTATGGGGTGTTTGGTGTTTGTGGCGAGCTCAGGGAGGGTGAAGTTGGCGCAGGAGGATAAGGCGCAAGTTGAGCGTGCACAGGGACTTTCTCATCGGAATGAGGCGCGGGCACGGCAGGAGGCCTGTCCGAGATGAGATTCTCGGGGAATTTCTCGTCTGGAGCCGGTGCGGGTGTAACACTTGGCTTCTCAGAGATGGGCGCCACGTCATGCCCAACAGGAGCCGAGGGCTTCTGAAGTTCACCGGGCGGTGGAGCAGAGGCCATAGTCGTAGCGGATGCGCTGAGTGCGACAAAAGGTCCAATTGCAAGAGCAAGGCGGGAGAGGTGCTAAGGGAGAGGCTGAGAGAATGAAGGAGCGAGAGGACGACTTACCGTCGTTGGACTGCTTCTCCATGACGCTAAGATAAGATTATGCGGCGCAGGCTTAGCTCGTTGATCCGCAGTGGGGGCGGAGAAGTGCAAGCAAGCAGGAAAGGCGGAGGATGCGGCACGGGCGAGGGGGACGTCGAGGTGAGTCGTGGAAGAGGGAGAAAAGGGCCCCAGGCGGCCGCTTTATTCGCAGCTCAGGGCAGGATGGGGAGGCGCGCTGGGGCAGGGCAAGGCAGCTACAGTTGACTGCGCGCTGCATTTAGCGCTCGTGGATCTGACGATGCCGCGTTGGGTAATTGTGCCCCCAAATTGAGGCACCACGGGCCAATGACGCTGGAGCCAACGCGCCGCAGCGCCGAATCATGGCAGCTCACCGCCACGGGCGTGAGATCGGCATGCTGCGCGCGAGCATGACTCCAGCGGTGACTGGCGCGAGCGGCTCGTAAGCGGCGTGTGCTGTCATGGCGGCCAGCGTTGGCTCTGGCGGCGCATCCTTCGGGCTGCGGGACGGGGCTGTGAGGCCGGCCCGTCTGGGGCTGCGCACGCCGGAGCCAGTGGTCGGACTACGCCACTGCCGATGCCTCTGGGAACTTCCCGTCTGCTCTGGGGCGCAGGAAGCGGGCTAGTGCTGAACAAGAGGCGCGGGCGAGATGAGCAGCGCGCATCGTTATTAATAGCAGCGCACGAAGCTTCCCGCTTCGGCGTGATTCAGATGCTCGGGGCGGTGATCGGTTATCTTATCTTCGGTCGCCGCCTCCATCTCCGCCCCGCCGCCGCGCGCCCGGCCTGCACGTGACCTGACTCGGGCCCGTTTCCGCAGGCGCTCTGCTGCGCCGGCGAGGATTGCGCAAAGCAGCCCCAGAGCCGCGCCGGGGAGCGGGGACGCGCGCTGGAGGGAGCGGCGCTGGTGCTGATCGCGCCCTGCGCGGACATTCACAAGCGCGTGGCTACCGTAAAGGGCAAGAGCCGAGGTCTCGGACGCGACTCGTGCGCAGCGTGACTGCCGACGGACAGCGTTGGCAACAGCAACTCTCGTCCGCGCAGCGCAAACACCTCGACGGCTCCTCCTGACGCCTGTGCCCGTTCCTGCCATGCGCGCGCCGTCACCATGAGCTCTGTCGCGTCCTCGTCGCCGTCTTCCTCGTCGTCCGGCAAGCCCGACAGTGTCGACCCGGTCTTGCGCAATGCGCTCCGCTACACGCTCAGTGCACGCGAGTACAGGCTCCTGCACCAGTACCTGATCTCGCGCGCCCCGCCCGCTGCGCGACAGAAGGCTCCTCCTCCGCGCCGCTACGACGCCATTGTGAAAGGCTCCGACGATTACAATGCCGCTGCCATCCGTGCCTCTCTGCGCCTCGGCGCCTCGTCCTACGCCGCCCTGAAACTATGGGAACTCGTCTCCAACAGGCTGTTCGCAAAGGGCCGGCCGACGCGGTGCGCCTTCACCTTCGCTTCCATGCCTTGATGTCATCTCTTCTAACTTGCCCCCCCTGTCCAGAGCGAAGCTGCCCTTTTGGAAGTCTCCGAACCTCCGCCTTTCCACCTCTCTCGGCCTGGTCCTCTTCTTCCATCGCCTCCTCCACCGCTTCTTCATTCGCCTTCGAGAAAGCATCCTCGCCGACAATGCCAGACCCTTTCGCCGCCGCAACCCCCGCGTTACCCGCGTCTTGACCTCCAGGCTTGCCCCGGCCATTGGCGCAAGTTTGTCCGGCTTCTGTCTTGGACTCTACCCCGCCGACCAGCTCCGCATCACCGTTGCCATATACCTCTTTACCAGATCGCTGGAATTCGTCTACAATGCCCTGGAGGACAGAGGCTTGTTCAAGAACCGCCCATGGTGGTTTGGTTCATGGTTGCTGTATCCGGTGTCGTGCGGCCAGTTATTGCATGCCTTCGTCTTCGACCGCGACTGCTTCCCCGATGCATACGGCCGCTTCATTCTGAGGAATTCGCCCCAGTACATGCAAACCCAGCCTGACCACTATGCTGGACGAATGCCATGGCCGGGTACTTTCTCCATCGTGGACAACCTGGCCGAAATTGCGCGCTCGCGCTGGCCGTAAGTTTTGTCCGCCCGCCCAACTTCTGCTTTTCCGCTAATCAAGACTCAGTCCATTCGTCTCGCCCATCATGTTCCCTAACAAGCCTACCCTACCTCGCACCTTGACGGCCATCTCTCCCATCACTTCTCCCGCTCATCCTGCCATCAAAAATCTTTCCTGCGCTCTGCTCCATCCCCACGACCCCTCGTGCGCTCGCACCTACATTACCTACTACATCCAGGCTTTCCCGTCGATTGCTCGCTTCTTCACCGTCATCTTTGGAGTCCTCTCGCTCGCGCGATATAAGGCATTCGTCGACGCACCATTCGCCGCTCTCAACCGTCTTGCCAAATCTATCCTACGCATGTCCCTTTTTGTCACTGGTGCTATTGGAACTAGCTGGGCGAGCATCTGTCTCTTCCAGCAATACCTACCCAGGGCTTTCCTCCCAACCCAACGCTTCTTCCTCGGTGGTTTCTTGGGCGGTCTCTGGGCTTTCCTGGAGCGCAAGAACGGCCGTACCACATTCTTGTATTCTGTTCGTTTGAGCATTGACAGTTTCTGGAAGGTTGGCATCAAGAGGGGATGGTGGCGCGGTGTCAAGAATGGAGATGTGCTGCTGTTTGTCACGAGTTTGGCTGTGATAAACGCCGTCTACGAGAAGGATCCCAAGGCTGTGAATGGTGGCGTCGTCAGGAAGGGACTGAGCATGTTGCGCGGCGATGGCTGGGTAGACCGGGCGGTGCTGAAGGACAAGAGCGCGAAGAAAGGAAAGGGAAAAGAAAGAGATGAGGTTCTAGACGAGAGGGAGACCAAGGCGACCAGCATGCTAGAGAGGGGCGCTCTGGGAGAGAAGGACGAGGTGGAGATCCGCCAAAAGGGGGAGTAAGTGCGCCGCCCGTCATTCTGTTCATGATATCCTCTCGTTCCTTGGGCATTCCATTCTCGAGATAACCTTTTTGGCACAATGGGCGAGGCATAATTATTTCGATGGTTAATATGAGTTGTACGAACATGCAGGCAAACGAATGGTTTACGCATTACTGTTACCGACGTTGACTACGATTTCTCTTTGACTTTGCTCTCGCCGTATGTGTCGATGAACTTCAACGCGCTAATACCGTCTCAGCTCCGTGGTATGCTGACAACTAAAAATAGTTGAGCTCCCTGCGACCTCGGACCCCTTTGACGTCATTGCTGAGTGCTACCCGCTGTGCCGCTGCCCTCGTCACGACGAACCGCTCTTTTTTATGCGCAATGCCTCAGATGGGGCCAAGGGCATGAGAAGATAGGGATTGGGTCCCGAATTAGCTGTTAGGTGCCTTGGCGTTATTAGAGACTCTTTTTAATTTCGCTTTCCATTCTAAATCTGTCTTACTATATTTCTTCTTTCCGTTGTCAACATTCAGGAAAAAAGACAACAGATTAAACACGGCCTTTCCCCTGAAAATGCTCGACCAAAGTGTCCTCGCTCCCCCGAACCCTCCACCAAATCTCCGCATCTTACTGTCTAAATGTACCGTCTCCGTCTCCTTTCGAC
The DNA here is from genome assembly GCA_037356075.1 of Neofusicoccum sp. Z40. NCBI lineage: Eukaryota > Fungi > Ascomycota > Dothideomycetes > Botryosphaeriales > Botryosphaeriaceae > Neofusicoccum > Neofusicoccum sp. Z40. The sequence continues at coordinate 151,137 of JBAWJV010000037.1, read as the reverse complement.
GTCTATGTCTACTCTACCGATCAATTCTATGCTCCAACAAACCAACCACAGCTATCATTCACAACCCCATTTGACTAGCACCCGTCCACAGAGGCTCTCGTGTCGTCTTCCCCATCAGAGGCTTCCTCGAAACCCCCCATCCCAGGCAAAGCCCCGCTCAGCAGTCCCGCCCTCCTTTTCACACACTTACTCCTAACACCACCACCACCAGCAGTGAATCCTCTTCAATCCCCATGTACGCAACGACTACATCCTAACCAACGGCTACGTGGGCGAATATGTCCTAGTTCCCCGGTTGTAGATACTTAAAGGCAAGTGCCCTCAGAGACTCATCCGGGGATATATTGCCGCCAAGATAAGCCTAATCTAAGACGGCTCACGTGTCATGGTTTCATGTTCGCCAAGAACGACTTGAAGAAAGTGCAACGTTTTTGACACCGTCTTGGTTTTGATGTTACAAATCATATGTCCTACTGTTGAGAGGATGACAATACACTCCAATGGACGATAGTCCAGCCACCCAAGTACATTTCAACCTTGGCAGTGGTTTCACAAAGTCTCGGCACCGGCAAGAGAAGCTTACTCTCTGAACTCTAGACTTAGGAGGACCATATCCAGTTGGTATAAGACACTCTCGGTAAGAGACCTATTACTTTTTTCTCCTCAATTTCTAAAGCGTTGAATCTTAATTATGCGAGGATAGTATAGCCAAGGCCTAGATTCCTGACTTAAAAGGTCCCCGTAATGTGAACTCCTCTTCACCTTGAGAAGAGAGCTATTTCTTTATCATTTTAGCACGTCTTTCAGTCAACATTGCTTCAGAACACTGCCGGACAGCTTTTACAGTTTCATTTTCAGAATGCATTTCACAAAATCTATCAACATGCTTGTCATCGGCATGCTTGCCATGAGCCAGGCTATTTCAGCTGCCCCTGTTGCGGATCCTGTGCGTTTGACTCTTCTTTTCTACAAACGAAGTTAGAGAACTCACAATAAGCAGCAGAATAGCCAGAGCTTCAGCGCGGAAGACTGCCAATCCAACGACCTATCCTTCGGGCAGCAGCGCCAATGCATAGATGCCGGATTCCTGGACGATCCCAGCTTCAAGAAACGCCAGAGCTTCAGTGCGGAAGATTGCCAATCAAACAATCTCTCCTTCGGACAGCAACGGCAATGCATCGATGCTGGGTTCCTGGATGACCCGTCGTTCAAGAAGCGCCAGTCTTTCAGTGCTGAGGACTGCCAGGCCAATGACTTGTCGTTCGGTCAGCAACGTCAGTGTATTGATGCAGATTTCCTGGATGACCCTAGCTTCTAAGTAGATGACGTATGGATGTGCGCTTCATGTCGGCTGTGCCGCGTTCTAATCAGATTGAGTGTCCATTGTGTCTCCAACTCTTACCTTTTGAGGCTCGAGATTAGTGTTTTTCAGATCCGTGTACATCCACGTTGAGTGAGGAATAACTCTAAACAAACATCGTCAGACCATTGCGATGCTGCGATTAGGTGAAGACTTTACAGGAAAAGCAGCACAGTGTGCCCCGTCGAAAGTGCATTGTCATTCTCATAGCCTATCCGCACCAGGATCAAACGGAAAGACCGCCTTACTCAGCGATCTCCGCAACTTCCACAGCTAATCGACCGGTGACACTTCCTCCTCTGGCGACCAAGACGACCACACCCCACGCAATCGCAGAGGAGGCTTGGGAGCGGTAGAACGCCGAGCAGACAGACGGTGTTGTCGCTACGAGGTCTGCCCCCGGTGGGTGGTGGCTCAATGGTACGATGGAGGATGGATGCCTTTTGGAAGAGCTTGGAGGACGTTGCGCGTATGCGGAAGGCGTCTGATTTCCCTTGTGGGGAGCCGGGCTGGAGTGAAGGGATGCTTTTGGGAGAGGGAGGTCAAGAAGCATGAGCGCGAGGGGCATTTTGCTCGCTCGGAATGATCTGGTCGTGTGGGGTATGGGGGATATTTTGTGGTGGACATTTGCTTCGATGGTGATAGGCTGGATGGCGTCATGGAAGAGCAGCTATAGTAGTGTGTACAGAGCCTGGTTTGTTTAGGAGACTTTGGGTTCTGAGTCCGAGGGGATGATTGAAGGGGACATGATAGTTGTCGTTGCGGTGACTCCAGTTCCTATGGTGTTAAGGAAGGTAGAGTATGTGCATCCGACCACTAGCTTCCCGGCAGTAGGGGCCAGCCAGAAGAGGTCCACCAAACACGCAGTGTTTTACCGTGGCCAACGCCAATACCTGTAGGAAATGCAGCACAAGATCGCTGTAGAAACGGAGAGCCGAGCCGAGCGGGAGTGCTTTTAAGCATAGCAAAGAACCCCATGACATATCTACGCGTTAATTAAGGGCTCATCTGTCTACACACGCCACACTGGCGATCTTCAGATATTCACATAGCACTCAAAGAGAATGTATGGTACAGAGTAAAACATACAATTCCATTTTTTGTTTTCCTTCCCCGCTATACGCCTATGATGCAACATCCAATCCCTTGAGCTCCCTCTCACCACCCAACCCCATCGTGCTCTTTCTCTCTCCCTCTCTCTCCCAACCTCTCAAAATAAAAGGGTCAAAAAGAATCTTAACCTTCAATTCCCACCACCCTACCTACTACCTAAGCAGCACCCTCCACCCCCCTCGGCTTCCTCGCATACAACCCCACCACCGCCTCAAACAGATCCCTAACAGGCGGCAGCGCAAAGCTAGGCCCGACATCAAAAACCCTCGCCAGCATCTCCGGCCGCACAACCGGCCTATCATCCTCACCATCCGCCATCTCCCCAATCTCCTCTACAGAAGGCAACGACGCAGCCTCCGCGACATCCAGCTTCTCCACTTCCTCGTCATCGTCGTCGACCAACGGCTCCAACGCCGTCTCCTCGTCCACGAACGCGGACAGCGACTCCTCGGGCGCGGCGACGGGACCGACGAGCTGCAGGCCGGTCGCGGTCTTGGGGGCGACGACGCGCAGTTCGGCGGAGGTGTTGAGGGCGACGAAGCCCTTTGAGGCCTGTGCGGGGAGGAGGGCGGAGACGATTTGGGGGACGACGACGGAGTAGAGGGGGCGGGGGGAGGAGGTGTCGAAGACGAAGATTTTGGACTGACGTTTCTTTAGCTGTTGTTGGGGGGCGGCGTCGGCGTCGGCCTTTTGTTGCTGTTGCTGCTGCTGCTTCTTTGGGGTTTCTGGGAGGGGGAGGGAGATGGCGAAGGTGCTGTCGGTGGTGTTGATGGCGAGATGGGCCATTTCGGCTTTTTGGGCGCGGGTGAGTTGGAGGGGACGGAAGCTGTAGCCGTAGCTGAGCTCGTCGTCTACTAGATCCCACACGCTGAGGGAGTTGGAGAGGATGATGAACTGGCGGCCGACGAAGCCGAGGTCCACCAGGCCAGTGGTGTACAGTCCACCGCGAGAGTGTCTTATGCTTCCAGCGGTAGGGTCTATGAAGTGGACAAGACCTTGGCTGCTGTTGCCATGGAACTCCTGGCTTGCAGCGAGGACCGAACCATCAGGAGAGTAGGCCAGACGGGCATGAACAGGGATGAGTTCGCTGGGGATATCCGAATTGGCGTCCAATCCCTCAACAGCCGCTTCCAATCTGATCGAATTGCTGTTCGACCATGTGACAAGACCCTCTCCCTTGCTGCCCCTCACCACTGTGCCGTCATGGAGTCTGGTCTTGGGCGCCCAAATCCGAACGAAGCCATCTTCGCCGACAGTTGCGAACGAGGTGCTGCTGGGGTCATACTTTAGATCAAAGATACGACCAGAAATCAGCTTGTCAGTGAACTGATGAGGTTGGTCAATGCGCGTCTCCAGCATCCATTGTGCCTTATCGTCGTTCCACAACCAGAACTTGAGGTACACTTCACGTCTTGCGCGCCTTTCTTCCTCAATTATGGTCTTTTCCGCAGCAAGGTGCTCGACATCTTCAACCGGGGGAGTCCACTCCTCGACAGTAGCAAGCCACTTTCCGTCGTAGCTCACCTGCAAATGTCTCAGATCCGGCTCACGCAATTTGACGGCTCCTGGGCCTTGATTGAAGATGGTGGCGTTATTGCGAGTTACAGCCTGGCGGAAGACGTGGTGATTCGAGGAGATGTCGTAAGTCTGAAGGAAAGGAGCGGGTATAAAGGTCTTGCTGGCCTCTGTCCTGGGCTGGGAAGCCGGCACAGCAAGTAGAATCTGGTTGGAGTTCTTGGGGTTAATGGCGGCTGCTGTGCGGTGGACCTCATCCAGCAGCTCCTTGTCAGAGGCTGCGTCCAGAGTGAAGAACCTGGATTGCACACCCGCAACGTTTGCCTTGGGGAGCAGTTCAGTTGTAGAGAGGACAATGACGGAATTGTCCGCCAACTGCACAGCGTAGGAAGCCCCGCTAGGAGAAACAACGAGTGCATCAATAGCAGATGCGAGGTTGGGCAGGAACTGCTTCTTAGCGGTCTGAAGCTGCCACAGCACGAGAACCGTCTCTTGGCCTCCAGAAATGATGTAATTGCCTGCTACTAGTTAGCCTTGACTGAATCGAGCACAATGAAGTAGACATACCATCCAAGGACCACTTGACCGTTCCAACCGGATTCCTGTGCCAGTGAAGTGTGCGCGGCGCCAGTGAGAGCGCAGAAGAAACCTCCTTCGAATCCTTCTTTTGCTTCTCGGCCTGAGCCAGCTTAGCTACGATATCTTCATAGACGAACAAAGCTCCGTTGGCGCATCCAATGACTAAATTCACCTGGCCGAAGGACAGCGACGCGCCCTTCTTCGGCGTCTTCTTCACATTCGACTCCTGGCGCTTTGCTTGGACATCAACGGCTGTGATGGTCTCGGTGCAGCTAAGCTCCCTCCAAATGAACAAAAGATCCTTGGGGGCTGGGACAAAGGCGTTCTTAGTCTGGCCAACGAAGACGCGGTCCTTGGCAGCAGCGGCAATGACCTGACCCTGGCTAGCGACAGTGAAAGATTGCAGCGGCACCCTGGTCTTGAGCAGAGGCTGAGCCACGGAGTCGGAGTCATCCTTGCGGCCACGCAACCTGTGGGCGTGGATGATGCTGTGCTCTCCCTTGTCGAGCGTATAGACGGTGTCGACCTTGTGTCCATTGGCGTCCTCGAATGCGCTGGTGGCCAATCCACGGATGGGCGCAGCCAGATTCCAGCGGGAGATTTTCTTCCCGCTAACCCAATCCCAAAGCACGACAAAACCAGAGGCATCGGAGACGTATAGATGGCTAGGATCGGCAGTCGACAGAGCATAGGCGGTGATGCTCTGGGTGGTGTTCATAGGGAGCGTGCGGACCAGAAGAGAGGTTGCGGTGGAATAGATGTGCACAGCTTTCGCCGTGGCGAAAATGAGGTATCTGGAGGCAGTGGGTCAGCTACGCCCTCGCATCCGGAGAAAAGCTGATCTGTACCTCTCGTCATGGCTGAAGATAGGGTCGATCTGCAGGAAGCGTCCACCCGCGGGCTCAGAAGTGTACCAGCTATTCTTGTCCGCGCGGAGCCTGTTCTTGGGCTTCGCGACCTCGCCGCCTGTAGCATTGACGACACCCTTCTCCTTGTCTCCTACAATTGCCAGCGCAGCCGCAGCCTTGCCCTGCTTGGCAGCCGAAGGCGTTCCATCGGGCTGGTTCTCGTCGTCCTGCGTGCGGATGCGCTTGGCGTCATGCTTGCCGGCAGACGTGTCCTTGGCCTTCCTCTTGCGGCGGGCGTCCTTGGGCGTGTGCGGCGCGTCCTGGACAGAGGTTGGGCCGGCCATGGTGGTGCAGCGCGCGGAGGTGGACGAGGGAACTTTTGCAGCGCGCGCGGCCTACTTTTTCGCGGGCCAGGGCTTGGCGCGACGTGCATCACCGCCGACCGCCGAACTTTCTTGTGTCTTTGCGCCTCCACCACAAAGCCGCCCCGTCCACCCCCCCGCCTCTTCCTGCGCCCCTCCGCCGCCCATCTGCACCCCGTCGCCGCCGCTTGCTCTCGCTGCCGCCATCATGATTATCCCCGTCCGGTGCTTCTCCTGCGGCAAGGTACGCCCTTTCCGCGGCCCCAGCGCTCAACGCGCCCCCGCGCCACGGCTGCTAATGTTCGAGTGCAGGTCATTGGTGACCTTTGGGAGCGCTTTGTTGGTCTGATCGAGGAGGGTGTTCACGAGGGGTGAGCCGATCCAGCGAGACCCAGAGAGAGGCACGCGACTGATCGCTCCGCAGTGACGCTATGGACCAGCTCAGGCTCAACCGCTACTGCTGCCGCCGCATGGTCATGACCCACGTCGACCTGATCGAGAAGCTGCTCAAGTACGTATATCTGGAGATATGTGGAGGGCTTGGTGCTGAGAGCATGCAGGTACAACAACGCCGAGCGCGAGCTCCAGCGCATCCGCCAGGGTGCTTAGATACCCCGACACGGTTCCGGAGTTGAAGGGGCGAATGCGCGCAACAAAAAAGACATGGGTATCATGGCGAAATGGCGTTCTCTGGCGCAGGGCTTCGAACAGTATCTTGGGTGGCCAGCTTTCTGCTCTTCCTCAACAGGAGATTCGTGCGGAAGCCAAGAAATATATATTTGATTCAAAATCGGCCCTGGGAAAGCATAATAACTGGGAACTACACTGGCTTTCACGACAAAAGGCGGATTTGCCGCCTCATTTGTTGATCTAGTAACGTAGATTGCCAAAGAGGTTCTTCGCGGCCTACAAATGCAAGCTACGGACAGTTTCAGGCCTTGTTCTGGGGAATCTCGAGAGTTTTGCTACTCCCAGTACACACCAGACGCTCTAAATGATGTACTAGAGAACCGTTGTCTTTGAGTTTATCTCTCTAGCATTAGTCTTGGCGCCGCTTAGTCATCCAAAAAAGTGCAGCAATCTCGAGATGCATCGGCGTCACCACCGAGCTCCATCATCACCACCTCCGACCAGCCACTCCCACAACTCCGTACGTCCCGCACCAGCGCTCCATTGCGCCGACCCACCGACTGACAAGCTCGATCCCGCTGACGCTGAACCCCATCACAGACACACATCTCTTCGACCACCGCTCCGACCTCTTCTTTTCCTACCCGCAACCCAGTCGCAATGGCCCCCAAGCGCGTCGTCGCCACCCGCGGAACTCGCCAGCCCGAGTCGCAGAGCGTCTTCACCACTGCCTACTCCACCCTCACCGACGCCGAAAACCGCAGCGTCGTTACCGCGCTTGGCCTCTTCGCTGTAAGTTCCGCGCCTCGAATGCATGGCACCAGGAGCACGAGGAAGAGGAAGGGAGAGAAGGAGAGGGGTCGGATGTCGAATGTTGGAGAAATTGCGGGATGCTGATGATGTTTCTTGTTTGACAGGCTGGTGTCGCTTTCCTCCACAGCAGCTGGAGCGAGATCCTGCTCCCCGCGTAAACGAAAAGCAAACCAAACGGGTGCCAATGATCGAGAGACTTCGGTGAAATATCTGGTCAGCGTTCCGAAGGGGTTTCCATGTTCGAGTATGGAGGCGGATGCCTGAGGTCGACCATTCGGAATAATAGACGATGTACGCTAGGAGAGGACTGGGGTGGGTTATGGGTCGGCCTGTTCTTTTTCGACCCAGGGAAGAAGGCCGTGTACAGTAGCATGCATGTTGGGCGTCTTTTTCGGGAGGTGGAAAACGGGATACACTACACTATCAAGACCGAACAAGGATTTGACGAATAACGTACGTCGGCAAGTCCATACACAAAACTGTGGTTGTCATGCGTGTACTGTCGGTCTCCTTTGCTCAACAGGTCTCACATTATGCTTTAAGACAAATTGTTCAACTCCTTACTCTTACCTTCCAGCTCAATCGGCTTAACCCATTACATTTCTTCTCACGGGCCAGCAAGTTCATGTGTGATGCCGGCCTCCAATATGTTGCCATTCAGATCCTCATCAATAATATCTACTGATGCTATATTGCAAGCCACGGCAGACCTGCTTAGTCCAAGATCACACATAATCTCAAGAGCAAAAGCAAACGCCGATCCCAGCAGTATTATCTCATCCAGTGCTGCAATCCGACAATCTTGGAGTGGCACTTGGTCCTGGCTGCTTTCCCCTCAATGCCAATGCACAATTGAAGTCTCGACTAAGTTGAAGTTTGATAATTTGATAACAACAATTGCTTGAGAGTGCCCTCTGTTGACCATATTACGTCACTTCAAGCACCCCAGGCGCACGTGGCCGAACATCTGGCGGCTTACCCAAAGTGCTCACGGGCTGATGAAAGGCTACTCAAGTGGGCATTAAAGCAAACAGCAAGGCCCTTCTTTTCTCCGACACCAGGAACTCTGATCAAGTTGGATAACCTGCTTCTAGTGTCATGAACACTTTGTTGTAATTGTCTTCCAACCCGTGGTTGACCGACAGGACAAACGCAATATGCATCGAGCCTTGTTCGTGAAACTGTACAAACCATTTGAATACGATGATGCCCTGCCTCAATGATGTTCAATTCCTCTTCTCAAGAAGTCCTGAATATGAAGGAAGCTCTAGGAGTAGAAGCAGGACGTGGTACGCCACGCTGAGATCTCACGGAAAAGTCGCATATTTTATACCAGCCAGAGGAACGAGGTAAAAACGAAGAGGGATACATAAGTCGGACATGGATGATTCATAAGATTAGCTCTACCTCAATTGTGGCAGATGCTTCGAGAAGTGTTGGACGGTGATATGATCAGACTTGGCCGCCAGTGAAGACTGGTCGGTCGGTCCTCTTCTACTGCTTGGTCCACTATTAAGAGAGAAGGGAGGCGTTATATTAAGCACTACTTTGGTAACGGGTCGCGGCAAACAACGAGTAAAGAAAAACAATCCCCTACAACCTTCACATGTCAGGTTTCCTGCTTCGCTTCCTCGTCTCTTAACTTAACCTTCTTTCCGTCTGTCTTAATACAGCGGCGCATTCCGTGACCATGTTCAAGAGCGAATGGAGACAAGAGAGCATTCAAGACTTAGAAACTCGTTCTCCGTAACACGCTGCAGGTGTGAGCCCTTGAATGAACTAGATTTCCCGGAACAACACTGGGCTTTGCTGGGATGCCGTGGTGGCGCGTTCGACAAACAATCCTGCTTTTACATTTCACCTGTCTTTCCTACCCAGCTGGATGGTGATATGAGACATCAACATTGCATCGGACATCCAATCGTCGATAAATTTCGATCATAATAGGAAGAGTTTGCGCAATGGTCCGCTCCGTTATTTAGTTGCCATGCTCGAGTTTAGAGCCGGTCCGAGGAGGGCAATAGAAACGAGTATTGCCCAACAGCACGGTTCGGAAGCAGCGCAGAGGCAGAGCCACAATTCACGGCGCATAGTCTCTTGTGGAGTTTGTGATCAGCTTCCACTTGCTGTTTCAACGGAGAACATTGAACCTGTTCTCTCAAAATTAAATTTTATTCAATGCTCGATCATTTCCTTGCTCCGAAGCTCTCCTTCATAGGCACCATTAATACGGCTTTTGGCGCCGAAGCCTCAATCAGCAGCTCGAGCTCTTGTCCGGATGTGGGGCGTGATTCGACTGACGCTCGGGAAAGACATAGTAGCTTCCGTCGGACTTTCTGTTCAGTTCCAAATACATGCGCGAAATCCACGCTGCCCTCATTGAAGCTATTTCGCTCCGACGGCGGTGATCAGATCCATATCCTCATCTTGGACAGCATCATCGGGAGACCCTGCTGCTATCGAGTACGCCAGGCATCTGATCTGTCCCACAAATTTTCTTTTAGATAAGTTGATGAAAAGTTAGTTGCTTTGCGTTAGCCATCATTCCGAGCACAAACCAGTAACATTGGTGGGAGGCATGCTCTCAAGCACTTCCACTAGAATCTTAGGTGCCATCGTTTGACCCATGGTCCTTCGCGCCGACCGAAGAAGCTCCATCAAAAGCCGACTTGAAGCAAGGTGCACTTTCGTGCAGTGACGTCGTTTCAAAGAGCAGTAGTGAGTGACCTCTTCGATGGCGGCACCAGCGCACTCCGGCTCATCTCCTCAACTCCATGTTCATGGACTGGTTGGTCCCATTGGATCAAACCGACTCCTCCTCTTCAAACACCTTGGCAGAATCCAGGCCCTCGGTCTTCCCAAGTCTCATCCCATGCTCTTGCCAGGTCGCCAGATCGTCGTAATCACCGAAGCATGACGGTGAAGCCACGGAGAAATTGCGGCGTCCCACGACGGAGGGAATCCAAGACCAAAAAAAAAACAACTCCGAGGCTAGATGTAACCTGAAGCATGCTCCATCAGCTCCAATCCTCCCTCCCCAAGTAACTCCACCTTTTATTTCGGAAGAACATGATGCGGACTTTTTGAGAAGAAAGCGGAGAAACGGCCAGAAATGTCCGCAAAAGACCGGCAACGCGAGCCGACCGAACCCATTCGAACCAGTTTGATGTTCCTGGAGGCTGAGACTTTGGAGGTCGGAACCACTTGCGATCAAAACTACTCCGGTTTACTCGCCGCAACAACTCGCGTCTGGGAATGCGTACGATGGGGGCTTTACGCGAACGTGTTTCTTCCGTCGAGGCAGGCGGAGGCGAGGTTGGACTGGAGGTGGTGAGGCGAACCGCGAGGTGGCCGTCATCGCTCGGTTTACGTCCGAAAGGGGAAAAAATCAGGTTCAGGTCCAGACGGATGCTTGAGGTGTCTCAGCAGTGTGTCGGGGACGACCTCGCGGCTCTCGGTGTTGTATGTACGCGGACCGACATCATTGGACACTCCAGGGCACTCCCGTCCTCGCGGCCATGCGGGCGAGATTTAGGAGGAGGGATGGGAAAGGGGGGCGATTCAAACGGCATAAACATCGAGGTATTTCTCCAAATTTCCAGAGCAGGGAAATGGGATCAAGGGCTCGCATGACCGAAAGCCCCGAGGCTCTGTTGGACAGAGTTTCCGAGAGATTGGGGAAAGGGAGAAAACGACTTTCGACGCCGGAATGGTTTCGTTTTTCAAACTTTCAGGTCCCAGGAACGGCCGGATGGCTGCGGCCTAATGAGAACCCCCCACGATTTTGTTCACCACAGGGTTTCCAAACGATCGGGGAAACAGCTTGGATTCTGATAGATGAAAGGACTGGATCGTCGATTCCCATGGTGCACATTTGGCAGGTCCGTTACGCGCATGAAAGATGCCCGCCGAACGAGGCCCGTTGAATCTCGCTACTGCATCAGCAGTGTGGCGCGGCTCCCCCAGACGAACGCAAGCAGCAAGGCATACCGCGGGCCGGGGCGTGGTTGACGAAAATGCTGTTTCCAGGCCACGAATGAAGAGCGACGACGGCGAGTCTTTTTCTTTAATTTTTGCTCCTGGCGTTCCTGAGGGTTGCGCGGCGCATGAACCGTCGTCCTGACAAGTGGCACCCCAAACGCCAGTTCCCACGCCGGCCCCACTGCCCAGCACTGTCGGCTCACGCAGCTCTTGCAAAACCGTCGAAGTCGCTTGAAACTCTCAGCTCTTGGTCTCTCCGGCAATTGCTGAGGGGCCTGGAAACTTTGGAGGTTGGCAGAAGCCGAAACACGGCGGCCGGCAAGGCGGATTGCGAGGTTGCACCGCTAAGTAATACCCACGGCTGTCGTGTCAGCGTCAAGCCCCGGCGGGCATCATCGGCGGCACAACAAGGGACGGGTATGCAGCAATAGGGAGGCCTCGCAGCTGCAGAACACCGGCGGGACCCGGTCAAGCGGATATACCGCCATCTCAGCGGCCCGCAGCAATTGCGTGAAGAGTGGTGGAGGTAGCGGTCATCGCTGACCGGTGTCTCCACTTGTGCCACGTCGAAGCAGCGCCGGCCGACCAACAACGCGTCTCCCGCCCCCGGACTGAAACGCGCAAACACCACACCGCTCCGGCAGATCTCCCTGTGTTGGCGAGGACGAGAGCTGATCTGGCCTGGCGCGCTCCCTGCCGCCCTCCCGTACACCCCGCGCCGTGTCGCGCACAAGTGGAAAGCGAATCCCCACCGGCGATGCATAAAACAACAGCATCTGGCGAGGCAACGCAGACTGCCAACGCACAGGTTCCCGCCCGCGATGCGCGCTTCCCGAGCAAAAAAGAAAAAGGGGAAGGGAAGAAAACACCACCTGACCTGACCGGCGGCGCTGGCGGGCGCAGTCCGTGGATTAAACAATGAAAGATAGAGCGCGTCTAAAAAAAGGACCTCATTAAAGCTTCCAAAAACAAAGTTTCCGCGAATGAGATGGGCTGGCGGCTGGGCGCCGGCAGAGTTGAGGCTCAAGCAGCGCGCACCGCCGCCTGGTCCGTGGAGCGGGCGCTTGTTTGGCGCAGCAGGAGGAAGGGAGCCCAAAAAAGAAAAGAAAACGGCAGTGGTTCATCAGATCAGATCAGGTACGCACTGCGAGAGGGTGCCACAAGGGCCAGCAGAGGGCCCGCGGGCGCCACAAAAGCGTGCACATTGCGCCAGCGCAGCGCACCGAGCGGTGAGATGAAGCCGCCCCGCTTCGCGCTCGCTCTCGCTTCGTCGCCCTACGCAGATTCGGACGCAAGGGCACTGAGATCTGGCGTCGACACAGGGGCGGCTTCGCAACTTGCCGGCTGCTGCGGCGCTGGAGCGGCCCTGGTGAGCTGAGCGACGGCCGGCGGTGGGAGCGCCCGCTCTGACAGGGTGCATATGCCGGTGCTGGCGCGGTCAGCGAGGGGAATGGGCGAGTCCAAGGGAAGGGAGACGACCGCGTCGGTGATGCCGACTGAAGGGGCTGTGCGACGTCGGCGCAGGCTGCGGCGCTGACTGATTGGGAGCCATGGCGCGAGCGAATGCAGGGCAGAGGGCGAGAGACGCGCCCGCCTCACCGCATGGCCTTCTCCAGCATTCGCATGTCTGGCAGCGTGCATATGCGGAGAAGCGTCGCACGAACAGGCACCGTGATTTGATGCGGTGCCTTTTTTAGGACACGCGGTACGGGAGCGACGTTGCAGCGCGTGGACGAGAGCGCGCCACGCGGACGACTCTGACAATTGCGGTGCGCGGTGGGAGTCATCGCAGCGGTGCCGGGCCTGTTGCGTGCGTGCAGCGGAATTAATCATCGATGACAGTTGCACCGCGACCCGCGCCCAAACAGGCGTTTGCTGGCGGGCGAGGGTGGCTTTTTGTCAGCAGCAATCATGACGTGCGCCGGGGTGGGCGCTGTGTAAGCCAGCCCTACGAGCCGACAATGTGGTCATCCTGGAGTTAACCCATCTCACCCCTAAGCCCGCCTGCGCGTTCTGGCTCCCGCCTGGCGCGGCCGGCTCGCGAATAAGTAATCGCCGCGCGGAGCGACGTCGCGCAGCGCTGGGCGAGTGACGCCGGGACTGCAGTCGACGAGGCCGGCGACGATTGCAGCAGGCGCTGCGCGAAAGCGGCATGCGCGGCGGACGGAACGGGAGGCTCCTTTATTGGCAATGTCGAGGTACGAGGAAAAGCAGAGCCGCTCGTATGCCGTACCGGAGGCCAGGCACGCGTAGATCTACAGCGGGGCGGGCTCTCTCGGACTCGCATCGCGCCTTCCGTCCGGAGCACCAGGCATCGACGGCGCGCGCCCAAAATCCGACAGCCGAGCGACAGCCACAGGCTCGCCGGATGATCGGCCGCGTCTCGCGCCAGGCCAGGCAGCCGCAACAACTGAGGCACCCGGCCTAACTCCGAGAACCGTCGTCCGCGCGCGGCGTGAGTCAACCGCTGTTTCCAACTACTGCTGGCAGCCGACGCCGTCACGGGCGCCCCGGCACCGGCGGATCTCGAGGGCGCCGAGCGGGCGGGCGCACAGCGCTGCTTGGCAGGGCATCCGGTGCCTCGAGAATGGGCGGAGGAATGCAGCCTGTGGCTTGCGCTGACAAACTGGGCCGCAACCCTGCCGAGCTCATCTCAGGCGGCGCAAGGAGGGCACGCATTTCGCCCAGGGCGGGCAGCGGCGCCATCAAACACGCCGCGTTGGAGATGAAGTGGCCCGTGGGGGCGCTGTTTGAGCGCGGCTGTTTTGTTTCCCGCTGAAACAGCGGGCATCGCGCGGCCAGGCCCGGCGGCGCGTTTGCGCTGCGCTGGCTGCGACGCGCTTCCTCGGGCGACGGGTGACCAGCCGGGCTGCGGCCGAGGGCGGACGGGCAGCGCGGGCACCGCATGTGCGAGCCGGGGTGTTGTGTAAGCCGGCGATCTGCGCATTAAGTGCGCTTGCATGGATGGGGCGGCCTTTACAGCTCGGGCCCGGAGACAATCATCAGCCTCGCGGCGGTGAGCACGCACGCACGACGGTAACGCCGGGGTCATCGACGCTGTCTGGGAATCTGAGGCATGGCATAAGTATACCGCCAGACCCGCCCCTCTGTCCACCAGGCACCAGCACGCTTTCCCACACCCACGCAAGGCAAAAGGAAAACCTGCAAACACGGCACGCTCTCCGCAGCTTCGCTTCGCCCACGCCCATTACGCAACACGCCCATCCGCACACCCTTGCCGCTCGGCCCTTCTTCCCGCCCCTTCACCGCCCGCGGCCTGCTCCCCCATACGTAAGTTCCCAGTCATCGCTGCTCCGAGTTTCGCGCTTTTATTGACTCACCCTCTAGGCACCCGATAAAGCTGCCTACTTATCTTCCACAATGCCGTCGCATCTACGACTCCAATCCAACTTCGAGCCCTTTTCGGCTGAGACCACCCGCACCTACTTCCCCTCTGCCCAGGCACCGCCCGCCAAGAAGCAGAAGATGAGCCTGTCGCAAACCTACTACATCGCCGCCTCTGCGCGGACCAAGCTCACCAACGAGGCCCAGAAGAGCGACCACGACCTGCGGTTGCTCGTCGGCCACGCCAACCTTCTCGACTCCCTCATGCTTGAACTCGCCGAGGCCGAGCGTGAGCAGGAGGCATGGTTCAACAAGACCGTCAACAAGGCCGCCCGCAGCGAGGAGAGGCACATCCAGTGGGCCGACACCATTGAGGAGGAGGCCATGGAGGATGACGACGACTTCTCCGACAGCGAGTCCGACTCCGACTACGAGGAGGAGGTCGAGGACTTCGACATGATCCCGCCGCTCAGGCGCATTCCCTCGCCACCGGTGCGCATCACCACCACCGAGCTCGAGGATGAGGAGGAGGATGATGATGAGGAGGAGGATGACGAGGACGAGTACTACGAGGACGAGGAGTTCGACGAGGAGCACGCTCTCACCCGCTCGCCATCGCAACAACATCCTCCCGAGCTTGTCCACGAGGAGGACTCGGATTCGGATGATGACGCAACACCAACCACGCCGCCTCAGCCTGCTCTCGAGTACAGCGAGAAGGAAAGGCAAGCCATCGCAACAACAGCATACTACGACCGCAAGGAGCCTGCCATAACAACAACGGATCAGGCTGCCTTCCTCCCCGAGGGCTACTTCATACCTCAACGCAATGCGCCGCTCATTACGTCCTACTAAGGGCACTGCACTGCATCCGGTCTCCTTTCAGTATCTGTTTATGGCATCACGAGCGAAGCGATTCTCATCCTCATCATCAGCACGGAGTTGGACGGCGTTTTTTCATTGATACCTATTTTCCCTTACGAGCATTTTCACTTGGCTGGGATATCTAGAAATGCGCGATGAGGCATTCCGCGCAGGGTCATGTTTCCACTCTACTACCTTTTCCTATCACGGGTCACGAGCATTCCGAGCAGCTCAAGGTTCTCCCTCCTGCTAGCCAGTCGACGGTCGAGACCTCTGCTCGGTAGCAATAGCTAGCGCACATCCGAAACACAATCAAAGAAGCACAAATAATCTCCAAGCAATCACTCGACCCTCCTGTCTCATCCGTGAAATGCATCGCATCGCCCACAAAAAAAAGAACCGCCCGCATGTGATGGGGTCTGCAGGGCCAGCGCAGCTGACGAGGCGCTTGCAAAAGCGAAGCGCGTAAGCCGCTTTGCCTGCTGCACATTCCGAAACGGGCCAGCATCAGGGCAGCTGACCAACACACCCACAGCTCGCTCGCCCACGTTCTCGCGCTTTCGCGTTTTCCGCGCCGCGCGCGCACACGCATCCGCCGAACCGTTCCCGCCCGTTCCATTCCGTCCCTGCCGCAGGCAGCATGCGGTTGCGGAACACGCACGCGCGTGGGTGAATCATCATCAATGATCATGTCATCAATCATCGATTATATTATCGTCGCATGAGGCGGGCGGCACGACGAACGGGCGAGGCTTGAGACCGTGTCTCTTACCTCGGTGGTGCGGAGTAAGGACGTACGTAGGGTTTGCTCAACTAATCAAGCAGAGTCCCGAAGATTCCATTCCTTCGCACGCAAAAATTTTGATTGCCCGCCGATAGTGCAAGTGCATCGTGTGATTGTGGTGATGATTGCGGAATCCACTCGCCTAGATAGGGTACGTACTATAGGGTACGTAGATTGGGGGTTACTAATTACGAATACGCGCGCCGGCCGTCCCGTCCGCTCGCTCCGTTCGACCCCTCCCTCCACCCAACCGCCTCACTCACTCAAACCCCCCTGCCCCTCTTCTTCTTCTTCACCCTTGGCTTCCCGAGACCGCCCCGCCGCGCGCGGCCGATCTCGGGAATGCGCTGGACAGATTTCACGGGTACATGTCAGATCCGCGCGACCAAGTCTGAAGCGAGACGGGGCCGCGACTTTTCCTGCTTTCGACCATGTTTTGCGCGGAGCCGGCGAGCGGCGAGCCTCGGCGGGCAAGGACGGCACCTGAGAGAAAGGAAAAGAACCTGCGTGATTCGTCATCTGGAACCAGACGGCATGACCGCGGGTGATCCACCTTGATCACTACTTAACTCCGCGACCGGATGCGGGGCGGATCTGAAGCAATGGGCGATTTGGAGTTGAAGAAACTTCTTTGTTAGTGGACGGCCGTAACGGCGTCTAATCCTGCCGTGTCGCTTGGCGAAAAGCGGAGGTGGAGGAATTTCTTCGCTGGGCTCTGACGTAGCTACGTACAGCGGGCGGGAGGCGGAGGGAACGGAATTAAGGATCGGGCAGGCAGACACGGGTGCCTCAGTCCTCAACACCAACAAAAAGATCGTGGGCTCCCGGCAGCCTGGGCAGACCCTGCGTACTGCGGGCAGAGGAGGAGGCGGGCAAGCTTTTCTCTGTCGCTCCACAGAAAAACTGCACCCTCACCCTGCCACCAACGGCTGCCTGTATCTTTTCCCTTCCGGGTCTTTCTTCAATGCGGGCTGTCCATCAACAAAATACAATCCTATCATGCAGCCCCGGCCATCTTTACCTGCAACCGGCGGGCTAGCATCGTTCGCGTCTAGGTGCAGCTGCAAGTGGCTGCAGGACCCTTCAACGACCCTCTTTTTTTTTTCTTCCCTCCCACCTGCCACTCTCTAGCCGCGCCGCTTCGCTTCGCGCGGGCTGCTTCCCAATCAATTCAATTAAAGAAAACTTTTCCGTGATGACTTCTCGCTGCCCATGACTGAAACCCCCCGAGGGCGCTAGAGTGGTTACAGCTAGATGGGTTGGTGGTCGGCAGTCGCTGGTCCCTGATGACAACTAGGTACGTACAGACCGTGTGCCCGGGAAGCCGGACGGCAAGGAGCAAATAGCGATGGGCAAGCTCTGCAGAAAAAGGTTAAGGTCGCGAATTACCGCGTCAAATTGGGAAAACGATACGATCCCCTCCAAATCATCATCGCCGCGCTTCTCCGGGCAATCGCCGGGGGAGTAATAGTGAGCGCGTGCTGCGCAGCGCTCAACGCGCGGAACTCGGAGACGCGTCGGCAGCCAGCCAGTGAGGCTGTCGGACGCGCGCGCGCTGGCACATCTGAGCTTTTTCGACCCCTCGGATCTGGGGCGGAAGCGCTTCGGCCGGATGGCCGAGCGACCGAGCGGGCGAACTAGCTGAACCCTGGGTCCAGAAACGCCACTCGCTAGACTGACAGGAACAGAGTTGTCGACCTACGGTTCCCTGGCCCTTCCGGCTGCCGGAAAGCCGGCTTTCAGGAAAGGGAGAGACTGACAAAGGCAGGATTTCTCACGACCCCCGTCTAGACCTTGGCCCTGTGTCCGGATGGCGACGGTTGGTGACGTACACGGAGTCGCAATCGTTTTCAGGTTTCTGTGCTGCGTGCAAGCTGGCTTACGGCTCAGCTATGATGGCGGCGTTGCGTACGTGGTCGAACGGTGCGACGCGACAGCCTGCGGGCAGCATTATTCCTGCGTGTATTGCGGCGACCAGCTCAGCGGCAAGGCAGGAAAACAGGCAGGTACACGCCGATCGGCGACAGGGACGCTGTTGACTTTCGCCCCGACCGGTCTGCGCTGCTGGTTTACTGCCGGCAGAAAGGCGGCCCGCCATTGGCCGCCGCCCGGCACTGCCAGCTCAGTCACAACACGTACTCCAAGTACAGCCCCAGCCCACCCGCCAACACCAGCACCGCCGCATCCGCCGGCCGCAACAACCGCGCCTTGCTGCCAACTGCAGGAGCAGCACCTGCACCAACCGACGAACCAGACCGCCACGATGCGATGCGCTGCGAGGGGCCCGGCTGGCGCGCTGACCGACCGACTGACTGATTGACTGACCGATGACTCCTTTCCGCAATCGCGCCTGCGCCGCCGTACAAACTAATCGATTCGCTGTTTCGGGATGTGGGAGTTTGGGGGGCACGCGTGTAGCGTGGCAGCCTCGCCCGCCTACCACCCACACCGACCGACCGAACCTGCGCAGACGCGCCTGCTGCGGCCAACGGCTTGCCCGCGATAGGCAGCCCTAGCAATGATTTCCTGCAGTAGCAGCATCTCAGATTTCCACCTCCATCCGCCAATCGTTGCGGCTTCAGGGCATCCCGGAGGGGCGGCCGCAGCCGGACGCCGGAGTTGCCGAAAAGAGGGTTAGCGCGGGGGATGTGGCACCTTGCGGTGTGTGTGAGCAGCAGAGCAGATTGTGGGGGTGGTTGGTGGTTTGCTAGGTGCGGGGTGTTTGCGGGTTTCGCGGTGCGTGATAGGAGGGGTGCGCAGGGCCGCCAGCTGAAGAAGGGATGGATGGGGGGCCATGGGAGGGGCCTGATGATCTGGTTGTCTGAGATTCGCTCATCTGAGAGGAGGTTGGTGGTTGGGCATGGTGGGGTGGCCGCGGTGTGGGTGAGAAAGAATGATTCAGATTGCAATCTGCACTGCAGCTGGTGTTGAGGCGCTCGCTCAGCTGCACCGATCAGGCATCGAGATGCGATGTGGTGCTTTGTGCGAGCCCGCTCCCGCACCGCCGCTTGCTGCTGACCCCTTGCCCGGCCGACGACCGGATGTCCAAATGCGGAGAGGGCGGGACGGGCGTGGGGTGCTGCTGTTGTCGGAGCAGCACAGCAGAGACACGCGCGCGGGCGGCCGGCCGGCCGGGCGTGTGGCGCCGGGCACTTGTGCATGCCGTGCATGATCTCTATCGTGCGCGTTTCGGACGAAGAGCGGGATGTTGCGCGTGCTGCCTGCCCGCCGTCGTCGTCGGGTGCTTACGGAGGCTGCGCGCGGTCATGCTCCCACGACGAGGCTCCGGAATGTTTTTTTGTCTCCGGCCTCACCAACAGCGTTGCACGGAATCCGGCTGCCTGAAAGCTGCGGAACACGCGGATTGCGGGGGCTGGAGCAGGAGCAGCGCCCGTCATCGATGTCCACCGCTCCCTGCCTTCACGGCGCTCTCGGCGCGCGAAGTCGCCGGTGTCGCCGCGGATGCCGCGATGCGTCGGCGCCTGCGGGCGGGCTCGAGACGAGATGGTGCAGCTCCCGCGCGAGACACGACGCAGCCATGCTGCGCGATGCGGATGCAGGCCACGGAACCACGCTCGGCGCACCTGACCGCTCCCGCACCTCCAGAACTCCCATCGCATCTGCTTGGATCTTCGATCGATATCTTCGATGGCGCGCGGGGGTGCCGCCACCATCTGCCGTGCGGTAGTGCAGGTGTGTATGTGTGTATATACATGTAGTGCTAAGTACTCGCAGCTCTACCGTGGGCCGCCGCTCGACGCCGCGTCGAGCCCCGCAAGGTTCCGTGTCGTCAACACGTAGTGTGGACTACCCCGTCGACGTGGCGCGCCTCTTTGCTGGGGGGACCTCACGATACTTAGACATTGTCGGAGCGGCTTCCTCACGACTTGAATCAGCGCGCATGCGTGCCTGTAGGTACACATACGCCTCCCTTTGTCTGCGGTGCAATGTCCGCGGGCATGCGTCAGTCAGAATCCTCGCCCAATCTGCGTCGTTAGACTTCGGCAGCCCCGTGGGATGCGTGCAGACGAAGTTTTCTTTTCCTTCGCTGTTCCATGCGGCTTCCTTGTGCAACACGCGACGCGACGCGCGCCATACGTCACCACCACGCGAGAGCGCACCACTTTGGTGGCGTTCGTCTTTCTTTTGCCTCCTTCCCCGCGGAGAGCCGTCCTCTCGCCCCGCGGGATTGCCCTCTGCGGGGTGCATATGGTTCGCCCCGCCTGCAAAAGGGTCGCCAGACGTCTGTGGGGGTGCATGGGTAGCGTGGAAAAGGTGTTCCTGAACCGCCTCCCGGGTAACTTTTTGCTATACACGTACCTTCTACACATACATGTGTCCTTTTCACATGCGTCTTCGGTTTTCCTTCCACCCTCGAGGCAACTCTGACCGCCACGGCAGAGACCGTCACGAAACCTTCCTGGCCACGAGGTTTCTGCAATGCAAGCCTGCTGGCTGCATATGCACGTCTCTGACGGGCGTTTGGCGTCCACTTACTTGCCATACTTCGGCCTACTGCGCGGCGACTCTGTGTCTCTCCCTGCCTCCCACGCGGCTGCATTCTGGCTTTTCCTCCATCAGACCACCGGGCCGCACTTAGCGCTCTGCATCTCAAGCTTCTCCGGTCAGCGAACTGTGACCCGGAGTCATGTCGGGGCGTCTATGTACGCCTGTGCAGTACCTGCGTGCCAGAGCGACTCGGCAACGTGGTGGCCAAACTCTATCTGCCGTGAACAAACCCGGACGGTACGCCCCAACCAGCCAACCACTGCTTCACTCCCTTTTCCACCGCGTGGAAGGATAGGGTACCCCGGTGCTCGCGCCTAGCCGTTTTCCATCCAGCGGACTTTTGATGCCCGTAATTGCCATGTGCGCGAGGCGATAGGGCTGCGTGCACAATGGGAAATGTTCGAGGCTCGGTTTTGTCCATGGCCGTTGCGACCCTGAAGGGGGATTGGCCGTGTTGTCGACGTGTACGCGGGCACGTGCAAAGGCGTTTGTCGTTCAGGAGAAGGAAAACCGTTGTTCTGGGAACGAGTACGCGTCGAGTCCCCTTCTTGCGGCCGTCGACTGCTCCACCTCTCCGCCCCTGCCATCCAATGCCCATTTTTTTCCTTCCTCCCCCAAATCCTCAATTTCTAATATCTCTCCAGCTCCAGGTCTAAGCCCACGGATTTGTAAACCTCTCTCGCCTTCCCGACGGACGCGCCTCGCTAGCTAGCTTGCCAGTAGTCAGCTAACCTACCTACACGCCCCACCCCGAATTATTGGCGTCGGCCGACCCCAAAAAAAACCACAACACACGGCCCAAGCGGAGGGAAGAAGGAAGTGGCTGTGGCTGGCGCCGCGCGCGCGGGCAACGGAAACCACCTTAACACACAGACACACACCCGACGCTATGACACACCGCATCGAGCCCACCCATGTGCCATCCACACCGCACTAACTGACGGGAGGGATACACAGACTCCCGAGAGAATTTTTCTAGAAGGAAAAAAATTTTCCCCCTTGCGCTACCTCCTCTCCCTCTCCCCGAGCGAGCGAGGGGCCTCTCTCCCTGCCACTACTGCCTATCATGTGCGTGCTATCGCTTTCTCGGCTGTGCGCTCGGTCCCGAACGGGGCGTGCGTGCGCGCGGGCCGCCCGTTCGGTAGTTTGGGTTTGGCTTTGGCTTTGGCCTGTGCCGGCCGTTAAGGAGAAGGTGATCGATCGTGGCTTGTGTGTTTTTTTCCTTCTTGGTGGTGAGTGGTGGTGAGGACCCACTTTGGAGCTTCTTGACCGGTCGTTACCGGTGAGGTTGCTTTGGGATGGCGGCGATGGCCGCTGGGGGTTGGGTTGTGCACGGGTTTGTGTGGTGTGGTGTGGTGGTGTAGCGTTGCGGGTATGGCGGCGGCGTGTTCTGCAGACTGCCTTCTTGGTGGAGAGAGAGAGTTTTTGCTCTGCCCGCCCGCAGAAAGCGAAGGGAGGCTAAGCCTTGGAGTGCAATAGCGAGGAGTCGCTGCTCTGGAGTCTGGAACCTCGCGCTGTGAAGTTTGGGGGAAGTAGATCGGCCGTTCGCCTGTGCGCTTGCTTGGTGACCGGAAATGCATTCGTGATGTATGGAATGAGGACAGTGGAGGGGCAGAGATGACGGATGCGACGGAAGTAGTGGACACCGATGGTTTCTCACATCCCGCAGCCAGCGTTGACGGTCGGAAGTTCTCGAGGACCCAACTGCTGAGGGGTCTGATGAGGTTCCGGAAGTTGATGCTGAAGACGAACTGGAGCCCGGCGGACTGGAGCAGCTCGACAAGAAAAAGCATGGCATCAGTCTCCCCGTGACGCCGGGTATCGAGCACTCGTACATGAATTGGCTGTATGAGATTGGGTCCACGCCCTCCATCAGTTCTTGTAAACGAAGAATTAGATACGCACCTTCGTTCCCTTCTTTCACTTACAATTCATTGGACTCTTCTACAGGCTCTGGAGCCCTTCCAGGATAGATTATGCGCGGCAGCCGTTGATATACCAAGTTCTTCAATAGAGCCCTAACTGAAGAGGCTTTCCACTACACCAGAGCGGTAATCGATGACGAACCCTCTGAAAGGTCTACACATCTTGGATTTTCGCGAACATGCACAAACCATCTCGGCGGGCTATTTCACGCTTGTTATCTCCATCATATCCAGCCCTTTCGAGTCAAGGCTGCTTTTGAGAAACCAACACCGGCAACCTTTGCTCTCCAAGCTGGAGTTCCAGCCCCTGGACAAGGCCGCACTGAATGTATCATACACCATGTCTTTTCTTGCGAGACCCAGTGTTAATTTGATATCTCTGTTTTCAATGCTGATACGAGAGATCATGGCCAAGCAGGCGCACTGGCAGTCTCTTAGGCTTCCAATGCTGAGGCTAAAAGGGTAACTACCGGGCCGGATATCTTGAGTACTGACTGAAGTGACCGATGACGTATATTATCCTCAACATGCGGGCCTAGAGCACGGATATGGATGAGCGCACTCCCGCGTGTCATCTAAAGCGTACAGATGAGAATGCGCGAGAAGTTTGGCCGTAGCATTATTTCAGAAGAAACTGCGCTCAACAAAGTAATAAACACACAGGGGGTGTGCAGTCGCCCTACCCAGGAAGACATCGATAAAGTTAGTTATCTTTTGCTCTTTGTATTCCCTTTCCTTCCGGGCCCTGAGCGGACACTCGTTCAGTTCCATCGTCTCTTGACTTCGGCAAGAGTTGTTGATCTGGTATACTTACGAACTTTTGTGGACGTTTGGGCTCCACGTTTTGCCAAAGGTTCGAGAGTGGAGGTTGCGCTTCACATTAGATCATGCAGTATGCTTTACCTTGGTTTTGAAGGGTTCAGTTCACGTCTCCTCTGCTCAATAGGGTGTGATACAATATTACTTGAGAAGACTGCATTGGAGTCGCAAGTAAACTTTCGCAGTCATGGATGCGTTCAAGCACCACGGATTGATTGCATACATGAAACATGACATTCGCGGAGTTTAGTGGAGCACTGTGCAAGAAGGCTTTTAAGAAAAGAAAGTAATACAATGCAAAAGAGGGAATTTCTGCGTTCTATTGTATCCCCGCTAAAGACCCCGAACCGGGTTTAGAGAGGCTAGGAAGCCGCAGATACAAGCACCACTGGCTCATGATCCACCGCCTCAAAACCTTCCTCGAGGAAAGAAAATTGGTCATCCCACCTCAGAATGCAAATGACCAACAGTCCTAATGTCACATTCCCGCTCTGGAACATGGTATTCCGACTATATCATCGTCATGATTTCTTTCGGCTAAGAATGGTTCAAAGGACATGGAGTTGAAATTTACCACGATGTCAAGCTCCTTCGCGAAATGGATTTCAGGGGACAAACGCTTCCTATTATGCTCTTAAGAGATGTGTGGGAGTGAATCAAGCGTGACCCTATCGTTTGAAAGCACGATACAAAAGTTTTGCATAATCAGTTCCAGATAGAGCACCGCGTCAGCCCACCATAGTCTGCGGAGTGGTCCATATCCCCTTTGTTTGGGATTCGCGTCCCGGGTCGGCGCCGAAGTGCGTCCATGAGTGGAAGTTCTTTCCCAAGCGGCCTCACGATACGATTCTTGACAAAAACCGCGAAAATTCTATGGATGAGCCCGTAAATAATCAATTGGACACCTCCACGGACGATGACGCTGTCTACCTGAAGACGCACAACTCTGATGGGAGAGATAGTGATGAGAGTCGGTTCCGGAGGAGTCCATCGTGGCTATCAAAATCGGAGTTCCGAGGCAGATCGTTCAGGGACAGCACCGGGTTTCAACTTTGCAGATCCTCGTTCGTCCCATGAGAGGTGTACACAAAGAGATTTTCGGTGGCAGCTAGGACATCGATATGGGAAAGATCTTCTGGACGCAATTCCGGTTCAGACTGGAGAATGAAACTCGTGGTATTGTTTCGGATGAGCAACTCGAAGATCTTGGTTGGTTTCTCGAGTACATCAGGCCCGGAATAGCGCCAAAGGAAATGTTCCACTCAGAAAGAGCCTCCCATAGATTTGGAGTGGAGCTGCAATAGTTCTGAGGTCCGCAAGGAATCCATAAAACTACTATGTTGGATGTGCGATGGGGCATTTCTTTAGTTCAGACATGTATCCTCATTGGGTCAAGGCGATCATGATACCGAACAGCCTTATGTATAAGGTCTTAACAAAACCGTCTGAAGTCTATGGTGTCCAGGAAAACTCAAAGGAGGTCCAAAAAAGTTGCGTTTCATCAAAAAAGAAGCTTTGATCGCGAGTGTTTCATGAGACCATGCAGAAGGCTGGTTTTCACAAGAAAGGAGCTTGCAACGAGCTCTTCGACCATGGTTAAGAAGTGAAGTTGGGGAAAGCTGTTGAAAGAACTTCAGATTCTGCGGAACCAAGAAAAGCGACGTCCGAATGCAAAAGCGACACGTGGGAGTCAATGACTTGGTGTTGTAGGAACCGCAGATGAAGAAGAAATCCTCGATGAAGGCGATGGGGACTTATGGACCGCAGGACAACGTAATTGGGGATTAGAGTGTCACTGGCTGGAAATGGGCCTCCACGTCTCAAGGCAATTTGAAGCTCACTTTGAGTATCCTCGATCAGCCATGGAGCTCCGGAAATTCGTGAGGACGGTGACATCTTCGGATGACACCTCGTCTTGTTCTCAAAGAGTATAGATTTCAGAGCTGCCAAAGGGGGTACCTTCTGGCGCGAAGAGGACCAGCCACTTGAGGACGAGCGGCGAGGTCAAAAATAAGTACGGAGAGATTGTGTGCTTCAGGTGGATACAAGCCTGAATGGACTACTCATCCCATGCTTGACGAGATTCCGTCTGCCACGACGACGGATGGGACAAGTGACAGGATAGTTTGCTGCTCGAGCGGATGCACGAGAAAGCACCCTTGAAGGGTATCGCTGACAATATTGAGCAAAAGCTTAAAGTGCGCAGCACAACCGGGGGTCTCAAGTGCAAATGCTCCTATTTCCGCCAGTAGCATCCGAGAGACGATAGGAGTTCGGGCCACCGGCATCGGATTTCCATGGGACCAAAAGAGAAGTCAGGGGTTCTTGGCGTCTAAGTGGATGCGGGGAACCCTTTGGTGGTCATGGTGTTGGACAGGTAAAAGTCGTAGCGAACCGCTGAGCGGAAGAAGAAGGGACGGCGGCTGTGGTGGTGTGAGGTTATCTTATCATCTTATCCACGGCAGGCGCGGCGCGCTGACGGTGCCGTGGTATCGGTGGTCAGCCGCCCGCTGATTGGCTCAAGGCGCAGCTAGCGCTGGAGGGCGCGGGCAGAAACCGGATTGCAGTTTAATCCGTGGGCGGTGTGCTGTGAGCAATAAAAACGGCCTAGCGCGGCGCTTGGCCGTCTGCTTCGCCTCCACTTCACAAGTTCACCTCGACAGCCCCGCCACCAACACTCCGCTCACGCATCATCGACCGTCGACCCAGCACCACAGTACTGCTTCACGCATCCCACTTCACCGTCGCACGAGAAGCTCCAGCCGAGTTCATGACCACACAAGACATCCAGAACCTCAAGACATTTGATCCGTTCGCGGAGGCAGATGAGGAAAACGGCGACACTAAGGGGCAGAGTCAAAACTACATCCACATTCGCATCCAGCGTACGTATGCCCCTGACCGCGACGCCCGCTGCGCGCGCATGCCTTGTCGCCGCGCGCCGCATCGCGCCGCATCGCGTCGCATCGTCGGCGCGACGGTGCCCAACCTCACACGACACGTAGGCTGACTAAGACCCGACAGAGCGAAATGGCCGCAAGACCTTGACCACCGTCCAGGGCTTGCCCAAGAAGTTCGACCAGAAGAAGATCCTCAAGGTCATCAAGAAAAAGTTCGCCTGCAATGGCACCATCGTCGTCGACTCCGAGATGGGCGAGGTGATCCAGCTCCAGGGTGACCAGCGCAAGGATGTCCAGGAGTTCCTCATCGATAAGAAGGAGGGACTCGAGCTAGATGCCAAAACCATCAAGGTGAGCCGCCCCTCACGCCACCTCCACCGCCGCTGCGCGCCGAAGCGTCGAGGCGACTTGGTCGCACGCGCGCTCTGGAAGCGCCCGTCACTCGGCAGCTGGAACACAAGGCTAACGCGATTCTTTAGGTTCACGGTTTCTAAGCGATCTACGACGCGCCGCGGCCCGCCCGGCACTCCCCCGTTCACAACCACCCGGTCCAGGTGCTCCATCTGGCTTTCTCTCTATACCGGTCGCGAAACGTGATACTTGGGTTGGACAGCTAGGCTTACAATGGGGCGGCGCAGTAGTCGATTTCGGATGACTTACGACCCTATTTCCGGTATTGCTTTTCTGCGTTGCTTTCGGATATGGGGTGAAGGAAGTGCAGCAGCAATAGCTCGTAAAGGCTGGAATAGAATGCAGCTTTTCATCCACACGTTTTCGCCCGTTCGCGGTCCTCGTCCTTTTCACACCGTGCTCATCGCCCTCATCGTTTTCCGTGTCTCTCCTGGCCTCCATCCCAAAGTCAACTTATTCACTGGTTATACCGCCACATACTAGAAACACCTCGTGACACAACCCCGCGTTCCGGGAGGGGTGCCGTCCCCAATCATGAGCCTCAGACGACGACGCTGACGAGCTTCCCGGAAAAACCCGCAATTTGGAACGATTGGAGCAAGACCATTTTCCAGCCCCGCCCCTTGATAATCACAGAAGAGAAGTAGGATCTTGTTGACGGCAGATGTCTCTCAAACTGCTTCCTCCACTGCAAGGGAGGAGAAGTCTGGTGCGTCTGATACGGTGATTGAGCGGAGACGAGTGTCTGAGTACACCTACCTGGCTTAGCCCAGCTTGGGAAGGGGGGTTTTTTCTGTTTTTGTTGGGTAAGTCAGATGCTCCGCTGGTGGATACGTACATGTACATACGTAGGGCAGCGGAGCGTCCACGCGCTCGGGAATGAGAAGTGAGTTGAGGACGACTTGGTTGCCTGAAAATGTGGTGGTCTTTGAGCCTCGGTCTTCCAAGATGTATCAACGGGCCTTTAGGACCAAGATTTAAGGACAAACGACTTTGGTATTGGGTTTCTACGACCTGGAGGACGCCTATTTTTGGTTGCGCGTGTTGTGTGTTGGGTTCAACTTGGTCGATATATAGTTTTCACCACAGTGATCGCTCTTATTCATTAGAGAACAATTCGTTGTCTTGCGGGATCTGTGGGCCTTGGTGGTGCATTCTATCTTTTGGGAAGGCTGTTTAGTGTCTTTTATTTGTATTTGTTTGGATTAAGTTTCTTAAAGAAAGCGCTAAGAGTATGTAGTAAGTATGGATTGGCCAAGATGAAGGGCAGCCGACTCGTTGCGCATGGCACGGTATGGTGCTTACCACTCTTGGATCCTGAATGACCGTCTCACTGTAGCCAGCTTTAAAGTCCACAAGTACCGTCAAGGGAAATGGTCAGCAGGATCTACTACCAGTAAATTCCAAAAAAAACCAATTTTATCAAATGCACAGAAAGGGTCCGTTGAATAATATTGCTACTGGCTGGTGATAATTGTCATTTGATTACGAGCCGTACTAACGCAGGGTGAGTCTCATGGCCGAGCAGATTGTCCTGGGCTTAAATAGATCTTTCATCGGACACTGCACTAACACATACGATGATGTAAGCTCGGGGGTCAGTGATTTATACCAAGAATTGTCGGCAAATAAAAGGCGGATCCGCGCGGTGATTTGCGTGACTAGATAGTAATATATCCCTTTGTGAGGGACCCCATAGGATATATAGATAGTCGGGGAGGCTGTGTTCTGACAAGAATTCACACTGATCAAGTGGCTGGCAATATGCGTGGTGTTCCGTGATTTGCTGGCTGCAAAAACGAGGCTGAATGCACGGTGGGGTCGGTCAGCCCCGTCCGTCACCTCCGAACAGACCTCTGATCTCATCCTTCTCCTTTCTTTTAACCTAATTCCTTCTTTGCTTTTTCGCCGCTAGCGCAAGCCTCAGCACCGGGCTACTGCACTCTCTTCACTCAAGCTTGAGACGGCGTCACCTGCAGCCTTATGCCAGACGCCGAGGCACAGGGCTATCATGGAAACCCATAAGAGATCCATAGATGACGGATCACCGGGAAAGACTGACTATGGCTGGCCTGACTCGGAGCACCGCAAGCTGGATCCAGCCAGATACGAGCCTGATGAAATGTTCGAGAAGATCCGTGATCTTGGCCAGGGCTCGATTGGGTTTGTCGAAGCTGTTCGAATGAAGAACAAACCCCCTATGGTGCGGAAGAAGTGCATCATACGGTGGGGATTCTTCGGTCAAAAGCAGAAAGAGGTCATCGAAAAAGAGGTACAGACGCTAAGAGGTCTCACTGAAACGCACATCGTACGTTACGTGGGTAGCTATGAGTGCGGCCGAGAGTATTCAATCTTGATGGTGCCTGTTGGCGACCAGGATCTGGCGAGTTTCCTATCCCACAAAAGCGAGAGTCGAAGTACTCAATTGGAACATGAGGCGTGGATCCGTCGATGGTTCAGCTGCTTAGCCTCAGGGTTAAGCTATCTCCACAGCGAAGGCATTCGGCACGAGGATCTCAAGCCTGCCAATATCATCCATCGAGGCGAGTCGGTCTATTTCACGGACTTCACTTCAGCGACAAGATTCAGCTCTAGCGGTAATACAACCTCAACAGGAACCCAAGCATGCGTATCTGCCATGTATGCCGCCCCTGAGGCCTGGGGCGTTATTGGGTCCCGTCACAGTCGGCGCTCCGATATATTTTCCCTGGGATGTGTGTTTCTAGAGCTTCTTGCCGTACTCGCAGGCCGTTCGGTAGACGAGCTACATTTCATCTGTCACCAAAGCGGACCTTCACTAAACGCGTTTCTACCGCCTCGATACTGCGAAGTCTTGGACAGTATTGATAAATGGGCGCCCCAATCACTTGGCCCAGCAATGTATCTCGTATACTGTCACATTATCCAGCCGATGATGCGATCCGATCGCAAGAGTCGCCCAGACGCGCAGGGAATCATTGAGCTCCTGGAACAACAAACGCTCGGACAACTCTCGCCATGCATCTGTAACGGACGGCAGCCACTGCGTCGATTAGAGGGGAATGGAATCTCTTGGGCCGGCCATACCTCATACGAGCGAGATGGAATAGGCGTTCCTCTCGATGTTACAAGGCTCATCAGGAAGAGCCGGCGATCAAGAGTGGAAGAGGTCAAAGCAAAAGAATCTGACTGGACAATGATTCGTAAAAACGTGCCCTTGGATGGAGGACAACGTGGAAGACGTAGAGAAGAAGAGGTGAAAAACGAGATCCATTCATTGCTGGCCCTCAAGAACGATCACATTGTCTATATGATCACGGCATTCGAAGCCACGGATTCGGACGGCGGTTCGGTCGTCTCCCTCCTCATGGGGCCAGCTGGGGACCGGGATCTCGGGGATTTCTTATCAGACTATCCCCAGCAGCCTTATGACGTCAAAAAGTATGAGCGGATGTTGCTGCGAAAATGGTTCTGCTGTCTCTGCTCCGCCCTCAGCTACATTCACAGCAAAGGTATTAAGCATGGCAACATCATCCCTTCCAACATAATTGTTCGTGGCAATCAGGTATATCTTGCGGGGTTCGGTACTTCTGTGAAAGCCGTTACAGATATGGAATCATGGTCCCGAATTCGGGACGGAAGTTTCAATAACCTCGACACTGTAACGAAGTATGTCCTCGGCGTTTTAACGAGGGATGACGTACTGCTCCTGGGTCACGTATTTGCGGAAATGCTTGTGTGCCTCACTGGCGCTTCCCTCCGGGAGTTCAAGAAGGACCGCGGAAGTTGGCCTCGACCGGATTCGGCCGCTTCTGATGAAACATGGATGGATTCACGGTTCAGATTCGATCGGAACGAGGATACAATTTACCGAGAAGTGGTGAGGCCGATGATGCTATGCCGTTCCCGCCGGCCAACCTCATTCACGGTTTTGGACACCCTGCGGGCCGCTGAGATTGTTCGGATTCTTCCATGCGACTGTGAGTGCGCCACCACCAGCATCTGGCAAGAGGGTACCCGATCTACACACAGCGCGGATACTCCATCTACTGCTGTTGGGCCTGGCCAATGAGAGGGTTTTTCGGATATCGACTGATTCCAGGTACGCGTTGGCTCATATTACTGCGTTGCAGTTCTATGTAGATTGACCTGTCGTTATACAACTGAAGACAAATCTGAATCATCAGCACTTGGGCACCAGTCTTGGGAATTTGACCCAGCCCTGCACGAGCTTTGGACAGTTTCCTCACGTCAAATGAGAATGATATCATCCGCTTCTGATGTTCCCACGTCACCAACTCTCCGAACATAATGCCATCGGCTATCCCGGATTCCGCTGTATTTGCATTTCTGGCAGATCTCTCACTGTTTGAGGTTAATACCCACCAGTGGGGCTGCACCTGATCCCCCTTCACCCTTCCTAGAACTCAAACCCACCAACCTCCTACTCTTACATACATCACCGCTCCTTCAACCCCCCCGCCCCCCCGGCCCTCTACACCAACTTCAACGCAAACCCCGCCCCACCCTCCTCCCTCCCCGCAAAAATCCCACTAAAATCCACATCGCCCCTCCCCCCCGCCCCCAACACCGGGGCGTCGCCCCTCCTCGGCGCACTCGGACTCGCCCTCTTCCTCCTCTTCTCCTGGCCAGCCTTGCTTGGGAACGTGGGGAACATGGCGGCAGCCTTGGGTCTGGGGTTCTCTTGGAAGTAAGGGTGCTTGAGGACGTCTGGGGCGGAGGGACGGGCGTCCGGGTTGAGGGAGAGGAGGGCGGAGAGGAGGGCGGCGCCGGCGGAGGTGAGGAGCGGGAAGCGCGAGCGGATGACCGGGCCGGTTGTTTGCGGGGTGCGGGGGAGGCGGAGGGATTTGGCGTTGGGGAGGCGTTTGTAGGTGGGCCAGGTTTCGTCGGTGGGGATGCCGCAGAGTTCGAAGATCTGGGGGAGGGAGGGCGGGCTGGGTTAGTTGCGGGGGTGGGTTTGTGGGGGGAGGGGAGATGGGTGTGAGTGCGTACTTTGGAGAGCTCGTCGACTTCGTTTTTGCCTTGCAGGAGCGGCTCTTTGGTGAGGAGCTCGCCGAAGATGCAGCCTATGCTCCACATGTCGATGGCGGCGCCGTATTCTCTTGCGCCAAGGAGCAGCTCGGGGGCTCGGTACCATAACGTCACGACTAGCTGGGTGAGGTCGGGAGGGGGAGGGTCGCCGACGTAGCGGGCCATGCCGAAGTCTGCGATTTTGATCTCGCCGCGGTTGTTCATCAGGATGTTGGACGTTTTCAGGTCTCTCTGGAAATCAGTTAGAGGGGACTGAGAAAGTGGCAATCGGGTGGGCACGCACGTGTAGAATCCAGTGGTCGTGCAGAAAGCCCACAGCAGAGGTAAGCTGCAGCATCAGCGTCTTGACCTCAGACGGGAGGAAGGGCTCGGCCATGTCGTCCTGCAGCGTCTTGAGGTCGTGCTCGAGGAATTCCATGACCAGGAACACGTCGTTGAGCGTGTCGCCGACGACGACCTCGCGCAGCTCAACGATGTGCCTGTGCGACCGCGACTCCTTGAGCGTCTGGATCTCGCGCAACGCGGTGACGGGGAAGCCGTCGTTCAGGTTGTCCATCTTCAGCTTCTTGAGCGCCACCACCTCGCCCGTCGCGGTCTCGCGCGCGCGCGACACCCAGCCATACGAGCCCTCCTCAATGTGATTCAGCCGCTCGAAGTTGTCCACGCGCCGACACGGGCCCCACTCGGGCGCGGCGAAGCGCAGCAGCGGCGGCGGGCCGTCCTCTTGCGCCTTGCTGCCGTCTCCCTCGCGCGGCGGCGACAGCCTCCGTCTCTTGGCGGGTCGGTCGGCGTCTGCTGCTGCTGCGGCGGCGGCTTCCTGCTCGGCCTTGCGGCGCTCCTCAGCTTGCCGGGCCTGTTCCTCGAGCTTGCGCTGCTTCTCGGCCTTGGCGCGCTTCTTGTCCTCCTTCTCGCGCTGGCGCTGGGCTTCGATCTCGGCGTCCTCCTCCTCGTCGGCCCATCGCGACTTTCCGGCCATGGCGGTTGGCGGGGGCGGGTATCTGAGCGGTGGTGGTGGCGGCGGGGCAGCGGTGGGTGACGATGTTCGGCGGAGGAGCTGGAGCTCCGGGGAAACTTTCTGGAGCTCCAAACGCTCGCCGCCGCTTCTCCGCCGCCGTGCCCCGCGACTCTTCTCCCCCACCATGCGCGTCTATGCGAGGCTGCCGTCCCGCCTCCTGAGTCGCGCGGTCCCCCGGCAGCAATATGCGCCGCGGACGGGCTGTCTCAGTGCGAGATGGTCGTCCAGCGCCTCGTCGAACGAAGGCCGGCAGTGGTCGACGCCGCTGGCCAAGACCTTGACCGAAGCGATCACTGTACGAACAATTGCTCCCTCCTGACTCCTGGAACACCTCTGACGCGACTTGCAGACCACCGGCCCAGTCCCTGTGGCGGCGTACATGCGCCAATGCCTGACCGCTCCCGACGGTGGCTACTACACATCGCGCCCCGACGGCGGCGACCAGTTCGGCCAGAAGGGTGACTTCATCACGTCGCCCGAGATCTCGCAGATATTTGGAGAGCTGGTCGGGCTTTGGGTCGTTGCGGAATGGATGGTCCAGGGCCGGAAGAGCTCGGGAGTCCAGCTGGTCGAGGTTGGGCCGGGCAGAGGTACATTGATGGACGACATGCTACGGGTGAGGAAAGCTGCCGCCGGCACGAGAGGCCAAGGATGCTTACGGTGATCCGCAGGCCATTCGGAATTTCAAGTCCCTGTCGTCTGCCATTGAGACCGTCTACCTGATCGAGGCGAGTCCGACGCTGCGCGAAGCCCAGCACAAGCTGCTCTGCGGCGATGCGCCGTTGAAAGAGACGGACATCGGCCACGAAAGCACCAGCAAGTACTCCAACCTCAAGATCGTCTGGTCAGAGGACATCAGACTGGTGTCCAAGGGTATATTGCCACAGCCCTATCTCTTTCTCCAGAATACTAACAGCCACTCAGACGCCACCAAAACCCCCTTCATCGTCGCCCACGAATTCTTCGACGCCCTCCCCATCCACATCTTCGAAAGCGTCCCCCCACCAGCCCCCTCCGCCAGCACCCCCACGCCGCCCATCCCGGAAGACCTCACCAACCCCGCCGCCCTCGCCGCCGCCACAGCGCGCCGCCAACAACAACGCCCGCAAAAAATCAACGAATGGCGCGAACTCCTAGTCTCGCCCGTGCCCCCCGCCTCCACGCACACGACCCTCAAAACCCCCTCCTCCCTCCGCTCCGGCCCCGTCCCAGACTTCCAACTCACCCTCAGCAAGGGCCCCACCCCGCACAGCATGTACCTCCCGCACACCTCGCCGCGCTACACCGCGCTGCTCAGCACCCCCGGCGCCGTCATCGAAGTCTCGCCCGAGTCCTCCGCCTACGTCGCCGACTTCGCCACCCGCATCGGCGGCGCCCCTGTCGCCTCCTCGCCGCAGAAAAAGCGCTTCGGTAGCAACGCGGACCCGGCCGCTACGCCGTCCAGCAGCAGCAAGCCGACGCCCTCGGGCGCGGCGCTCATCCTCGATTACGGTCCGCTGGACACGGTACCGACGAATTCGCTGCGCGGGATAAGGCAGCATCGCGCGGCCAGCCCGTTCGCGATGCCGGGCGCCGTGGACCTGTCCGCGGATGTGGATTTTGTGGGGTTGGCCGAGGCGGCCATCAACGCGAGTCCCGGGGTGGAGGTGCACGGGCCGGTGGAGCAGGCGTGGTTTTTGGAGAGTATGGGGTTGAGGGAGAGGGCGGCCGTGTTGGTGCGGAAGGCGGAGAAGGCGGGGGAGGGGAGCGAGGAGGAGAGGAGGGCGTTTAAGGAGAGGATCGAGGCGGGGGCGAGGAGGTTGGTTGATAGGGGGCCGAATGGGATGGGGAAGTTGTATAAGGCGTTGGCCATTGTGCCGCATTTCCCGGATAGGCCCGGGAGGAGGCCGGTTGGGTTTGGTGGGGATGTGAAGGTTTAGCTTGGAGATTTGAAGAAGTGAGGGTGTGGAGGGATGTAATGAGGGGAAAATAATGAAAAAGGCGGTATATTGTACCGGCATGAGGAGTGAAAAAGCATCAACACCAATACACACAAAACCACGAGCTCGTCAAGATCTAGAGCGGTAAATCATCATGTAAGAACCATCTCTTCCATAAACTCGCTATCCCATCCCTCGCCTTTCATCAAGCCATGCACAAAAGCTGGTCCTACTACTGTGTACATACAAGCTTGGTCCTGTGATCAACAGGGTCAAGCCAAAAATGCAAGAAGCTGATGATGAGGTTCTGTGTGGGATGCTGCTCAGCATTATCATACGCAGGGAATGAATTCGAGGGTCGATAGTAGATCGTGACATGCCCTTCTCACGACACGCACATCTCCAACCCTTCATTCAAGCAAACAAGCGGCCTACGTCCCCATCCGCGAAAAACAAGAGCTCCCAAAGTTTTTCTTCTGCTCTGCTCTGTTTTATGAACTTTAAATCCTCAAAGGAGGCCTGTAGATGGAGCTCGCTCCTAATGGAAGAGGTTTTAAGCTCCTTCTCGCAAATAGCTTGGTCGTCATGTGAGCGTGCTCGGGGCTTCGATTATGAGGAATGAAGCATCTTGTGAGCCGCTTTGGCACGCGAGGTCGCTGAAGTTCGTTCATGTGGTCATGGGTTGTCGAAATGGCCTCACTGCTGCAAATCTGCACAACTGACGCTGTTTTCGGTTGCGGGTTGGTGCTCAAAAGCGAGGCGTCTCGCTGAGCTCATTTTCCTCAAAACTCATGAAGGTTCGCAGTTACGCAAACTTCTATTTGGAAGGAAATACTGCTCCTTTTGCGTCTCTGGTACGGACACGTATCACTTTTTCTTTGGAGTTTCTCGGGACTGAAAAACTTTGATTTGAGTATTCGAAGGAGGTAGAATGTCGAGTACAGCTCATGAGCGGAATACTCTGGCCCTCACTACTGTTGAACAACCGCAAACTTCCGCAGGGTCAGTAAATGTTGAATATCAGCATCGGTTTAGAGAAAAGCTCAGTAGCAACCAGCAACAAATCCAAATTGGCTCTTACGAACTCGTGTTTTCCGGCTCATCCCCGTACGATGGAAGAAAATGCTAGTCTTGCGAGACTTCAAGGTTCCATGTCCATCTAATCAACGTCTAAAGATGAATTATACGACCGCAATGGAGCAGAAAGATGAAATTCAAAGGTTCAAGAAGCACCTGTGTACCCATAAAGCATCACTATCAGCATCTAATCCGTTGGAACGTCCTTCAAATTCGCGAAACGACGACACGAGATCCCCCGGCGGGGCGTAACACGCTTCTCCATTGCTGATATACGCACGATACCCAGCGGCTTTTCTTTCTTACCTGCGTTTCCGCTGTAGTATGTTGGGGTTAAAGAGTAGCTCATCAGAGATGCAAATTCCAGTCACTGCTCCTGGGTGCTTCGAATGAGCAGCTACTTGGTTCGCGGGAGGAAGACATATCTGAAAAGCGTCAAGCCCCGACGCTGGAAGCTATGCAGTCAATTTCCATCAATTCTTCAAGCCATTGCTCCTCGGCATAATCATTCGGTACAGGTGGAAGCGTCCGCAGGCGGGTAATGCTGATCTTCACTCTCATTCATTACCAATGAGCCGAAGAGTTGACCATGACCTTAGGACAGACTTGATGCAAGCATCCAAACAAAGCAAATCAGCAAACACCAGCCGCCTCTAGGAAGGCAAGAAAGTACATGGCCAGAGACCCTATCACAAACTCAGCTTTGGTTGCCGATTTTTCATGCTGACCTGAGCTGCTCGTGGTCACGCCCAGCGTTTGGAGGAAAATCCAGATTCCCAGCAGATCATCGAGAAATCCCCCCTCAAGAGATTGAGACGAGGTGGGAAGAGCCAGTAGAGAGAGTTTTTCTCTTGGTTGGCTGGTCAGTAACACCTTGGCCTCAACAGTCACATGTCCCGTTTGACATCTCGTTTGAAATGCGTCATCTCGCGACCAATCCGAGATCTGAGGCTCTTTCCGCCCCCGAATTACGCGTCAGGTAAAAGCGAACCAGACGACGACAACACAACCGCACCAAGCAAAATGACGGTCAGGGTTTGCCAAAACTCGGAAGCGGGAGAGAAAGAGACCTGAGACACACGAAAGGATACATACGACCAAAACAAGCAACTTTTATGCCCACCCCGCTCCAAGCGCCCCTACAATATCCTACATACACCTTACCCATTAACGCCAAGCCCATCCCTAATAAATTTTCGAATCACAACCCACATGTACCCTAACTAAATGCCCCAAGCTTCACACTTCGGGGACAACCGGACAACCCCCTTCCCCCTCCCCCTCTCCCCTCCCCCGGACCCCACCTACAAAACTGTATAAGTTTCAAAAGACCACCCCTCCAAACCCCGCCAAAGCTCCTTGAAAAAAAAAAGCCCCAAGAATAAGCTCCCCTACTCCCAGCCGAAAGCACTTGTATGTATGCGTTACTGTATGTACAGAGTGTGGATCGTCGAAGCCTGGCTGGCCACTGCCGAGCGGCGGCCAGTCCTACACAAGAAAAGAAGCAGGGAAAGGTCTGGTCTGGTCTGGTCTGGGCCGGGCCGAGTGGGTGGGTATGTATGTACATGCGTGGCCCCAGACCAACCGATATATGTACAACGATTAGTTAAGTTGATCGGCTCTCTTCCGGAACCCCCCCCCTTGTCTCGCCAGAGCCAAGACAGTAGAGGTCTCGGCGTGGAAACGCATGACGTCGTGAAAGGTGGGACGTAAGTGTCGTGAAGTAAAAAAAAAGAAAATACAAAGGATCGTAGATCCCTGATCATGAAGAGAATCCCCCTCCCGTTATTTTCCATTAGTGCTTCGCTTCTTCGGATGATGAAGCGTTCGTTGTGTGGTTGGTTGGTTGGTTGGTTGGTTGACGTCCGGTTATCCGCGATATCGTCGTTGGTCGTCGAGGAGGGAAAAGAAGGCGTATTGTATCGAGACAGCTCGTCCGTGAAAAAAAAAACGCCGCTGTCCCCAGATCTCGTGTTAACTTTCATGCAACCATAACAGGATCGAATAGTTTACGGGGGGGTGCCACGTTGGGGCAAGCTTACCTTTGGTAGGTGCCCCGTCAATCTCGAACACGACAGTGAAACCGATGCGCCGCAACGACAGTTCATTACGGGGATTACTGCACCGCAGAAAACGCAGCAGGAATGTCTCGCGTGCCTTCTTCGAACCGTAATGTACGAGTGTCTCAAGGAAGTGTTTGGATAGGATTATCTTGAAGAACGAAATAACCCGCTGAACCTAGACCGTCGCCGAACATGCCCCTTACCATGCTCGCTGAGTATCATCAATAAACAAGAACCACACAAAAAAAATATTCTTGAGAATCGAAGACTTCAAAAAAGACGAGGAGTATAAGAGAAGTGTGTTGACGCCATGAAATCGTGACAGACGTGGAAAAAGGCAGAGGACCTACACAACTTGCACCCAGACCTACATTGCAGGATCAAAGTCAGTCACGATCGTAGTTTC
This sequence comes from Neofusicoccum sp. Z40, assembly GCA_037356075.1. NCBI lineage: Eukaryota > Fungi > Ascomycota > Dothideomycetes > Botryosphaeriales > Botryosphaeriaceae > Neofusicoccum > Neofusicoccum sp. Z40. The sequence continues at coordinate 112,868 of JBAWJV010000037.1, read as the reverse complement.
GAGGCATATTGTAGGGTGCATAAACTCACCTCCATCTTGCCCATCTCTGCTCTTTCTCTCTTCGCCTCCATCTTGCAGGTCATGATGGCCATGTCGAGATCATCTTGATCGCTCATGGTGATCATGTCCTGCTCATCCTTGATCTTGATCTTGAAGTTCTGCCGCAGCGCGAACTTGTCTCTGATCTGGCCGACGAAGGTGTCGAAGCGTGCGTTCGGGTCAACGAAGACGTAGCGCGTGTCGTCAGCATGCACCTTGACGCGGATGGTCCGCAGACCCATGCTACGTCTTTGCGATTGACCGCGTTGGCGGTTGTTCATCGAAGGGCGTCTAGTGCTGCGGGCGCGCGTCGGCACCATTTCGAACTCGCCAGAGTCTATGTCTGACTGGTACGAATCCTCCTCCTCCTCCTCGATGTACATGGGCCGCTGCGGCCGCGAGCGCGAACGACCGTAGCTGTCCTGGCGATCACCGGCGGATCGGCCGTACATGTCGTAGACATCGTCAGGGTAGTCATCCTCATCCGATGCGACGCGTTGACGCAGTCTAGATTCACCGTTCCTTGTACCTCTCGACGAGGTTGAGAGTTCACGGGTCGGCCTCGGGCGTTCAGACATAGATCGCTGAGGCATGCGGGGTTGGCTTTTCGGGGACTGGTCGAATGCTGCTCGTCCGAGCTCCAATGGCGCAGGTTTCCGATTCTCGCCGCGAACGGACTGTGAGCGGGCCGTCATGCCGCTGGGCGAGGTGGTCTTGTTCTCGCTCTCCGGAGGGGGCGTCGGAGGGAACATGTTGCGGGTGATGGGCGGCTCCGATTGTTGTCTTGACCGGCTGGTCAGTCCTGGTTTCACGAGGTTGGTTGCGGCGAAAGAGATCTTTTCATCCGGCCTGTCGTCCTTAGCACTGGCACCAACCGCGGCCTCCTGGTTCATCTTCTTGATTTCTGCACCAGCGAAGCCCGTGAAGGCGTTGGCACGGTCAGTGGCAGCGACGAGGCGAGCCTTTCCGAGATAGTCCTTCGCTTTCAAGTTCTTGACCTTGGCTTCGTTCGGGCGGTAGACGATTCCGACAGGAATGGAGAAGACGGTGTAGCCCTTCGATATGTTAGATAAAACCTCCTCAACAGCTTCTGGGAGCTTACCTCTGCCTGCTCGCGGATGGCCTCGTCAATCACGTCATGATCCGGCACCACCTTCTCCTTCGCGGCGAACGACAGATCCTGCATACCGGCATCCTTCTGCTGGAGGTAAATGTAGCACAGGCCGCGGTTGAACAGGACCTCGCAGGAGTACAGCTTGAACTTGAGGCCGAGTTGCTCGTAGTCGATGTTGTTGTTGCCTCTCAGGTAGAGGAGGGTGTCGTTGAAGTTGGCCAATGCCTCCTCGAAGTCGCCCATGAGGAAGTTGGAGACGCCCTGCTGGAAATATGCGACGGCGAGGTACTGGTCCAGGCGCACAGCGCGCTGATAGCATTCGACCTAGGCGGCGGTTAGCAGGCAAGGCTTGCGCGGCGCATCGGGCTTCTTACGGCTTTCTCGTGCTCGCCGAGCGTGGCGTGGATCACGCCCATATTAAACAAAATCTTGGAGGTGTCGCCGATGGCGTCGAAGAACTTCAGAGCCTCATCAAATTCATTATTGTCGTAAGCGGCCAGCGCTGCCACCCACGTCTCGATTTCCTGCGCGTTGGGGTCAGTGGCAGAGCGGCGGGAGGAGCAGGGCGGAGAGGGCGCGGCGTACCTGCTTGAGAGACATGTCGGGCTATCCGAGGGGCGCGTTGGCTGGGTCAATGCCAGAGGGAGAGGTTGCGGAGAGCTCTTCACGGCTCCGGGAGGGCACCGAGGACGAGGGACAGCTAGGCAAGGGTCGGGCGAGGAGGGCGGCGCGATGTGCAGCGGCTCGGGGTTAAAACAGTCAGGTGGCAAGCGCCGGCATGCAGGTGCTCGCAGAGCGGAAATTCGGTGCCAATGATCTTCTAGCCGCCTGGGCTGCGTGGGCGAGGCGGGGCTGGCTGGGGATGTGCGATTAGATACGGCGGGAATTACGAGGCGGCGGGACGAGCGGCAGCGCGGGCGTGACGGCGTGCAGGCGGCGGCAGGAAGCAGCACAGAGACAACGAAGAAGAGCTGGCGCGGCGCGCGAGAAGAGAACGGCGCGGGTGGAGAACGAGCGTGCGGCTGGCGGCCGGGAGGAAAAGAGCGGACTGCGCGACAGGCACCGGGCGGCCGCGTCTGTAACTGTCGAGGCCTTCTTGAGCAGCCATAGGCCGGCCACACGCCAAGGGCGACCACCGGGCGGCCCTGTCGCAGCATCGCGTTCCACGACCGCGGCCGTGTCAGGCGGATCGGGCGTGCGGCCGGCGCCCGCAGCGCCGCACGATTGGCCCTCGACGCGCCCGCAGAGCATCCCCGGCGCGTAGCATCGCGACAAGTCACAGCCCGCCGCGCCGCTGCTCGCGCGCCCGTCGGCTGACAATGGCCGTACTTCGCTCTCTTGGTCGTCTTGGTCCGCCGTGGCAGCGGTGGGCCGCCGCCCGCTTGCCAATCCGCAGCGTCTGGAACTGCCTCAGCACTGTGTCAAGACCAGAGCCTCCGCCCGTCGCCTGAGACGCACGTGCCGGCCGCCTCCCGGCGGTATGAGATCACACAACTCAGCTGTCCGGCGCATGAAAGCTTGTCTCTCCAGACCCCACTGCCATTTTGCTGCGACGCGCCCGCTTCATGCCGCCGCTGCCCGCTTTGGGCGGCGCTGCGCAGTGGCGTCCTACTTTAGACCTGCCTGCTGCGCGCCATGCCGCTTTGAGCGGCCCTTCAGAGCATCCCCCGGCCCACCTGTTCCTTGCGCTCTTCCCAAACCGTCTTGCCCGAGCACGAGCACACCGTCTTGTCGTTGTCCCAGACGCCGGCGCTGCGCGCGATGACTCCCACCAGCTGGTCCGCGTCGTTCTTGTCGAACTTGCCGTCCTGCTGCCGTGCCACCACGATGCTGCGCCCTATCAGCTCCCACACCGCGATCGGCTTGTCCAGGAAGACCGTTCCAACACCCCCCTTGTTGACTTCGACTGTTCCAAACACCCCCCGTGCCGGTTTCCCCTCCGCCTTCGCCTTCACAGCATCCCATATTGGGCCGGTAGATTCCGGGCCCTCCGATATGTCTCCGCGCTCGCGCACCGTGGCATGATACGTTCCAGGTGACAGCCCCCGGATGCTCAGGTCGATGACGGTAAGATTGGAGGCTACCTGAACCATGCGCACGAGGCCGCGGACCTTGTTCTCCACCGACGGGCTGTGGCTTTCGAGGATGCAAACGGCCGCGCTGTTCGACGCGCCGCTGCCTCGTAGAATCGCGTCGCGGCCGGTGTCTTGGATCGCCGCGACGATCGCGGATGGTGAGGCGGTGCCCTCAATCGAGACCAGCTGCTGCTGCAGGTCCCCCTCGACCTTGTTCACGCCTGCGCTGGCCGTCAGTGCTGGGCCGCGCGGGAGGCGCAGGCTGGCTTTGAAAACAGACCTGAAAGCTTGTACAAGGACGTCGATACATCCTTGATGCACGCCTCGCAGCTCAGAGGCACAGCAAAGGTCGTCTGATATGTAGCAATCAGCAGACAGTCACCAGAGAACTTCGGCGGGCCTGACCTGGAACGGGGGTATCATGTTAGCGGATAGAGGGTTGAAGGTTTAGATGCGAGGGTTCGCGCGGAAGAAGCGTGAGAAAATGGCAGCATCTTCGAGAAGTAGTGAGTCGGCCGGTCTGGCCGTATTGCGGAGGGGCAATCGGATTTATCATCAACTCTCACCCACTGCCGGACCTTTGCCGACCACTCCCGCTGCACGCACGCCCGCAGTGTCTGTTCCATTGCCCTGCGCGTGCAGAGGAGATCGTTTCCTCCGCGCTGCCCCTCCGATGACGTCACATCGCCCCGCGAGCACATCCATGTGCTGATGCCGGGCACTCTGACCAGCCGCTGGCGCAAACTCCTACTCTGCCTTTTCTGGCAACCTTCATCTTTCTCCAACCTCCTCGGACGACCTCGGCAATTTCCCAGCCTCCGCCTAAACTTAACATCGCCAAGCCCTGTTTGCTTGTGTCGGATTCATGATGTTGTGCGTCTTGGCCGGCCGGCATTGATTTTAGCTTCGTCGTCTGTGTCTAATATACGCGCACCCCTCGTATTCCCCCGTTTCCATCCGAGCGCTGCGGGCGATTGGAATTTTATTCTGACGAAACAGCTGACGGCTGACTAGTGTCACTGGACGCAGAGTCTGTTTTCGGTTTATGCCATCTTAGAACAACAACGACGCTGGCGGCTTGGAATTTGCTTTGTGGCTCTGACATGAGGAGCAAAACTTGATTTTTATTGAGTCAGGATGGCGAGTGTGAAGGGCTCAAGTCGCTCGGCATTCTGCACCGCTTCCCTCTAGTCCACGCTCTAAGTTATCACTAGAATGGACCTTTTTCCTTTGCTAACGTTTACTGCCACCTCGAAGGTAGCTTCAATTCGTTGCACAAGCATTTACAAGCTGATTCATGACAGCTATGGATTTGCCTCTACCTTTGGGCCATAGCCTTGCTGTTCCCACAGAAGACATACTTCTTCGGCTTTGGCCTTTACCGAGCAGAATACAGACATGCTGGTATAGTCAAGAAGACGACTCCCGAAATTGCGGACCACGATGCGATTCTCCAAGCAATCGAGACCGCCGAATGCGACCAGCTCCGGGAAGCCGCAGATGCCGCCAGAGCTACTGCGCTTATCTGGCAGTACATCGCTCTAGTCAACCAAAACACCGCGCGGAATGCACACGACTACTTTCAAGTCATGCACGAAGACTACGAACTATGTCTGCGCAGGCTACAAGACGTGGAGCTGGCGCTTGTGCAGCTTCAAGGTTTGGCAAATCAGCATAGCTCTGTTCCCAATCAATACGGACAACTGGCCTACGAGGAGCAAACTACCATCGACACTGTACGTCAGAGCTTGCCGCAGATGCATGACTGTGTGGATGAGTTGCGCGAGGCGATGGAGGAACTCATGGTGGAGAATGAAGACGCGCAGAGGGAGGCGAGGCTTGCTCTCGAGGAGGCGGTCTCGGCTGCTGTGGCCGCAAGGAAGGCTCAGGAGCAATATGAGAAAGCTCTGGAGAAAAGTGTGACGACGAAACGCACCAAGAATGTATAAAAGGAGTTGGTTGGTTTATTTTGCGTGGATGAAGCGAGAAGGGAATGGAAAAAGCGCTTGGGATGCGAGCGAGCTTGTGAGTCTCCTTTTCTCCACATGTAATGCAAAATTAGGGATCATGGCTCGACCTGAGGAATGCTTGAGTGTAATTCAGCTGTCAGTAGCAACTGTACGAGTGTATGGCAGGGAAGTCTCGTAGATCACTCCATAAGCCGCCGTTACCAATAAAAGTTCAATACGCACCGTCCTATGAACCGATGACAAGTGAATCCATAGAGGGGAGAAGTGATCCGAACAGAGACTATAGACAGCCTAAACAGTGAAGAAAAGCACCTCCTACCCAATGGGGCAGCAGTCACACGTGATATCGGGATCTCCCGAGAAGTCTTGGCGCGATTTTGCCCGTCGGATGCAACACCAAAGCTCAGCATCACCACCGGTCCGCAACACCTCGATCCGCGACGCCTCCCGGAGCGGACCTCTCCCCCCAATTACCTCCTGAGCGACCCTTCCGACCTCTCCCCCCCTCGGACAGACACACCCCCACCATGTCTCAAGCAATCGGCAAAGTACGCCCACGCACCCACCGCAGCCTCGCCTCCGCACACCTCCGCCCAACCCCCCCTCCCCAAACCCCACCGCCCCCTCTCTAACCCTCGCAGACCCGCCTCGCCTACAGCCGTGCCTGGCACCACGTCGACGTCAGCGCCGACCCGCGCCCCCTCGGCCGCCTCGCCTCCTCAATCGCAACCGCGCTCATGGGCAAGCACAAGCCCATCTTCGACCCGTCGACCGACTGCGGCGACTACGTCGTCGCGACCAACTGCGCGCATCTCCACACGACGGGCAAGAAGCGCTGGAACAAGCTGTATTACCGCCATACGACGCGGCCGGGAAGTCTGCAGCAGATGACGATGGAGCGGTTGATGGAGAAGTGGGGTGGGGGGGAGATTTTAAGGAGGGCGGTGAGTGGGATGTTGCCGAAGAATCGGTTGAGGAAGGAGAGGTTGGCGAGGTTGAAAGGTGAGTTTGTTGTGTTGTGTTTGGGCTTTTTTTTGGAGACTGACGTGATGGGGTTTTTGTAGCGTTCGAGGGTGAGGCGCATCCGTATAAGCAGAATATTTTGAAGGTTTCGGGACAGATGGGTTCGTCGATACAGGATCTGCCGGAGGTTAAGGAGACTTTTGCTGCGTCGAGATAGAGTTGGGATCGTAGGCGGCGTTCAGGTTGCATATACAAGGGATTAAAAGCGGCATTGCTCTGTATGATCGGAGATTATTGGGAGGCATTCGAGGGCTGTACAGATATCACTGGCACTGCACTTGTGCCATGAATTGGAAATAAGACTGTTCATGGATGGCTTCGTCTGCCATTGGATTATGGCGACGACAGCAGAGAGTGGTTTTCTCTGCATTTTTGTGCGTCACTCCTAGCACCACATCCTCGACCAATTTCATAGTTTGCAAGGTGGTATCAAGTTGAAATTCTCTACAAGATCGAACCAGAAACGCCAGTACCGCTTGATGATATCATGCAAAAGAACACAAATGGCAGCACAGCAGTTATTTACAACTTCGCCTTCGAGCCCTTGCGGCCAACAGTGCACTGGATCAGACCGTTGGGGTCAGACTGAGGAGCATAAACCTCGGCGTCCTTGCCAAGGTTCTTAAGACCCTTGAACCAGCTCAGGTCTGGGACATCGTTAGCGTTGTTCCTTTGTACCATAGGCGGAAAACATACCAATCTCGAAGTAGTGCTTGTTGGGCAGCGAATAGCTGACCGTGTCGACAAGCGGTGCAGCAGCCAGAATCTGGTCGCACATCTTGTACATGGTGTTCTGGACGCTGGGGCTGTTGTCCTTGGCAAAGGTGTCTAGCGTAATGCTCTTGGCCGCATTGAAGGCCTCATCGAACTTGGGCACCTTGCTCCTGACATCGTCAAGGCCAGGGAAGGTCTTCCATTCCCACTCGGCTTTGACCTCGGTACTCAGAATGCGGTCCCACGTCTCGCCCAACCTGGTGTACTCGTCGCGGTGGAAACCGTGGAAGGCGGAGCCGGTGCTCTTGAGCACGAGCAGCTTGTCGATGCCGCTCTTGATGGTGATGCCCTGGCCCTCGCGGATCACGGCGTCGACGGTGCGGATATCGTCGCCGTCGCGCAAAAACGAGTGGGGGTGCGGCTTGCCGTCAATGGTCATGCGCGTCCACTTGTGCGTCACGATCCTGACATGGGCGGCGTGGATGTGTGAGTACTTGGTGATGAAGTGGGTGCCGAGGATCGAGGCGAACAGCTCGGGGGGAGTGATGGGGTTCTGCTTTGCGAGCACGTAGACGGTCTGCTTCTGGGTGTCGGTAGCTACAACGACCGAGTTGTCGGCCTTGGTGTACCTGCGGCGGGCACGACGTCAGCGGGGCAAGAAGCAGCGGCTGTTCGGCAGGGGGTGCACGCACGAGGTCTCGATATCACCCTCCAAGAGGACGCGGACGGTCTGCTCGACGACAGACTGGGAGCCATCAGGGTGCTTGTGGACCTTGTACAGGCGGACGTTGTCCTTGCCGTAGCGGGCGTAGTTGAGCTGCGACATTGCGGTGGCGGAGGATGTGAACGGCGGAACAAGCTGGGGAAAGGGCGGCAGAAGGAGCGGCGAGACTGGAAGGAGAAGAGAGAAGGGACGCTGCGCGGTGCTGTGCTGCGGACAAGCTCCGCCTGGGATGGGGGAATGGAAGCTTATATTGGGCCCTTATCGGCGAGCTCAGTCCAGCGGACATCGCCATCCGCCTTGCCTGGCTTTCCTCAAGCGATAGCTCCCCGCGGCCATTGCAGCGGGAGAGAGGCACACAGTCCAATGAGCTCCACTTGTCGTGGAGAGCTAGACGCGGCTCACGCCATCACCGTGTCGGAGGCCGCCGCACTCAGTCCGCAGACCCCCTACGCCGCCCGAGCCCGTCCCGCCTGTTCACGCAGCGCTGCAGGCCCCGCCCCGGAGAACAGCGATGCTGGCCGGCGCGGCGACGGTGTGTGTGCAGATTCAATCACGCAAGCGGCCCTGCGCGGCCTGGACGCCGCTGCGTGTGTTGCGCGCGCTGCAGCGCCGCAGCTTAGCTCCGCCCGCGGCGCCTTCGCACGCACGACGGGAGCGCGCAGGCGTCCGGCGCGCTGGGCTCGGGGGCGCCTTGCGGCGTCGCTGGCCTCGAGGCGCCTGCAACGGCGGTGCAATGACGAAATGCGTGAAGCTATCCGCGGACGGCAGAAGATCTCCGCGAGCTCTTGCAGCTCCAACAGGCATGCGGAGGGCGGCGTGATTGGCAAGCCTGGGACCCCGGCCGCTGCACACCAGCGCCGGCCGTGTACGTGTACATGTAGAAATTTTGGCCGCCGCGCTGCCGTTGTCTGGGAGAGCGTCGGGCATGCGAGGCGTCGGAATGGCAGGCCGCCAGCACCAGTGAGGCCTGAGGCCCAAGCATCCTCCCCGCATCCGCCCTCAGCCCGGGGCGCTCGCTCTCGCTGCCCACACCTTGCGCGTACCCCGGTACCTATCCACGCTACCTCACCTCAACCGCCAGCAGCTCGTCTGACGCCCGCCGCGACGCTCGCCGCCGCCCACCTCCACCACCACCGCTCCGCCCGCTCCGCCGCCCGCCTGCCCGCCGCCCGCCGGCCCGTCGCTCGACACGCACCGCTCCGCTCCGCTCCGTCCGCCGCATGAGATGGCCCGCCAGTAGCGCTCCTCATGCCTGCGATTGACTCCGCCATCACCGCGCACATCCGATATGAGGCAGCCGTGTCATGGTTGATGGACTTCCATGACGCCTACCCTGCAGCCCGCGCCTCCCTCGCGCTCCATGTCCAGCCAGACCGATGCGCCCGCCGCCGCCGCCGCCGACCACCACGCCCTGCTGCCTCCTGGCCGCTCCAGCAAAGATGGCCGCACGCCCACGGCCGCTAGCTACGGCGCAGGCGTCCGCGGCAACTCGTACGCCACCGTAGCCCCGGCGCCGGGCAGCTTCAGCTCTGAGCTGCGCTCTACCATCTCGAGGACCGACGCCCGCCCGCCGCTCGCCGAGCACACTAGCTTCGCCGGCGACGACCACATGCGCTCCGCATCGGAGCAGAGGCAGGCCGAGCTGCGAGACCAGATCGAGAAGGAGACCAAGATCAAGATCGGCTCGGAAAACCTGCTGGAGGCGTTGAACTCGAAGAACGCGAAGCAGGCCAAGGAACAGAAGTCTCGCGTCGAGGCTGAGCTCAACATCTCGAACCGGAAGCTGGCCAATCTGAAGCTGGACCTGGAGACCGAGATACAGCGGTCCAAGGAGCCTGTTTCCGAAGGCCGCCTGTCCCTTCTATTCCGCAACGCACCCTCCCGCTCCGAATCATACCACAACGCGGAAGAGGTGGATCCGGACACGGAATCGCCCACGCTGGTTCTCGCGGATATCCTCCAGGCACTCGAAGCGGAGGGCATGCAGCCAGACTATTACGTCGAAAAAGGCAATTCTCTGGTCGAGCTTTTCAAGAGGCACTCCACTCTCAAGTTCGACCTGGCCTGGTCCATCTTTGGCTTGCGTGTGCAGACAATGCTACTCAGCGACAGCCGTGAGGTTGTTGCCGCTGGATATCGCGTCATGAGATATGCCATCACGGATAGGAGATCCCTCCAGATGATCCGCTCGTTGCACACCGACTACCTGGTTATCCTCTCGTTGATCAAGGAAAGCAAAGTCAGCGTGGAGCGAGAGCAAGCGCTGAAGTTCGTCCGCGCTTTCTTGGAAGTAAAGGATGGCGTCAAAGAAATTTCTCGCGCTGTGATCCGGATCATAGTCGCTGTTGCTGAACACACGGACGACCGACTGCGGAACATCTGCATCTTGACACTAGCGGAAATTCTCGTCCGGGATCCAGAGAAACTCGTGTCGGCTGGTGGCATGGGTCCGCTCACGGATGCTCTGGGCGAAGGCGTCTACCACGCCTCCGAAAGTTTGACGGGCTCATTCCTCTATCTCCTGGATTTCCCAAGTCGCCGGAAATATCTTCGTTCCGGTCATGAGCTTCAGGTGCCATTTGCCGCCTTCACGGACGCTTCTTCCGGCCATGCCAACGAAGAAAAGCTCAAAGCTAACGCTAAGGTCATTGCAGCACTGTTGAAGAGCTGGCCCGGTCTCCTGACTCTTTGCATGCACGACTTCATGGCCATCAAATCCCTCATGTCCTCGCTATACATCCCGCTCCCTCAGGTTCGAAACGTCATCTTGGAGCTCCTCTTCGATGTCCTCAGAATCAAACCGCCTTCTTGGTCCTCATCGTTCTTGGCAGGCCGAAGATTAACAACATACGGCCGGGTGACGAATCTGAAAAATGCCGAATCTACAACATCTGCCTCCAAAGCCGACGAAGAAGAGACGAAAAGGAGTCTTGTGGACCACTACGTTGCTGTCATGCTAGCAGTTTTGCTGCATTCAGGACTAGTTCCAGCGCTCCTGAATGCCGAGGAAGACTCGTTGAATTTGACCTTGAAACGCAAGACAACACTGCTCCTGGGAGAGGTCCTCAAGATGGCCAACGAGCTGCTACCCCCGACGTGGAGTTCCGAGCTCCAAGTTCTTCCAGATCTGCTTAGGTCGGCTGCAAAATTCGGTGCAGACGACCGTTTCATAGCTACCGGTACCATCTACCAAGTCGACAGCGTCAATCGGACATTGTTTCGCTCAGGCGCAAACGAGAAACTTGGGCCAGAGCATGAGGAGCATCTGCACCCACCACAGCAATCAAAAAAGCAGTTCAGCGCCCAAATAGACGAGGCGGCATTCCGCAACCTGATGGCTGAATCGCGGGTTCTTGAGACTCCCAACTACCAAAAATGGAGGTGGGACATAGTACAAGGAGTCCTCGACGGACCCCTGTATAATCCGAAGCGTCTGGACGAAGCATTGCGGGCTACGAAGTTCATCCACCGCCTGATCAATTTCTTCCGGCCTTTCAAGCATCGTTTCTCGATCCTGAAAAACACACGGCCGAACCAACGCTATGTCAGAGCGGGATGTTCATTGATGCGGGCTCTGCTCAACAATGCTGACGGGACCAGATATCTCATGGACAGCAAACCGATCAGACAGCTCGGCGAATGCCTCTCGCACTTTGATAGAATGAGTGGACTTACCTCGGAAGAACCGATCTTCTCTGCTGACCGCATGGCTGAGACTCTGACTGGTGGCTACTTTGCGATGCTGGGAGAGCTTAGCAAGAAACCAGAGGGTATCATCATTTTCGAAAGGTGGAAGATGATCAACATGTTTTACCACATTGTTGAGTTGCGGAATAGGGACGATCTGATGAAGACGCTTCTCAGCAACATGGATTACACTCTGGACGGACACCTCAGGATCATTCTCTCTAAAGCTATGACAGCTGGAACCAAGGAAATTCGCATTTTTGCGACAAGACTTCTCAGAAAGTACGCTACGAAGCCTCTTCAGCCACCAGACGCACCAGTACCCGGCACTGGAGTTGCCGAATGGGCCATCCGTCTCTTGGTCACCCAACTATACGATCCGGAAATCGAGGTGGGCGAAGTGGCTATTAAGATTCTCGAGGAGGCTTGCAATCAGAAGCGATCTCTTGAGTACGTTGTGAAGTGCGCACCGACGCTGGATCACTTGGGCGAAATCGGTGCCCCTCTCCTCCTGCGGTTCTTGTCAACATCAGTAGGCTACCACTACCTGGATGGACTGGACTACATCACAAGAGAGATGGATGACTGGTTCTTGGGTCGCAACGACTCGTACGTCGCACTCGTCGAGGCATCACTTGCTCGAGCTCTTGCAGATATTCCGGAGAAACCTCCCTCACATCTAGCATTTGACGAAATACCCGACCCGCTCGATTACGGACTAGTGCCCCCGCATTTCTACCGCGAGCTTGCGCGAACCCAGGAAGGCTGCAGGCTTTTGGAAGAGAAGGGCCATTTTGAGGAATTCGCCACGACAATCAAGGAATTCTGTAGGGAGAAAGAAGACCCGGAGATCATTCTGAAGGTCAAAGGCTGCCTTTGGGCGGTTGGGAATGTCGGCTCCATGGACTTGGGGGCGCCATTCCTTGAGAACACAGATGTGACTAAGTACATCGTGCAGATTGCCGAGCAGTCGGAAGTCATGTCACTCCGCGGGACGGCCTTCTTTGTGCTGGGCCTAATTTCGCGAAGTCTGCATGGGCAAGAGATTCTGATCGAATGCGGATGGGATGCCACGGTCAACATCATGGGAGAGTCTCTGGGATTCTGCATTCCCCTGGACTTCAAAAAGCTGTTCTCGGTAAGTCAAGTGCTACCGCGTGTCTGGCGAGTCTAACATATTCTAGATTAAACCTTGGACTGCTTCCCATGTTGCCATCAAGAGTACCAAGACGCCGGCGGAGGCGAAGAATAAGATCACTGACAGCGATCCGCTCAATGCACGGATCCTCAAGCTCATCACAGATCTGGGCAACACGGTGTTGGCCAAGCGGGCGGCGAACGATCTCCACAAGTACGTCGAACGACTCCATTTCGAATACGTTGCCTATTGACACTTGAAACAGTATCAAAGCCAAGAAGGCTCCCGGGTTCCAGAAGCCGGCCCTCTTCCACAAGGCCATGGCCATCCTTGAATTGCACCATTTCAGACTGCCGGTATGCCGCTTTGTCATCGACCTCTTCGACAAGAGTGTTCTTCGACAGATTGTACTTGAGGACGAGAGCAGTTCAGATAGCAGCGATGACGACGAGCCCATTACAAGAAATGGTATGGGTAGGCGGCCGAGTCAACTTTCTGTTGAAGTAACATGAGCTCCCGGTAACGATGGTTTGCAAGAGTCGGGGCATCGGGGCGCTGCATCATAGGGACTGGAAACACGAGTATGCGGGAGCAACAAAACTGTCGTCGATTCCGGGGTTGGATTGAGAGAGTCATAGAAGAGGCTGGCCGGGCTTTTTTCGCGGACTTTAGAGCATTGTCCGAAGGGAGGAAGGTGGGCGTTTGTCGCGTGCGTCATGGACATCATGACCTCCTTCCACCGGGTATGTGCGCTCGCTAGGTGTACGACATCCGAAACCACCGCAGGCCAGACACGATGAAACGAGCAACCCAGCCTTTTTTTTTTTTGGCCCCCCTCCACCTCCTTTCCCGGCTCAGTTATCTGCACGCTTCTTTTCTTATGGACGAAGATTGCGCGTCCTGTCGTTCTACACGCGTCGTCGTTGGCCACCCGGAAATGATGCGTGCACGCAGCCGGGATCCGCCGTCTCTGTCTCAACTACTCGCATGCATCATTCAGATCCGGGCTAAGCACAGGCGGGAGATCAGCGCAGGGGAGTAGGACACACAAGATGGGATCTAGCTTGGGTGTGGTAATGCAGGAACGCGAGAGAGAGAAAGAACGTGCGGCGCGAACGGTGTGGTGCTTCCTATTTTTGTTTCGATTTTGGGGATTTTTATCTCTTCTGCGCAGTGGGCTGGCTGCAACGGACGGATGGGCGAGGAGGTATCACGCACAGCATGCAGGTGCCGAATGTGGGAAACAGCCCGCAGGCAAGCAAGCAGACAGGCAGGCAGGCAGGCAGGCAGGCATTATCTTTCCAGCGCCAGCGGGTTTGAATAGTGCGCAGCGCGCATGGGTGTGCGGGTCATTTTTTTCTTCTGCTTTCTCCCTCCTCTCTCCTTTTTCCCTTTTGGGACAACACGGTCACGGCATGAGCATGGAAGGAGGCACTGGTGTGGTTGGTGGGCTGGCGCATACTGTACGAATATCTTTTGGGGGAGGTGAAGGAAAGGAGGAAGGGAGGGTAGGGGATGGATACACGTAGCTATGGCATCTTTGATGATTTGATCTGGCCGTTGGTGATGTTGTTCGCATGCAGGTTGAGGCGTAGTCGTGTTTCTGCTGAGCAGTGCACATGGTGGTTGGACGGTAGCGTGAGGAGTAGAGACGGGGTGGTCTGCTACACACAGCTGGTGTAGTGCTGCGGCGGTTTGCGGCTGCATTCTCTGGCTTGCTGGCTGGCTGCAGATGCTCGAACCAAGGATTGGCGTGCTGCAGACACGACAGACTATTGCAGACGGGCAGATGGTACGGTGGCTTGCATGTCGCAGCTGGTACCGCGGAGGGAGGCAGAGTAGAATGTGCGCGTCAGCACAACAACTTCAAGAGCACCCCGAGAGAAAGGGGGGAGGGGTGGAGGCGCGCATGTGGCAGCAATAGCCGGGAGTGTCTGCGCGATGATTCGGTACCCCGAGCTGGCGGACGGGACTAGTGCGCGTAGCTGGGCCCTGCTTGCCCGTACCCACAGCCCTCAGCCCTACCTGCTGCTCCACAACGGGCAACTCGGCGCGTCCAGGGAAGCGAAGAGGCGTCGTCAGTCGGGGAACGGGGCACAGTCGAGTGGCGTCTGCGGGGGTTGACCGGGCGCCGCAGCTGCGCAGGCCTTTCGAGCTGGAGGAGGCTGCTGCGCGAGTCGAGTGGTGATTATGCGATCACGACAAGTCCCGCGCCGGCACCATCAGCTGAGCGGTTTTCCAGGTTCGAGCCTGGCGGCAGTTGGTGGACGGATGGGGGAAGAACGTCGGCAGCGCGCTGGCCAATGGCGCGCCGGCCGCCCAACGTCGATGACGCCTCGACGGCACCAAAACGATCTACAGGGTCGCAAGCATTGCGTCGCGCGTGCAACGTTCGTCCGCCACGACTTATGACATGCGCCGGGCTGCGGGGAGGGTTCCCGGACGGGACACACAGCGAGGTCGGCGGCGTGCAGTGCGCGGCGATGGACCGGACTATTCTCCGCGGCCCCGTTGCGCCTACATAGCACTATAGTAGTGAGCGAGGAGAGCCGGGTGCTGGCGGGCGCCACCCGAGACGCGTCGTCGCGATGGCGGGCGACCGCGCCGGGCCGGGCTGTGTGTGCAGCGTGTCGTGTGCATCGCGAGGCCGCCCGCCAGCAGCAGCACGCGGCGCGCCCGGCTCCAGTGCCTGGGCGCCGGCACTTGGCTGCGCGCTGCTGGCCAGGCACGCGCGGGGCCAGCGCGCGGAACGCCGACCAGCCGGCGCAAAGTGCGATCTCAGCGCCTCGTCGTTTGTGCCAGCGATCGGCTTCTGCCCTACCGTGAAGCCTCCTCCTCACTACACTCTCGCCCATCGCCGATCGGTCCAGCGCGCCCGCTCAGTGATAATGCCCCCGCCGACGCGCTGCCTTCGAGCTGCTCTCCGCCCTCCCACCGCTGCATGCCGAGCGCCCGCGCATCCCTGCCTCCGCTGCCTCTGCTCGATCCCCAGATCTCCAGCCCGCAGCCACTCAGCGCCCGCCCTCCGCATCCCGGCCGCCCAGTGACTTCATCGCAGGCCGCAGACCCTGGTCCCACCCCCGCCGCCGCGACAAATTCTTGGCCTCGCCCAAACCGCCGCCTGCGAGCCCGCACCCGCCCGACGAGCCCTCGCACCGCCCACCCCCCCACGCCGCCGCCGCCGCTGCATGGACGCGCCGCGCTCCCACCCCGCTGGATGAACTTGCTACAAGCTGCCGGACGCTCTTTCACAGACAGTGGAGAGACGTCCTTGCACCTGTCGCCCGCCCCACCCGCCTTCATGCGAGGCGATGACAGCTCGACGGACGACGGGAAGAGCGCCCCGCTCGCCGCCCACGAGGATGCCAGGGCCCTCGTCCGCCTCGTCCAGTGCCCCCGCTGCTCGCGCCCCTTCCGCCTGCCCGTCACCCTGCCCTGCGGCCACTCGCTCTGCAGACAATGCCTCCCCGAGCCCTTCCAGCGCGAGAACATCTCATATCCCGCCACTCCCGAGCGCCAGCTGGGCATCCGCTGTCCCCTGCCGGGCTGCGGCGCGGAGCACCCGTCCGGCGAGTGCGGCGTGGACGTGACGCTGTCCAAGGTCATGGAGTTGGTCGCCGCTGTCGTGGCGGACAGCAGACCGGCAGCCGACGGGTCCCCCATCATGTTGGAAATAATAAAACGGACGGCGGACGCGCCAATGGTTGAGCCCGAGGGGCGTACGACCGCCACGCTTCAGGGTGGCCGTCTGCTCGCAACATTCGCCCTTGCCGAGGCGGGCCAGTTGGACATCGCCGCGGACGTGTCGTATATTTCGCTGGCAGAGGACGGCCGGGATTACCGCGAGCTGGACACTGCCGTGCTGGACCGGCTGAGGGAAACAACGCACAAAGAGTTGGATTGTCACGTCTGCTACAACATGCTCCTGGACCCCGTCACCACCTCCTGCGGTCACACATTCTGCCGGAAATGTCTCGTTCGAGCACTGGACCACACGACTCACTGCCCCGTCTGCCGGCGATCGTTAACTATCCATCCTTCTCTACAAGGCCAGCCTAGCAACATCTGCCTCGTCTCGTTGCTCACCGGCCTGTGTCCCGAGCTTGTGGCGGCTCGTGAAGAGGCAGTCGCCGAGGAGGAGCGCGGCGCCGGCGAGCTGGATGTTCCGCTCTTCGTCTGCACCCTCGGCTTTCCCGCCATGCCGACATTCTTACATATCTTCGAACCCAGGTATCGTCTCATGATTCGGAGAGCGTTGGACGGCGACGGTACGTTTGGCATGCTCATGTACAACCGGTCCGCTGCCAACCAGGGCGACCTCGGTCCCGTGCAGTTCAAGGAGTACGGCACCATGTTACAGATCATCAATGCGCAGACCTTGGCGGATGGCCGCAGCCTCATCGAGACTCGAGGCACTACTCGCTTCAAAGTACGCGCACACGGACCACATGACGGCTATACGGTTGGCAGGATCGAGCGTATCGCGGATGTCAGCCTTGCCGAGGAAGAGCGGCTCGAGGCAGAGGAGCTGAGAGCCGCCCAGGCGGAACGAGAAGCTCAGCTGGCGAACGGACAGCAACCTGAGCCTAATCAAGACCCGCCCATTGCCAGCCTTTCCACTCGCGAGATGCTCCTCATCGGCGTCCAGTTTATCGAAAAGATGCGGGCAAATAGTGCGCCTTGGCTACATCAGCGCATCTTGGATGCGTATGGTGGGCCTCCAGATGACCCCGCACTCTTTCCGTACTGGTTCGCGAGCATATTGCCGATCGCAGAAGAGGAGAAGTACCTTTTGCTGCCAACTACGAGCGTCCGAGAAAGGTTAAAGATTGTCGTGGCATGGATTAGGAGGATCGAGAGTCAACGGTGGTGAGTGTCTCCTTCCGTTGCATTTCTCGTTCTACTCCATCAAAAAGCCAACTTTTCCGTGTACAGGACCTGAACACGTCCCCTTGGCTTTCGACCCATTCCGCATACCCCTTCCCCTTCCATTCCCTCTTTTCTCCTCTTTCATCCGTCCGATTTCCTCTCAAGCATGGCGAGTCCGATTGGTTTTTGGCTTGGTTGCTCGGGTAGAACCAAAGACTGCCATGCTAATTCGTCTCATGTTTCGGTTATCGCTGACAGGCATGCCGGGAGCGCGTGTACAGTCTTATAAACCGTTCTGTCATCGCTCAGCGCTGGCTCTTGTTCATCGGTAGCATCGTCTTCGCGTGGTGGTATGCCTACTCCAACTCCGGAGAGTAGTAGGGGGAGAAAACCGGCTTCCCACCCCTGCTCTACTCATTGGCCACTTTGTCCTCCAATTACCAAACTGCTGGTAATCAATGCCTCGTCGCTCGCCGCATCTACTTTCTTCCGGAAGGAAAAGAAATGTCTCACGGCTGTTTCGGAGCATGCAACCCGATCGAGATCGTCGGCTATCTGCTCCATGCCGCACCACCTCCTCCGCCTCCCGTCGCCCCACTACCGTCATCAACGTCACGACTATTATCCCCTTGTCGATCGACGTTACATCACCACTACTTCGTACCGTCGCCACCACCTCACCTATTTCCTGCATCCACAACGGCGTTTTACTCTCTGGAGATTTCGAGACGCATGCAGCTTCGGCTATGCTCGTTTTCGTTCTTGGCATCGTATCTCTCACTTCCACTAGCCACGCGATGTTCCTGGTGTGGTTTAGCTCCCTTTTTTATTCTTGCAGCGGATGTGGAGCACCGTCATGGCGATAAGTTTGCGCTTTATATACCTTCACGTCGTTGCTTTGTCCACCTCATGTGTCGCTGCACTGCACTGCCTACCTATTGCTCCCATTTTGTCTTCAAAGTGATTGAGAGATACTCTCTGCTTTGTTACACTGCAACCTTTATTGCGGTGCAAAAAAAAGGGGGTGGAAAGAAAATTCGGTTCGCTTTCTTGTTTTTTTCCTTGAAGAGAAGACTTTCTATCGTCAATGTTTTGGGGCATTGAATTACTCGTTCATTGCAAGGAGTGGCGTGCATCAGATTTGCAAACATTGATTCTTGAAGACCCGTTTTCTTTTTTCGCGTTTGATTGTCACCGAACTCATGGCTGGGATTGCCGCCAATCTTCTTTTTTACTCTTTCCCTCTTATTGTTGTTGACGAGGGTGCTTAGTTAGTTGATGCTTACTCTTACTCCAACCCCCTTTCTCTCTTTTGTCTTTCGATCTCCTTGCTCTTGCATAATCATCGCTTCCATGATTGGAGTTTTATATCCCCGGGTCCCGCTCTGGTGGACCGGACCTGCTGAAGCTGCTAGGCTTCTGCTTCTTCTTCTTTCTTCTGAATTTGTTTTCATGCTTGCTGCTTTTGCATAGGTGGGATGGAGCGTTTGGATGGATGGACGAGTGTGTGTGAAAGATGGGAAAGAGAGTCGAGTCGACTGAGCTGAGTCCGTTGTGTGTTGTGGAGATACCCGTCGGTTGGTATGTGTGTGTGTGTATGTAGGGTTGTGAATGAGATTCCTGTTGAAACATTGGATCTGCGCGGCTCAAATCTTTCCTGGTGGGCGGCGGGCGAGGTAAACGGTGAGGGTTTGCAGGCGCGCGGCGCGAGAGCACTGTCAGCAGATTGAGTGGACAAGGTTAGTCCGGCAAATCAAGTGCGGATCGCCCCGTTCGTGTAATGCTGACCCAAGAAGCTGGCATTGACACGCAATGACTCCATACACAGTCGACACTTTCAGGATTTCATTTCTTGAAACTCCAAGAACTGCAATTGCCATTGTCACATCTCGAAATGTCTTAGTGATCTTGGGATGACAAGACGGTGGAAGCATATCGTCGAGTAACCTCAACCAATTCCCCAAGTTCAGCATGTCTGCCTTGTCCACAGACTACCATTTCATCCAATCTTGTGGACCTGTCTACAGTTGTCTCATACTCAGACTTCACTTGTTCCAAACATATTACGGGCAAATACTCTTACTTCACTAGAGATTGAAACCCTTCAAAAGGTATCTACGACGGCACGCGGCGTTGCATGGCCACAAAAATTGCACCCCGCTGAAAGACGGTGCAGGAGCTGGCTTGAATTGCACGTCAAAAAGCAAGAATGAGGTGCGCGGTAAAAAATCAGTTTCATTTGACTCTACCAATGCGGATAATAGGTCTTCCATGAGTCCAAGAGCAAAAAAAGCAAAGCAATAAGCAGAAGATGGCTAACGTGACTAGCACCAGCCGCGAATCTGGTCTGAATCGGGTTGGAAGCAGGTGCCGGTGCCGCTGGCGCACAAGAAGCCGGTCTTCCCGACCTCCCTGCAGGCGGCCTCCCACTCGTTGCCCATAATGTACTGCGAGCCGTCGTCCTGGACACACTGGAGCCAGAGTCAGAGCCAAGAAACGCTGCTAGGTTCGCGGAGAGCTACTTACACGTCCGCTGGGGGAGTCGTAGTGGACGTTGCCGTTCTAATGACTTGTTGTCAGCCTCGATCGATCCAGTTGGGTATGTAGTTGGACAGGTGCGGCTCACCTGCCAGGCCTGAGACTTGTACAGGTCGCAGGCCTTGGTGGTTATCCTCCAGTTGTAGCTGTCGCCATTGTGGCACTGGAGATGGGATGTTAACGTCATTTCCCTGGCTGATGTCACAAAGCACGACGACGTACAGTGCAGCTGGGGTGGTCGTCGGCAGCAACACTAAAGACGCAGGTCAGCGTATAATCACTACGCGGGGCCGTCGACAGAGCAGAGCACCTACACCGCGGATAAAACGGCCAGCAGTGAGACGGTGAAGAGCTTAGTAAAGAACATCTTGACGGACAGGGCGGACTGGAGAAAAGGTATCGGCCAAGAGAGCTTAGAAACCTTGAGCGACTTGGAGCACCTGATGACGATGAGCCAACAAGAGGCAGCACGCGGGCTGATTTATAGATGGGGAGGCATTGTTACGATGGCGAAGCTGGCGGCGGGTTCGCCTGCAGCCAAGGTTCACCGGACGCGTACGGCAGTCAGTCCACGCCCAGAACTCCATTCTCGGGTCGAAAGCGAGGCCATATCAAACGGCGGGCACGGCACGAGTCGTTGGACAGCAGGCGGTGGTAAAGCACAGCGCACGTTTCGGCGGGTGCCGTTGCGAGGCTGGGTGAAATGGAGGCCTAATGATGGAAGAGGGAGCGATTGACAGGGCCATCGCGCAGTGGGATCTGCGGGCGCGCGAAGCGGGAAGTGGTGCGGTGTCGGTGAAGGTGTTGAATGAGGATCCTCCCCAGGCGCCCCGCGAGATGCCGAGCTGGCCGGTGCTCTCTACTTACCTATCGCTACTCCTCCCGCCCTTCTCACGCCCTCCTCGCGCCAAGCCGCTGCTCTTGTCCGCGGAGCCGCATGCTGCCTCGCATGCCCCATGCAGATACGAGTCAACGCTATTAGCTGCGGTGGCCGCCCTCTTGGCGCCGTGAGGCTCCCGCCAGCACGACTCGCTCGCCGCGAAGCTACTTCGACCACGGCGAATGACAGTCTCTCTTCCGCCACTCGCTCGTCTCGCCGCTGCCACAACCGGCCAAGATTCTCTCTGCTCGCTACTCTCCTGCCTGCAATCCGGCGCCGCTCTAATAGCGCGGGGTTTCTTGGCACCACCCCCGCCGCTCTACCACTTCTGTCCCAAGCGCAGAGCTGCACAGTTGACGCCGGGGCGCCTTGTTCTCTCCCAGTGGATTCCAGTCCCGGCAAGCCAGCTGGAGGACGGTCTAGCGCTCCTGGATTCTCAACTTCACGACACCATTGCACGCCCAGTCGTCTCTTGTTATCTCGCGACGGGCTCAAGACCCTCCAAAAGCACAGTCATCGACTCCGATCTTCAGTTTCACCATGATGGAACACGCTGATAGCTATTGACTTCGTAGCAACGGTGTTGAGACTAATGTTCGAAACGGCAGCTAAGCTTGCACTGACTGCGTAGGTTTAGGCGAGAATGAGGCAGATGGTGGCATACTTTGCAGACCACAGCACTTTCCTTTCCCATTCCGGTATCATTGCTTGCCAGTCAGGCCCACCTGGGCCGCTTTTGACTCGAAGAGCACTGTTCATAGCTTGCTATTCTTGGCCCCTGCTGTCTTCTGACAAAACTGCACTCCTCGACACTGGCGGTTAGTTCCGCTCTGCTAACCGCACGGCATGCGGCTTCCCGTTGTCCGTGAGCTGGAGAACTCTTGGATCGAGGCCGTAATTTGGCCGCTGCTTCGTGACGCTCGTGGAGATGTGGGGAGTCAGGCTCCATGCTGCTTTCGTTCACTGATAGCTATCCGAGTCTTTGTCACGACGTCCGCCTGTATATAAACCGCCATTCCTCATTAAGGCCAATCTTTTCTTCGGCAGCTCAGTCTCCTCCGCGCTCTCTCCTGCGAAAAGACTATCGTTTCGGCTCAACGCCTCCTTTAACCCCAACATGTACATCAAGTCCGCCATCCTCGGCCTCGCCGCCATTGCCGCCGCCGTCCCCGCCGACCTCAAGATCCTGAACGAGGACGATGTAATTCTCTTCGGCCACGATGGCCTACACACCGTCATAAAGGCCGCTGAGTACGACAGCCTGAAGAAGCGCATGCTGCCGCCTCCTCCTCCCTTCGCCCACCTGGGCAACACCGAGTACCCGCCAATCAAGCCGCACTTCCCGGGCAACCTCACCGCGCCGACGTGGCACAAGCGCCAGGACTGTGAGCAGTCCTCGGAAGTCCAGCTCGAGGACACGCAGCGCTTCGCGCAATGGGACGTGCCCATGTCGTCCGTCGTGCGCGCCGAGGTCGACCAGGCCCTCGTCACCGTCACCGAGGGCTACTCGCTCGCCAACTCGCTCACCATCTCCACCGGCTTCGAGGCCTCCATCCAATCCGTCATCTCCGCCTCCCTCGGCATCGACTACGGCACCACCTGGACCACCACCCAAACCACCTCCTACGCCTTCACCGTCCCCGCTGGCAAGAGCGGCCTCGTCGTCTCGAACCCCGACTGCACTCGCTATGTCGGAAAGGTCTTGACTGGCTGCACTGATAGCCCGAAGACTTCGAGCTTCCAGACCGATGTTTATCAAAGCGAGTCTTACAAGAACCTTGCTTGGGTTAAGGGCGCGATTCGTCTTTGCTCGAGCGACACTTATCCCGTTCCGTACTGCGTTGGTACCGGTGAGCACCGGTAGATTTGTGTGGCGGGAGAAGAGGTGGAGGCTGTTATCAGTGCTACGACGGATCAATGTCCAGAGTCTCTGATGGTTGAAGTGGTAGGAGAAGAGATTGGCTAAAGATGCCGCATGAATATACTATTTTGTTGGACAGTTCCTCTCCATTTGAAACTGGTGCGCAATGCATAAAACTCACCCTTGCACGTGCTTCAAAACAGTCACCGGTTGAGGCGAACAATAGGTTTCAGGCCACAATGACCTCAATTGAAGATACCTACTCGGGTTTAAAGAGTCACTAGGTTTGTGCGGAAGAAAGGGTCCACCCCGACACGGCACACCGATGAAGTATCAAGTGAAACGAGTTGTTGGATGCCGTGAGCTTGTTTCCAGAGGCCGGCACTGTCTGCCTGTGTAACTATATTTGCTGGCACAACAGAATTTATCCTTGATGCCGATTACTGCATTTTATGCTACTCTTGAAGCATATACCGGCATCTACTATTGATTAGCAAAGGTAAGTCACCGTCACCTCCAAAAAAAGGTAACACAGTATGCTTCGCCAGTCAGCTTACTGACCGACGCTGACGTGAAAGAATGCAATGCGCTACACCTTAAGCACTGCCTGCAAGGCTTTGCCATGCCATCCAACGAGTCGAATCCTGGTTTGATCTGTCCTATCTCTCATAAAAGATGGAGAGTCCTTTTTCCGCATCCCTCACATTTCTATCCATGAACGTGTGGACTGATCATTAACCAGAACCCTAACACTACCGCCGAACGTGATGACTCTGATGCCATACATGCGAGCGTAAAGCATTTCGGGAAAATGATATTCTTCGGCATGACAGGCTAGGCGTGGGAATTGCATTTATTTCACGGATTGATCAGCTGGCTCCACACTGCACATCATCTCTTGACTCGAATTCAGAAGTAACACTTGATTTTTGAAGGTACGCTTTACGGATCCTCATTTTGCGGAGTAACAGCTAAAGCCCTTTCATTCTTTTAATGCCATTAATTCATCGAATGCTAGCATCCTCCACACGCCTTGAAGGAGATCTTTTTTCCCTTCGCCGATCATGGATTCTGCGGACGGCTTTCCACAGGCTTCCCACGTTGCATAGCATTCCTCGACCGCTTTTAGTCTTGCAGCGTGCTCTTCAAGCGTCAATTTCCCATCAGAATGCTGAGACGATGCAGGGACATTAATGCACACGTCCCAATCCTCCAGCATCTTCTTAAAGATCTTCCTGTTTTCTTTGTCAGCTTCATGTCCAACTTCAAAAAAAAAAAATAAACGAAAAGATGCTTACCAGAAAGCCGCATCCCTCCACCACTCCTCAACACACTCAAACCCCCCACCACTCCCCCTCCTCCCATCAACTCTCCCACACCAGCTCAAATTATAAAAGCAATCCCCCTTAACCACCTTCGTCAGCCTCCGCAACCCACTCCGGCCGCCCGCCTCGGGCCTCCAATCCAACCACCTCCTCCACAACCCCCTCCCAGTCGCCTCCCCCCGCCCCGCCACCACCCTCTCCGTAAACACCGTCGCCGTCAAATCCACCACCTCCGGACACACCCTCACCACCTCCTCCAACCCCCTCACCAAACTCCCATACACCACCTCCTCCACCTCCTCCCCCTCCTCCTCATTCCCGCCCCCCCACCACTCCCCCCGCACCTGCACCTCCAAATACCGCAGCTGCCCGAACACCGCCTCCGGCAACTCAAGCGCCAACACATACCGCGACCAACACGGAATCCTCGAATCGAAGGCGATCCAACTAGGGACAGCGCAGCCGGTGTGGAGGTGTTGGGCGCAGGCGTAGATGGCGGAGCGGAATTCGGCGTGGAGTTGGCGGGAGGTGAGGAGGAGGGGGTGGAGGAGGGTGGAGGAGGAGTGCTGGTGGTGGTGGTGGTGATGGTGGAGGTGGGAGAGGGTGGGGCGGGAGGGGTGGTGCGGGTGGTGGGAGGGGGGGGCAAGGAAGGTGGGGAGGGTGGTGTGGAGGAGGGTTTTGTAGATGGTGTTGCGGAGTTCGCGGGGGAGGGAGAGGAGGCGGGATGGTTGGTGGTGGGGGTGGTGGTGGTGGTGTTGTTGTTGTTGTTGGTTGGTTGGGGAGGGTGGCGGTGGTGTTGGCATGGTGAGCGGCGGGGTGTGAGGGGGTTGGGTGGAGGTTGCAGAGGTTGGGGGAGGAGTTGTGAGTGAGAAGGCCGTGGGGTTGGACTGGTGGGTCATGTGGGTTGAAAGCTGACGGATCCACGCGTGGACCCTTCGGCGTGCGCTACTGCAGGTCCGCGGCCCGGCACAGGCATCGCTTAGCGGTGGCGTTGTTGGGCGCGGCGGGCACTAGCAGGGGAATGTTAGTGGGTGCAGTATCGGACCTACACAAGGATGGTTGAAGATGGCGGTTGCCTGAGGTTGACGCGCGTCCATGCGCTTATTTTCTACTGCTCGTGGGTAGGTGACATCTCCTTGCGTGAACAGACTAATGATGTCTTGGGATCCTACGTTGGAGCTTTGGGGATTTCACTAGGGAACAAGGGAGGAAGACTCTTAGCTGAGGCCTTTGCAGTCACTCTACGTGCCCCAGGCCATCGTCCCTAGTAGACCCAACTAAACCAAATCCTCATTAGTTCAGCAAAAAGTTTCCTAGCTTGCTTAGCGCTTCGCCTATTCACACCAGCAGAAAATGACGGAAGATCTCTTTAGAAACGGCTGCGATTTCTTGTAACAATGACATTCCTACTCGGTATTTCAGCGCTACCTACAAACGTAAACCCACCTGCCCTGCCCTTTGCGTTCCCGCCACCACCATCCCCTTCTCTTTCCTCACACCCACACAACCGCTAATCCCAGCCACCCCTCAATAATCCACATTCTTCACCACCAACCACCTCGCTCCTACCATCCAATGCTATTCTTCCATGATAATCACATGTCTCTCGGTCTTTCACCCGCCAAACCGACACGCTCCCTGTTCAGGCTTCCGCTCTCCACATCTTTTACGTACGGCACGGTGCGCCATTCGCGCACTACCTACGTCTCACTTGCAGACTTCTACCCGCCATGCAGAAAGCAGCGGAACGTAGAGGAGCTTGAGGCTGGAAGGGAATGTATTTGTTGTTGATGAAGGAGAGTTGGCGACCGGCAAGGGCAGTGCGGGTGGCGTTGGGGAGAAGAAAGAGGAGAGCGTAGATGACATGGGACCTCCCGGGGTAGATGCGTCCCGACTCACCAGATTCAGTAGTCAGATAGCCCAGATAGTCCCGGAAGACCAAGGGTAGACAATAAATCATCTGAATTAGATATCAAAGCTTTTAGGGGGCCCAAGTGAGCTATAGTTTGCAGACAGAATCCGGAAATGCCCATGACACCTTCTTCATGATCTCGCAAACATCCGAGTCTGGGAGGACATAGAACTCACTACGGCGGTTGCAACGCAATTTCACCGCGTAAAAATAACGCTAATCCTGCTTGAAGCGACGTTCACAACGAGTCTCTCCTGAGGCATCTGGCATCTCTACCTTGAAGCTCTCCCATCCGTCTTTCGGGATGAAGAACGTGCGCATCGATAGGCAAGACCGTCCATCATCAATGTTTCCGAGCAACGATGACAAGGAGTACCAGTTGGTATTCCATAGATACGACGCAATGTAGCAAGCATTGCGGTGCACGCAAAGTGGAGTCCAGAGAGAACAGGTCTGTCGGGGAAGCTAACGAGGGGAGGCGGCACAACCAGAGGAGCAGTGTGCCCAACGTTTATTGCTTTTCGTCAAACAGTCAGGATTTGTTCTTCCGAAGGCAGCCGCAAAAGGCTGTCCGAATCCTGATTGTTGAAGAGGCCGCTTGCCACCACTTTTATCCTCTCGACCTCTCCGTGCCCTCCCTAGATCACCGGACCATCACCCCTATAAAACGAAAACCAGTCATGTGCACACCATGTACCAAACTATTTGTTCTACATTCTGACGCAAAGACTACATCATAGTTACTCCATCTACCCTTAAGTATCCAAAAGCAAGGAAAACGCACTCTTTTCCTTCCCAACTCCAAATCCTTTCTATAGACCCTGAGGCGTTGTGTCGCCGTTGAGAGATACCGGGAACGCCTACCTGATGCCCCCAAGTAAAAAGAGGAAGAGAAAAGAGAAGACAAATTGTGGTACAGATACCTCCTCCTCTTTTCGAACAAACCAAGACACGAATACAAGACTTACAAGAAATTTTCACTCGGGTATGGCAGACCTACCTCTCTCTTCTCTTCCAGTCAGTGCACCACTTCACGGCTTAATCGCCGCTCTCATCGCACTGGCCAACCTCTGATAATCCTTCAGCAGCTCCTCCACATCCCCAATCCTCAGCTCCTTGACATCCTTGGCCTCCAAAAACCGCTTCACTGGCGGAGCGGTCTTGCTCAACTCTTCCAGTCTCTCCGCCGCAGCCGCGGCCTTCGGATCCGGTGTCGCCGTCGGTGCAGACGTTGGCGTTGACGACTTGCCCGCGTCACCCGGAGCAGCAGGGCCGAGCTGCTTGCTCTTGTCCGCCGTGGGGGTACTCGGAGTAGTGGGAGTAGTGGGAGTGGTGGCGGACCTGCCGAACCGCGGGAGCATGTTCATGCCGCCGAAGCCGCGCAACGGGTTCAGTGTGTTGCCGAGATTGCGCATGGATTCGACTGCGGAGGTGGGGGCGCTTGTGGGGGTTGATGCGGTTGGTGGAGGGCTGGTGAGGGGATCGGTGCCTTTGTCTGCGGGGGTGAAGGCCACTCGCCTGCTGCTGGCGCCGCTTTTGGCGCTGTCGGCGCTGCGTTCGCGAAGGGGCCGCCGGCCACCGAAGAGGTCGGTGACTTTGGGGTCGCGTTGCGATTCGGTTGCCTCCTCGTTGATGGAGCTGCTTGCGCTGGCGTTGTCGTCTTGGGGAGGCGGGGTGCTGACGAGCTTCCGCACGTCTTCGAGGGTCTTTGGCTGGACCGCCTGGGCCTTGCCTTCTGCCTGCTGCTGCTCCTTGAGACGGCCGAACAAGAACTTGAGGCTGTTATCCAGGGTCTGATTGATCGAGTCGAATGCCTGGTCTGCGCTGTCCAACACAGCTTGTCTTGCGGCGTCGCTGGCAGCCTCGAAGCGGGTCGTCTGCGCCTGAATCAAATTGCTCAAGCGCCGCTGAGACTTATCCAGTGGAGAAGGAAGTGGCTCAGACTTGCCGCTGGACGATCCCGGTTCCGGGGACAGGCTGGTCTTGGCCGGAGTGATTCCAAGGTCCATAGGCGGAGCATCACCTGGAGTAATGGGCCTGCTGGCCGACTTGTCAGGTCCGCCCGGAAGTTCGTCCGCCCTGAGCGTGGAGAGATCGACGGTCTCAAGGAACTCGATGGCGGCTTCCAGATTCACCAAGCAGTATGCAGCTTCCCCGTTGATTTTGCTCGCGGTCCTGAACCTCTGGATGAAATGCAGGTTGCTGATGACGCAGATGCTGTCTGGCGGCGAAGTAATGAGGGTGTAGATGAGAGTTGGCAGGACCTCGTCTGCTGAAGAGGAAGTGGGCACGATCTGGGACAGGACCTCGACGATATTCTTGTGAGCGACAGTGAGGTGCTGCAGCTTGCCAAGCGGATGCTTTTCGTCATTCATCTTGTGGATGCTCTCGCGAGCGTCAGCCAGCATCTCGGGGATCTTCTCCTCCTTCTCCTCCATGGACTTGGGCATCGCTTCTCCATGAGCGAGGAGCTCCTTCAGACCGATTCCGACGACGGAGAGCGCGGCAGTGCGGGAGCGGAGCTTTTCGTCGCGCTCGGCGTCGTCGGTGCTGCGGTGTCGCCATATCCTTGGATACACCTAAGCCGTTTTTAGCGACTGCTTGGCAGAGGAGACCCACGGACGGAGAGACTCACCTTTTCGCACACAGCCCTCTCGACGGCTTCCTCCAACGCTGCTCTCTTCAGCTCCAGAAGTCTGCGTGCCTTTTTGCGGTCCGAGATTTCCGAGACAGTCAGCATCTGCTGCTCCTGGCTGGAGTCGGACGCATTCCGCGCAGCCTTGGCAGCCGTCGACGTGCGTGAGGCCAGAGAGGCGGCAGAGCCATGGCGGGACAGCCTGGTGGAGAGGGCAGCGATGTGGGTGTCTATCTGCGACGCAGCGCGGACGTAGAACTCCTGGAACAGATCGGTGAGCGAGTCGATGCCGATGGGGGTGGGATGGACGCGGGCGGAGAGCGAGTCGAGGAACCTGTAGGGGTCAGCACGGAGGCGCTGGGCGAGACGGGAGCTGACGCGCACCTCTCGGCGAGGCTCCTGATCTCGATGGGCAGGTCGTCGAAGGTCTGGGGCAGGGCGACGTCGCCGTCGGGGTCGTCGTCGCTGGCGTCGCCGTCCTCGGAGCGGGTGGTGAAGACATCCTGGGTGTCGGGGGCGTCGGGGTCGGGGTGGGCGAAGGCGTTGGGGTGCAGGATCTCGGGGATGGTAGCTCCCACGGTGCTTGCGCGGCTGCGATGGCGGGGCCCCTGCGGGGCGGCGTCGAAGCGGCTGAAGCTCTTGGAGGAGTGGACGAGGCGGGGGCGGTCGTCGTCGGCCGACATGCTGGCAGGACGCGGTCAGGGCGCGGTGGAGGAGGCGGGCATGCCGCGGGCGAGGGACTGGCCGGCGCTGGTGATGGCGATGGAGCTCTGGACACGCGCGCACGAGACACGCCGGTGCCTGCGCAGCTCGCGTCCGATAAGAGATAAGGGGGCTTGGCGCCGCGCTGGTCTGATGACGCGGTGGCCGCAGCTCCACCAACGCCCCGGCCCGCGACCTGCGAGCGCATCCCCATCCCCAGTCCGCGCGCCTCCTGCCGCCCTCGCCCCGTCCCTGCCACTGCTATATCTGCCGCCGCCGTCACCTCGCCCACGCTCCCACGCTCCCGCCCGCCGTGTCATGTCGCTGCGCTGCTCCTGACCCCGTTGCCACCATGACCGAGCTCCGCTTCCGCAGCTCTGCCGGCGCAGCTGCTGCCGCCTGCCTGGCCGTCCTCCTCTCCGTCTCCGCCACCGCGCCCGCTGCTGCCGCGCTGGTTCCCCAGCAGGCCGATGGCTCTGGCGTCCTCCCCGTTCTGCCGCCCGGCACCCCGCACGAAGATGCGCCCCGGCAGCTGGCAAGGGAGATGGACTTCGTGAGTATGCTCGGCCCGAAAGCCGCTGGCCGGCCATGCTGATACAGCTCTCGCGACAGACGCTGAAGCACATCTTCCACCACGGCACCCACAAGTATCCGGGCCTGCACCGCCGCCGGGACATCCGTCCCGACGCGCCCCTGTGGGTGGCCTCCGAGGGCGATCCCTCCCGGCGGGAGCCTGCGCCACGCCTCCGCGCCCGATCCCAGGCCCTCAACATCGAACGCCTGGCCGACCGGAGCCCTGAGCACGTCAACCACATTCTCGACACAAAGCGCCTGACAGGCAAAGAGGTCGTTCTCCCCGCTTCTGCCTGGACCACCGACGAGATTGCCGGCCCAAATGTAACGGACAGAGAGAGCGTCCTGGCCTTCGCTCGCATGGCTGGGAATGCCTACGCCATGGATCCCACGCAGCCAGACTGGTCCGATGTTACCGGCGGCTTCAACTACACCGAGGATTTCGGCTGGGAGTCCGATGGTCTCCGCGGCCACATCTTCGCCGATGCCACAAACTCCACCGTCGTCATCGGCATCAAGGGCACTTCGCCAGCCGTCTTCGACGGATCTGAGACCACCACCAACGACAAGGTCAACGACAACCTCTTCTTCGGCTGCTGCTGCGGCCAAGGTGGCTCGTACATGTGGAGGCAAGTCTGTGACTGCATGACCGCCACCTACACCTGCAACTCAACCTGCTTGGCGCAGAGCCTCACCGAGAAGAATCGCTACTACTACGCCGTTCAAGACCTCTACCACAACGTCACTGCGCTTTACCCAGACTCGGATGTGTGGATCGCTGGTCACTCTCTTGGAGGTTCCACCGGAAGTCTCCTAGGCTTGACCTATGGGCTGCCCGTCATCACCTTTGAGGCTCCCGGCGAGGCCATGCCGGCATCCCGCTTGGGCTTGCCTACTCCACCAGGCTATCACCTTGGTCGCCACCAAGACAGGACAGGTTCCGGCGTTTACCACTTTGGACACACAGCGGACCCCATGTACATGGGTCTGTGCAACACAGCCACCTCCGTGTGTACCATAGCCGGCTACTCCATGCAAAGTGTCTGCCATTCGGGCTCGGTGTGCACCTATGATACAGTCGGTGATCTTGGCTGGCGCGTTGGTGCCGGAACCCATCGTATCCAGCAAGTCATTCATGACGTCATCGAAAGGTACGACGAGGTTCCTGAATGCAAGCCTGACATTGAATGCACCGACTGCTTCAACTGGAAGTTTTTCGAGAGTAATGGGTCCGACACAACGACGACTTCAAGGAGCAGCACTGCCACATCCACCATCACCACCAGAACCGAGACGTGTAAGACTCCGGGATGGTGGGGATGTCTCGACGAGAGCACTACCTCGGGTCCTGTGACGACCTCAACGACAATCATTACTTCGACAACATGCGATACGGTAAGTCATAATATTCTACACGACCGTCAGCTTCCGCTAACTCTGAACAGCCCGGTTGGTTTGGTTGCAATGATAAGACCACCCACACCGTCATCACCACTTCTACCAGCATCTTCCCTGTCCCAACTACTACGACCACTTCGACTTCGACTTCGACCTCGACCTCGACCTCGACCTCGACCTCGACTTCGACCACTACGTGTGAGACTCCAGGTTGGTTTGGCTGCAACGACCCTACTACAACCACTACTACAACCACTACGACGTCTTCTTCGTCTTCGACTTCGACTTCAACTTCGACTTCGACTTCAACTTCGACTTCGACTACTTCGACTTCGACTGCGACATGCGCAACTCCTGGCTGGTTTGGTGGCTGCAATGACCCTTCCACAACGACCACTGAAACAACTTCAGCGACGCCAAGGCCATCCATTACTTCGGTCCCTTCCACAGCCGTCGCTTCAACCACTTCTAGCTGCACATCCAAGGAATGGTTCGGATTCGTTTGTGTAGATCCTTCACCGACTGAATCTTCGGCGTCTGCCACTCCGACGTCCCACCACAAGTGCACCCACAGAAATTGGTTTGGACGCTGCAAGGAGTGGGAGGACGATCTTTTTAAAGATGAGATGTGATGAGCACGGAGCACTGTTCTAGACGATGGACAACGACCTGCATTCGCTTAGACTAATAAGCACTGCGAAAGGCGTTTTATCTGATTAAGGAGGCGTTTGGGATGGACTTTTGTTTCTGGTGATACCGCACATGAGGAGGATACTAGGCGCAGATTGATTGGAGTACATATATCATCGAGATTGGCTGAATCTATATATATCAACACCAAATGTACCGGAATGTGAATGCAGACTTTCCATTGATGTTTCTCGAAGATAATTATTGCTATGACACGCCTCACTGCATAATGTTGAAACCCTGTATTGTAGCATAAGGCAGAGTGCATACATACCTAACGCGTTTGCTCACGCGTATTCAAGATATACGGTCCTTCCAACCTGTGAGACAAGACCTCAGACGTGGGAGTAATAGCTACGTTGTCTTATTAAAGTCCTCTATGACACTCTACAGCGCTTTCTTTCGAAGCATTCTAGAAAAGAGTATGCAAAGAACAAGCCTCCAGCGCTATCGCTACGTCACCATCACTAAGCCTTATCTGGCATCCACCCCCCAAAAAGCGAGGAAAAGCACTGGTTGGTGGATGGGTGGGTGGCAGGACAGCCGCCGGACGGCATGGGTACCTACGTAATAGCCGAGCAGGTACGGAGTACCTCCCCTACACGTGGATGCATGCATGTACCTAAGCGAAGGGGGCGGCGCAGCGATACATAAGCAAAAGGCTAAGCATAGGCGGCGTGAGACAAGCTTTTTTTTTCTTTTTTCTAGTAGGTACTCTCTTCTCGGTCGAGCGTCCATGTAGCGAGATGTTTTTTTTTCCCTTTGGGTGGGGGTATTGATTGCGGGAAGGAGACGGACAGCGACAGCCCGTCAATGATTTACCTAGCGATCCGAGAACGGGCAGGAATGCTGTTAGTATCATCGGTTGTTTACTTGGTAGGTGACGAGAGGTTCGTTACGTCCAGCAGGCAGAGGACGTCACAACGGTACGCGCACGAGCACAGCACTGCTCCATCTTTACAAAGAATTTTTTTTGGAAAATATTTTTCGAGGATAATGGAGATCTTTCGGCAGTTACAACCTCTCTACACACGTCCGCTATCGTGGCGTGCATACGCATTTGATCAAAACAACACAACTGCCAGCTAGCTAGCTAGCTAGAGCAGAAGATCCAGCAAAAGACAAACGAACGCAAGAAAGAAACAAAGGAGTAGTAGAAGAAGAAGAAGAGAGATTTGAGTAGGTAGTTAGGTAGTATATGAGCCAGACAAGATACCCGGCCCCATAGTGATTCGAATCACTAATTCCTCCCCTTCCCTCTTTCGCGCAATTACCCCCTCCTTTCCCCTCCCTACTTCCCACCACCTCTCGCCGATTCCACAGGAGATAAGCGCACACATACACATATATCCAAAAAGAAAAGACAAAATCGCCTCAAGCACACCTCCTTGAAACAAAAGTGACAAAGTCTGCCACCTAGAAGAGAATCGAAAAGAAGAAGATCCACGACTGGTCTGTACTCTTACCTATAACCGCACGAGTTAGGACAGGAGAAGAGTAGGGAGAGTTCCAGTCGAGGAGCAAGAAGAAGAGAATACCAGATGGAAAATGTCACAAGCCCTCAACCGATGTAAACGCCATCAAGTACTGCAGAATTCCACACGAGTCAAACAGGGAAAGTGAAAGAGAGAATAGGAAAAAAAGAACAGGGAAACCAGTGACCAATGCTTGTTGCATCATTCGATCGTGCAGGTCTCTTTGAATGGTAACCGCAGTCCCACCCGGTACGCCAATGATGTTGATGTTTTGATAAGGAACGAGGAGAGTAAAGAGACAGAGAAGGAGGAAAATTCTGTTTTGGAACTATCGTTGATTGATGGGCCTCTTTTTCATGCGTATCCATGAATTGCTGAACATCACTGAACATCGGCCTCCCCATGCCTCTCCTGCTCATCAACCTTGATATCACCATAGCTCTTCTGCTCCAATCTGTCGCTGCCGAAATCCGGCATTGGTAGCAAGGGCGGTGCCTTGGCATCTGGCGGAGGGCTTGCTGGGGTTACCAGGACAGGAGGGGGCGCGCTGCTACTCGAACTCTCGCCGGAATCACCGCGACTGCGGGCCCCGTGAGAACCCTCGGCATCCCCCGGAGACAAAGTAGCAACAGATTGTGTAAGTGTTTCCTCTCCGGATTGGGTTTGCGCTACCGTCTGCTCCGGGGCTTCCTGGGGCTTGACTTCAGGAGAAGGAGTGGTGGGACCAACGTCCTCAATGTGTTCAGCCTTGGACTTTTCCCTCTCGTCTTCATTTCCAATGACTGCTGCCAAGCTCCTGAAGTTGAACATGGGCTCTGTACCAGCCCCGCCTCCTGGAGGAGTGTCTGTGCCAAAGTTTGGATCCACCGGAGAGGCGGGACCGCCCAGACTTAGACCACTGGTGTTTGGAGATGGCTCGAAAGAAGATCCGGAGTTGATTCCAGGGCTGTTGAGACGCAAAGAATCTGCCTCTTCTGACTCGGCGAGCGATGATGCAGAGGAAGAGGCGTTTGACAGCTGTCGGAGGGCCGTTCGATGCGAAGGTGCACCAGCGAGATCAAGTGGAGGAGTCGGGCCGGTTGAGTCTGATGGCTGCTGAGTCTGAATGCGTGCTCTGCTCTCCTCAAGATGACGCTGTGGGTCTGCGCGTGCCGATGAAGACGCGCCAGTGTTGAGAGTAGATGTGGGCTCGTTCATCGGATTGAAGCCCACTCCAGACCTGTCGATTGCTTTGCCCTTTGATTCACCCTGTCCGGAGGGGCCAGCTTGAACCGAGTCGTCGTCCGGAATGTCAAAGGGAAAGAATCCCGTCTTGCGACCTTGTTTCTGAGCCTTCTTCTCTTCTTTGGCCTTCTTCTTCTCCTCTTTCTTGGCTTGTTTTGCGGCTTCCTTTTCCTCCTTTTTCTTCCGTTCCTCCTCAGCCGCAAGACTCAATCTGATGGCTTCCATCATCATGAGCTCCTCGAGATCCTCCATGCGACTTCTCCGCGAGCCGTGACGACCCGCCGCGGGATCTTGACCTTCATTTGCACGTTCCCTACTTGAAGAAGAAGCTAGAAGTTGAGTTAGAGGATCGCTCGAGCCATTCCGTGGCGTTCCTGTGCCGCTGCTGTTGGGACTGTCGTTGTTCAGGAAAGTTCTTCTCCTCCTACCTAGACCGAATGCTCTAGAGTCGGAAGAATTGTTGCCGATGACGTATGCCGCATTGTGCAAGGCAGTGGCGGCGGCGGATCTGCGCAATGCATGTGCGCGTGCGTCTGCGAGCTTCTTGGCCCAATCCGGACGCACCATGTCTGTAGTAATGACCTGTGGTGAGTTTGCTGAAAGTGACTTGCCTCTCTTCCTGCCACCGCTCTCGAGGGAAGTGGGCAAATTAAGGGAGGAAGAGGACGACATTGCTGAAGGTTGAATCGTCTGTCCTTGGTACACAAGGCCTTTTCTGAACGGAGGGGGGTCATATGTAACACCAAACTCCGGCTGTACGCAGAAGGGACACGCAGAGGGCTCGGAAACCAACATGCAATCGTCTTGGGTCTCTTGCGAAGCGTTCGGATCGTTCGGGTCGTGGTGTTCGGGCGGATGGGGATCGGGCCGTTTGATCTGGACGAAGCATTCGGAGCAAATGGGCTGGTCGCAACATCTCGTCCTGTTCAGGTAAGGAGGGTAGTACAGAAAGCAAATCGGGCACTCGGAGGCGTCTTTGTAAAGAAAAGCTTCGAGTCGCTGACCGTTCACGTAGGGATCCTTGGGCAACATGACCTCTTGAGGCATCATATCAGTTTGGGAATTGTTCTTGGACGAGGTTGTTAAAGCAGCGAGGGTCTTCGCGCGGCCTCGGAAGAAGGGAGATGATGAGGATGTGTTACCGAGGGGCGAGGGCGCGGAAGGCATGGAGAAGGCGCCCTGGCCGGGCGACAGACGGCCAGAGGCGTCGGAAGTGGCGGAGGGCGATCTCCCGGTGATGGGAACCATGAGGCCGTTGAGGCTCTGCTCGGAGGACTTGGGGTTCTTTGCTTCGGCAACGCGGGCAGGTTCCAAATCGGGGGGAAGAGGCTCGTCTGGGGCGGGCAGCGGGCGGCCATTGGCGACGGCGACCAGCTGAGCCTCGGTCCACGTATCCTCGTGGTCGTTCAGGCCTTTCCAAAAGGGCGCAAGACGGCGTTCAATCTGGGACAATTAGCTCCAGCACGGCATCGCGGGCGGGGGGACAGCGTACCATCAGCTGGCGGACGATCTGCTTGTTGAAGTCCTCCGGACCGGTGTAGGTGCCCAGCGTCACCAGGTATCCGCCATCGACGCCCTCGTCGCGCATGCTCCGCTCACGCTCCTTCTCTCTCAGCTCGCGCTCCTTCTCGCGCTTCCGTGCCTCTCGTTCGGCGCGGGTCTCGCGTCTGGTGAACTCGGGCGGGTCTCGGTCGGCGCTGGTGGTGATGCCGAGGAAGGACAGGTCGGGCCTGCTGCTGCGGCCGCCGCGGGACGAGTACATGCGGTCGCTGGAGGCGGGGGCGGAGGGGCCGTGGTGGGCATGCGACTGGCCATCGTGGGAGCGCGAGTGGCCCAGCGACGAGGTGGGCCGCGGCTCTCTGCTGGAGTTGTTGCCCATGGCGGAGGGCGCTCGGGACGTGGGAGCGAGAGGTTGGGCGGGGGCGTGCTTGTAAACACAGGCAGCTGGAGCTCCGGAGGGCTCGTGTGTCACCTAGACCGACAAAGCAAGACAGCCCTTATCCGCAGCGCATCCTGGGGCGGGACCTTATCGCGGGCCGGGCTCGGTGCGGGCTAGGGTCGCGTGGACAGGGCGGCAGCGACTGGCGACAGAGCGATGGCGGTGGAGGGCGGAGGGAGCGTTTGGGGCGAGGGCGGCGGTGGTGAGCGGGCGGGCGGCGGGCGCTGTTTGGGCGACAGCAGCGGTGCGCTGTCGCCGGCTCGAGCTGCGCGGCAAGGATGAGGCTACGGCCAACGGGCGCCGACCAGCTGGGCACCGGGCGAGGCGGGCTGCTGGGCTAGCGACGAGCAGCGGCGGCGGCGGCGAGGGCGAGGCTGATGGTGGCACGGGACGGCCGGCTGCATGTGCTCCTCTTCTGCATTCACCACACGCGGGGGACGCAGGCTGCCAGCGACGGCATGACGCACCGCCGCCCACCACCACTGCAATCTCAGCGCGCCCGCCGCCAGCACTGACTGCACGCCCGTCCGCGCTCGCTGCTCGCGCTGCTGCACGGGCTGATCTCCGCGCTGCCCGCCGCCCGCTGTCCGCCGTCCGCAGCGCGCACCCATTGCGTCAGCCCAGCCTCGACGGCCCCTCCGCCCTCTGCTGATGCGCCTGATCCCGCCCGCCCGCTGATTCGACGGCGCCCGCAACGTGCTCTGGGCCTGCATGCAGCGCACGCGCGCGAGACAATAAGTGCGTTGGGGCCGCCGTGCCTCTCACCGGTCTGCGCGCGTCGGCCTTTCTTCCTTGATTTCGCACCCTCTGTGCTGCCCGCGTACACGCACCTCTCGTGATGCCCGTCGCCGAGCAGAAGCCGAAAACTACATTCGAGCTGCGACCCACCCGTGGACGTCGCCAGCGCTATTTCACTCCAAGAAAAACGCCACGTGAAACCCTCCCCAATCGTCACCTCAGCGGCAGCTCCTTGCCCTGCGCCCGCGCCTCGGGCTCAGGACTCGCGGCGGGCGTCAGCCATGGCGCCTCCGCCTCCGCCTCCTTGCCCTTGAGCGTCTTCTGCTTCCCGTCGCCCTTCTCTGCCTCTTTCCTCCTCGCTCTCCGGTTGACGAAGCCCTTGTCCGGGCTGTCCCACGCATAGTCGACCCATTCCCCAAGGCATTCCTGGACGCCCTCTGCCAGAATCTGCACGGCGCGCTTGCGGTTCAAGCTCCATTCGTGCGCCCGCTTCCACCGCCCTGCACGGTCCGCGACGCTCTGTCCGTCCTCCAGACCGTCGAGAATGCTTCGCCAAACCATCATCGTCTTCTCCAGCTCCGACGGGTGGCTAACGCCCATGACGCTGACGCCGAGCTTCTGGCCGCCAACCTCCTCGATGCTCTCCCGCTTCCACGGCACGCCGGATGCCGGGTCGCCGCGCGAGCCCACCGGCGCGCCGGCGTGAAGCCATGTCTCCAGCGCAAAGCGGATCGCGATGACCTCGAGCTTCTCGCCGTGCCTGTCACAGAGCTCGGAAGCTTCGCGCACCGCAGCGCGCAGCTCCTTGGACGCAGGGTGGAAGTCGCCCATGCTTCCGACGGGCACGCCTTCGCGGCGTAGTAGCCCCATGCCGAGCGGGCTGGCATTGGGGACGACGTCGACGCCGGCCGCCATCAGCCGCTGCACGCCCTTGGTCGCCAGCGTGGTGTTCTGCAGCGTGAAGTTGGCGTAGCTCATGACGACGTCGAGCGGCTCGCCCGTCTCGCGCAGCACGCGTTCCGCCAGGCGACACAGCGTCTCGATGGGATAGCCGGAGATGCCGACGTACTTGACGGTCCGCTCCTCGTCGCGGATGCGCCGCAGCTCGCGCACCGCAGCCATGACCTCGTCATCCGACACAAACTCGACATCATGGCAGTATACGACGTCCAGGTAGGGCGTCTGCAGCCGGCGCAGACTGCGGGCCACGGAGCAGCGCACCCATTCGGGGCTGTAGTCGAACTCGTCGGAGGCGACGCGGCCGACCTTGGTCAAGAGGAAGTAGTCGTCGCGCGGGAAGTTTGCGCGCACAAAGGGCGTCGAGAGGGCGGCGCCCAGCAGGGACTCGGAGGGCCCGTAGTAGGGCGAGGTGTCGAAGGCGCGGATGCCCAGCTCGAGGGCGGAGCGCACCAGGCCGGCGGTGTCGAGGGCGTAGGGGTCTTTGTTGTACTGGTGGTTGAAGGTGGCGGTGCCGAAGAGCAGCGGCGGCAGCACCGCCGAGAGCGGCGTCTTGGACGGCATTGAGGCAGCGGCGGGGCGACGGACAGGTCTGGGAGCAAGGCGGGCGCTTGCGGCCGGCGGGAGCGGTTGGTGGGCAGCCGACGTTGATTTTTAAGCGGTGCGGTGCGAGGCCGCGGTCAAGGAGGGCGAGACGGGCCTAATAAGGACGAGGACGGTGGAGGTCCGCAAGCTTCGCAGAAATTTATCAGCGCGGACTCGGCGGAGACAGGACGGGACTCGCGGTGCGACATGGCTCTGGCTGAGGGCGTCCCCGGCGGTCCTAGGTTTCGATAGGCATGAGCGATGCACTATTTGGTTGACGTGATCTGGAGCCTTGGCGCGGCGTGCGCGGCGCCTGCCTGCGTCCGGCGCGGCGATTGGCCAGATGCCGCCTTCCAGAAGGCCGACAGCTCGCGCTCGGCGTGTTTGGGCGCGCCGCTGCAGGGCCCGGCGCGTCGCCCGCCCTCGCTGGCCCCTCCATCTTATCTGATGCCGCGTTCGGCCTGCCGTTTAAGCTTATGTCGCATGCATTGGGCCTGTACGGCCCTCACCGCTCGCTCCACGCGTCTGCCCGCCCTGAAACGCCCGCGTCTGCTGTCTGCCGCACTCGCCCGCGAGACTCCAGATCCGTGGCTCCCGGCCGAGATCTGGCCATGCTACCGCTCGCATCCAGTCCTGGTATCTCCTATCCCCGGTCCTCCTCCGTCCGCAGCAGCCATCTCTGCTGTATCCCGCTTCGTAATCCTTACCCCGCGTTGCGCCTATTTTGCCGTCCAACCATCGCAGCGTAGACACTGCTTTTGGACAGACGACGTGCACGCATCACCAGGGCGCGTCGTTGCCGCATGGTGGTCTTTGCCGCTGTTCTGCCTTGGTCAGGCCAAGTTCCACTACGCTTCATCATACAGTGCCCAGAGTGTTTACGTCAACCATCAGATCGCGAAGATGAGACTCCACACGAGATCTCCGGAACAAGTCTCCATACAAGGGCCTCGGCGTCCAAGACTTTCCTCTCCGGTGGTTCTTGATTCCTGCACAAGGCGGCGGTAAACGCGTCCACTCTTGGTCCAACATGGAAGTTGTGAGTACTCCGCTGGCAGTAAACAGGCAATCACTCTGCTTTCATGGCACAGCCTACAAGTTGTTCATCCCTCCATTTCGCATTTCGGGTGCGACCGCAGCAACGCGAGCTGCGGCGCAGCAAGGGTCTCAGCCTTATCGTATCTCGCGGGAACAACCTTCTTGGCCGTCCGCAGCGCGGCAATCCGGGTTTCTGTCGCTGGTTGCCTTGCTCCACTTTCTCTCCTGTTGTTTCCCCAGCTCTTCTGATGCCCCAGCCGAGACGAACGCGTAATGCGAACCTTTCTCAGTAGCATATAGTGCCACGTGGACCATGTCTGATGGCGTCTGGGCTCGTTTCAAGGTGCATCGCCCTGACATGTCTGCTGCTGCTCTTCTTCTTTCCGTCTTGCTCGCGTTTCCATTCGCAATCGCTGCAAAGCCTCGCCTGGTGCCTTGAAACCAGCCGCCCCGTTTTCTTAGAGGTTCGATCGGAATTGACAGCAGGGGCCCTTCTTTTTCCGGATGCCGAGAGCTTCAGCCCTGCAGGTAAGTGGCGTTTTTGTCGTCCTGCATTATCGCCTGCACGCAATTGCTTATCCTCACCTCGGCTTTTGTATCCGAAGACAGGCTCTCACAGCCGTGGAGCCGGACGCATGAAGTACCGGCTCTCCCTGCTTCATTCTGCCCCTCTATGACGCTTCGTTCAGCGTCTGGAATCCCGGCCATCTCGCCTAACCATACCACAATCTTCCCGGTCCGGTACCGTCTTTCCAGAGATGAAAACGCTCACCGAGCATGCAGCTCGCATGCCTTCGACAGCTTGTTTCGCGGAGGAATCTAGGGACTGCAATGTACCTGTGCAAATATTTGTGCACAAACACGACTGCATCCAATCGTTTCACCAAGCCGCCTTGCGCGGATGGGGCTTGTACAGCTTCTGCATTGGGAATCTTCTGACATCCAGGTCTTCTGGTGCCAGATGCCCGCCACGAGTTCGCCAAAGCCTACGTCAAATCTGCAGCGTTTTCGCATGCTGCCAGAGAAACCGTCCATCCTGAATACTACACGAGCAGCGATGACACAGTCCGTCTTCTGCTACGGCAACAGCTTGTTCCGCTGCTTTGCAACATAATCTGCGATCCAGATCCAGTATTGCCACATCTGGTTATATCACCCGCAACGGATATTGCAAAGGCCCCAGGCTCTACGATCACTAAGCTACGCTCTATCAATGTTCGTTCTAACGCACGATGGCGTTGCAAGACATCTCTAGCGAAAGTCGCCTCCCAAGGAAGAAAAGGCCACAGCATTGGCAGCCGGATTTGCTGCGCTAATTGGCGTGCTACGATTGTCCAGAGTGACCATCGGGTCATGTTATCCGAAGCGCAGAGCGTTCGCGAAGAAGAGACGAGGATGTACGTGAGGGGCCTATATGATGACGTCCGCAACGCAGAGGTATTTGCGGAGCGCCCGCCTGTCGAAGCTGCCGGCAACCCAGATCCGAACTGCGATGTCGATCCTTTCTCTAAGTGCCGGTCCGGGCAGTTATCAAACCGCAACGGCTCTGCATGAACCAT
Source organism: Neofusicoccum sp. Z40 (assembly GCA_037356075.1). Taxonomy (NCBI): domain Eukaryota; kingdom Fungi; phylum Ascomycota; class Dothideomycetes; order Botryosphaeriales; family Botryosphaeriaceae; genus Neofusicoccum; species Neofusicoccum sp. Z40. The sequence goes on along the minus strand of JBAWJV010000037.1, from coordinate 71,486 downwards.
TTCTTAACGCAGTGACGATGGGGATCCAACAAGACGATGCATTCCATTTGTTCACTCTGAAATGTTTCCACAGAGCGTCAGTTGACAAATTCGGGTCGCCACATGTGTCGGGACTCCTCTTCGGCCTGGTTGTCCGCTCTCTCTATGATTGGGCATTGGAATCCTTGAGGTTGGAGGCGCCAAGAGCCAGAGAAGTGACGTGCTCCTTACCCCCTGTAAGCAGCCATGCATATTATCGATTCCTGACGTGACGTTATTTAGCTGAGCGGGGCTCCAACTCAACGAGCTTCGGAACACGTCAAGCACCATTTGCGAACCTGCGCCGTCATGCTGTTCGCGGGTTTCCTGGGTTTTCAGCTCGCCCACATTACACAGGCTCAAAGCCGGCCCGGTTTTGAAGCAGGCCTCAGTTACGGGTTATCTGCGCGATTTCCAATCACAATAGACGACTGTTACGGACTGGATGTCGACTTATCTTCTGCAGTCACAGGTATCAGTCATGGTGGCAAGTAAGTTCGAGTCATGGCGCACAATGTCCATTTGCTCTTCTGTGACAGCATCATCAATGCCGGCAACGCATCAATCTCACCTGTCCAAATTCGTTTCTCCGTCCCGCCTCTTCTTAACTGACCGAGCCACACAGTTACGGCGAGGACAAACACGACCAATGCTCCGTAAACGACTACGAAACCCATCCATACTCGAATGACACCCTCCACGACTTCTCTCACCCTTGGACACCGACCACCTCCTCATTCGCCCACTGCGAAGCAAGGTTCGCAGACAACCGCAACACGTCCGACGGCGAGGAGGCCGGCAAAGCACCAGCCACACACGACCCCTCACCAGCCATCAACGCCCCTCCCTCCCCATCATCACCCACATCGAGCGCCCCCGTAGCCAGGCCCACCGCAACGTCAAACGCACCCACAAACAAAACCTCATCCGGAAGCGGTGCCAGACCACCGCTTCGCGCCCAGATTGCCGCTATCCCGCAGGGGATCTTGATATCGGCACTCCCGCTTCTTCTCGTCTTGTTCGGAGCCTTCGCGTTTCTCTGATGTTTCGATGGGTTCCTGCGTGCTCAGGCCTCGTTCCCTCCCTCCGAGAGCAAACACGGTTCTATCGATGAGCGCACTGCTCTACTGGTTCTCGACTGTCTTTCTCGCTTCAAATATCTATCGGTATATAATGCTTGCAACGTCTTTGCCACTCATCAAACAACTCGGATGGTTCCCATCCAACAACAGCGATGGTGGTGTAGTTGGTTATCACGTCAGTCTAACACACTGAAGGTCCTGGGTTCAAGTCCCGGCCGTCGTATAATTTCTTCTTTTTTGCCCTCTCTGGCACTGTGGGACGATGCTGAAGGCGCCTTTGGGGTAGGGTAGAAGAGAGGCGTGGGTGGACGGGGGTTTGTGTCGGGCGGCTGCTCGTGGGATCCTTGGTCCAATCGAAACAAAGTTGGAGCGTCTCTTTTCCTCTTTCGAAATGGAATGTGTAATTGGGTTGGTTCGGGCATGGTTGAATTTTTTTTTCTTTTTGCATCCGAGCGGTGGAGCTATGGAGGCGCTGGCGCATTACTATTTCGGCTGCGGGCCGGGGGTTCGGGCCGAGGAGATTTTGTGGGACGGACGGAGGAGCCGAAGACGACGCAAATACCGAGCTGTGATGGCGAAGCTTTCGCGTCTGGGAATGATTCAGCAGTTATGAATAGAATGCTTTGTACGGGAGAAGGTTGTGGCAGAAATGGGGGAAAGGGAAAAACTACGGTTAAGAATTCTTGAGGAACCCCTTCCCGCCATTGAAGTATATTCGCTTTCTACCTCTACCTAAGCACAGCGACAACCCACTCCACACCCAAAGCTCCTGCTACCGAGACGGCAAGAAAGTCGTCGCCCCCTCACAACTTCGTCTCCCCCGCCCCCGCCACCTCCTCCTTCTTCCTCCCCTCCCTCTCCAAATCCCTCATCCTCACCTGACTCTTCAACAACGCATACACCGTCTGCAACCTCGGCAGCTCCACCCCCCTCTCCCTCGCAATCCTTATCGGCAAGCCCAAAATAACCTCAATCTCCAACGGCGCCCCCCTCTCCCAATCCAACAGCATACTCGGCTTCCCCCCCGTATTCCTCTCCGTACTCGTCAGAATCCTCTCCGGCGACGCCAACGAGTCCGGGAAAGGCGCACCAAGGATCCGCGGCGCGGCCTCGAAGATCTCGTCCATGATCCCGCGTAGATGTGCTCGTAGCTCCGGGTCCGCGACCATGTCCGCGTTGCCCCGCCCCCCGGCGAGGATCGACGACGGGTTCATGGCCGCGTTGATGCAGAGTTTGTGCCAGCGCACCTGTTGCAGTTCGAGCTCTGTGTGGAACTCGGCGTCGCGGAGGCCGCCCAGCTCGTTGAACCAGCGCACGAGTTCACGCACGCAGGCGTCGCCGCGCTCTGCCAACTCCTGCTGCGAGGGAGCGCTATCGCCACTGCTGCCGCCGGTGCTGTAGCTCCCCATGCTTATCCTCGTCCACCGATTCTGCCGCACGTAGCCGTGGCGCAGCTGCTCGGCGCTGATGACCGTCACGGCCGAGACGATGGGGTTGCGGGGGAAGCGTGCTCGGTGCGCGGCTTCGATGCCGACGCCGTTTTGGATCAGGACGATGCAGGTGCGGTCCTCGGTTATCAGCGGCGCGATGGCGGCGCTGTCGTCCGTCACGTCCGGGAGGGCTTTGGTGGTCACGATGACGTAGTCCCAGGTGGTGGCGGTCGCGGCGGCGGCGGGGATGGACGGGTAGACGGCGTGTGGGTGGAAGGTGTAGGTGCCGAAGGTGCGGGTTTCGAGGGTTATGCTGCCGGTGGTGGAGATGGTGGGGTAGTTGGAGCGGGCGACGAGGGAGACGTGGATGTTTTTGGTGGGCTGGGGTGGTGGGGGTGTGAGGAGGAGACTGGGGGGAGAGAGACGGGGGGAGAGGAGGGGGGACTTACGTGGTGGAGGCGGGAGGCGTAGAAGCAGCCTACAGCGCCTGCGCCGACGAAGAGGATGTGGATGGGCCTTTTGGGAGGGGAGAGATGTGAGCGAGGACTCGGAAGATGACGCCTGCGACGAGAAACTCAAGACGACTCACTTTGCAGCCCCGCTCTCGGTAGACGACATGGCCGCTCGACAAGGACGGGATAGGAGGAGAGACCGAAAGGAGCAAGACAATAGCAGGCGGACAGCAGCGACTTGACCGCGACGAGGCCGATAAGCCTGGAGACCGTCGCCAATTGAAGAGCTGGCGGCGACCGACGCAGCACCTAGTTGAACAGCGCTGCTCGAAGTCTGGCTCTCGGCACGCGCGCGCGCTGTCGTGACCGAAGCTGCTGCTTTGCTCCGATAAGTCGCGAAGTCGCGGCGTTGACGAGGTTGGCGCAGCTGCGGAGAACAGCCCCGGCGCACCGGCAGGCGGCAGTCCGGGCACCGGGCACCGGGCACGGGCGATAATGACGGTTGGCGCACGAGTCGGGGGGCGGCGGTGGGGAGGGAGGGATCGAGGATGATCGGGAGGGGGAAAACGGCCGAGGTCGGAACGAACGGGGCGTGCCTGCATGAATTCTGGTCTCCGCTCCGCTCCGCTGCCAGCGATGGACGCTGCTCACGCGAGCCTGTGGGACGCCTTGATTTTGCGATGCTTCGTGAGTCTGTCAACGATGCTATGCTTGCCATTGCTCTCGCTCTCTGTCTTCCCTCTCTTTGCCTCTCTGTCTCTCTTGTCTGCGGTAGGTACATCAACGCATAATGGTATCCACACAAGCGCCATATAAAGAAGACCCATCTAGCCCAAAATTTTCCACAAAAGTATGTCAATGTCCCTTTTCCAAAGGCACAACCGCCCGGGATCCTAGCCCAAACAGCACGTCCGTCCAAAAATCCACAACTCTTCCATCTTGGTCTACAACTTCTCCCTCTGGAGACCCTTCCAGCCCCACGTCTCGGCGATCAGCTCAGCAGCGCGCTCGCCCACGCCCAGCACCGTGAGCATGGGGTTGATGGTCGGCATCTCCGGGAAGACGCCGGCGTCGGCAATGCGCACGCCGCGGAGGCCGCGCACCCGGAGCTGGGCGTCGACGACGGCGTACGGGTCGCGGGCCACGTTGCCCATCTTGGTGGTGCCGGCCGGGTGGTAGACGGTGTGGGCGACGCGGCGGCCGTACTCGCTGAGCTCCTCGTCCGTCTGGATCGCCGGGCCCGGCGCCACCTCGCGCTTGAGCCACGACTTGAACGGCTCCTGCTCGGCGATCTGGCGCGCCGCCTTGAAGCCCGCCACGATCGTCGCCGCGTCGTAGCCCTCCGGGTCCGTGAAGTAGCGGAAGTCCAGCGCCGGCTTGACCGACGGGTCCGCCGACGTCAGGTAGATGCGGCCCTTGGAGCGCGGGCGCGGGATGTTGGGCGTCATGCAGAACGCGTCGATCGGCGTGTCGTAGCCCAGGCTGGTTGCATGTCAGTCACGTTGCTTGTCACGCTTTCGCTCGCTTCACTCACCGAGAGGTGTTCATGCAGAAGGGGATCTGGTAGCAGTGCATCATGATGTCGGCAATGTCGCCGTCCTTGCCGGCCGCGTTGGGGGCCTCGCGGCGCAGGAAGATGCCGGCGTCCGAGTCCATGGTGGTCTGGTTCGGGGGAACGGGCCTGTTGAGCTCCCAGATGATGATGGTCTCGGGGTGGTCGAGGAGGTTCTCGCCGACGCCGGGGATGTCGCGGACGACGGGGATGCCCAGGTCCTGGAGCTGCTGCTTGGGGCCAAGACCGGAGAGAAGCATGAGACGCGGGGTGTCGACGGCACCGGCGCAGAGAATGGTCTCGGCCTTGGAGCGCAGGACACGCTTCTCGCCGCTCTGGAGCGTGAGGTCGACGCCGGTGACACGGTCGCCCTCGACGTTGATCTTGCTGACCCAGGCGTTGGTCAGCACGGTCAGGTTGGGGCGCTTCTCCTCGTTGCGGAGGATGGGGTGGATGTAGGCGACGGAGGCGCTGCTGCGGCGGCCGTCGTCCGGGTTGTAGGAGACGGAGAAGAAGCCCACGCCCTGCTTGAGGGCGCCGGTGCTGCGGATCTCCTGGTTGAAGTCCTCGATGACGGGGATGCCCATGGCGGTGGAGCACGAGTGGACCCAGTCCTTGCACAGCTGGTTGCGGTGGCGCTCGTGGACGGGCTGGACGGTGTTGCGCAGGTTGTCGAGCACGCGCATGAAGGTCTTGAAGTCCCAGCCGGAGCAGCCCTGCTCGAGCCACCTGTCGCAGTCGTACTTGAAGGGGCGGAAGGAGATGAGGGTGTTGTGCGAGGAGCAGCCGCCCAGGACCTTGGCGCGCGAGTGGCGGATGTGCGAGTTGCCCATGGGCTGCTCGGTGGTGGGGTAGTCGTAGTCCAGCTCGCCGCCCAGCAGGTTGAGCCAGTCCTTGAGCAGCAGCACGCGGTCGTCCATGAAGTCCGAGGGGCCGGCCTCGATCATCAGCACCTTCTTCTGCGGCAGGTACTCGGACAGGCGGCTGGCAATGACGCAGCCCGCGGTGCCGCCGCCGACGATGACAAAGTCGAAGTCATTGGCGGCGCTGGCGGGGAGCTGGGTGGTGGTCATGGTGGCGGCTGGGGAGGCGGGACGAGACGCGACAGCAGCGAAGGGGCCGGGCCGCGCGGGGGAAGCAGGAGCAGGAGGGAGCTGGCGGAGGAGGCAGACGGCGCGGGACGGGTGGTGCTAAAGAGATTTCGAGGGCGCGCGGGCGTGGTCGTTCGTCGTCGGGCGGGCTAGGATCAGCTTCGGAGGCTGCTGGAGCCTCCCCACAGTGCCTGGGCCGCCGGTATATAAGGCAGCGGGCGCGATGGCACGGCTGTCAGCCCACCGCGGCAGATGGCGCGTGTCGGTGAGCGTTCCGGGGCGGGACTTGCGGGCTCGAGGCGCTGGCGGCGGCGCTGCGCAACGGCGGACAGCCTTAGGCCCCGGCGGCGGCGCTGCAGCGAAGGCCGCCAGAAGCACGGCCGCGCGCAGGGCTCGGCGTACGCCATACTGGGGCTGGTAAAGCGTGCCTGGCGAATTGCCCGCTGCGGTTACGATATCCACGGTGGAGGCTGGATGAAAAGTTTTGAATTGGCAGTGGGATCCCGCCCCCGGCGCCGCCTCGACAGCTCCCCAGAGATAAGCCGCGCCGCCGTTCGTCCTGGTCGTCGTCACTATCGCCCGCCGCGCCCTCGTTCCTGCAGCGCGCCCCTCTCCACCATGCCCGCCCTGCCCTACGCGACCCGCCAGCTGTTCTGGGACGGCCGCCCGCAGCCCGCGTCCTCCGGCCTCACCTTCCACTCCGTCGACCCCGCCACCAGCACGCCCATCGCCGCCGTCCACCAGGCCGCCCATGCCGACATCGACGCTGCCGTGGCCTCCGCCGCCGCCGCCTTCCCCGCCTGGGCCGCCACCCCGCCCATGCAGCGCGCCCGCGTGCTGCTGAAGGCCGTCGCCCTGCTGCGCGAACGCAACGACGACATCGCCCGCCAGGAGACCCACGACACCGGCAAGGCCTACAGCGAGACCAGCACCGTCGACGTCGTCACCGGCGCCGATGTGCTCGAGTACTTTGCCAACATGGTGGCCGGCGGCGGCCTGAACGGCGAGACGGTGCGGCTGCGCGACGACGCGTGGGTGTACACCAGCAAGGAGCCCGTGGGCGTGTGTGCCGGCATTGGCGCCTGGAACTACCCCATCCAGATGTGCGCATTCTCCAATTCCCCTCCAGCTGCCCAATTGGTGGTCGCCTGCTGACGTGTGACGACTGCAGCGCTCTCTGGAAGTCGGCCCCCTGCCTCGCTGCCGGCAACACCATGGTCTACAAGCCCTCCGAGTTTACCCCGCTGCACGGCGAGACTCTCGCCCAGATCTACATCGACGCGGGCGTGCCTCCGGGCGTCTTCAACATTGTTCAGGGTGCCGGTGACGTGGGTGCCTACCTGACTGCTCACTCGGGCATCTCCAAGGTCTCCTTCACCGGCCAGGTCAGCACCGGCCAGAAGGTCGCCGCCTCTGCCGCTGGTGGCATGAAGTACGTCACCATGGAGCTGGGCGGCAAGTCTCCGTGCATCATTCTTCCCGACTGCGAGGTCGAGACGGCCGTCGATGGCGCCATGATGGCCAACTTCTTCAGCACCGGCCAGGTCTGCACCAACGGTACGCGTGTCTTTGTGCCCGAGTCCATGCTGCCCGCCTTCGAGAAGCGTCTGCTCGAGAAGATCCAGTACGTCCGTCCCGGCGACCTCTTCGACATGAATGTCAACTTCGGCCCGCTCGTCAGCGAGGTCCACTACAAGAAGGTCCTCTCCTACATCAAGCACGGCATCGAGGTCGACAACGCGAAGCTGCTGCACGGTGGTCTCGAGCCTCCCCAGAACATCCCCGCCGAGCTGAAGTCCGGCTTCTGGGTCCAGCCCACCGTCTTCACCGGCTGCACCGACGACATGAAGATCGTCAAGGACGAGATCTTCGGCCCCGTCATGACCATCTTGACCTACAAGTCCGTCGACGAGGTTGTGCGCCGCGCCAACGACACCCCTCTCGGCCTTGCTGCTGGCGTCTTCACCAAGGATCTGAACACCGCTCACAAGCTCATCCAGCAGCTCCAGGCCGGCATCACCTGGATCAACACCTGGGGCGAGAGTCCTGCCGAGATGAGCGTCGGTGGCTGGAAGAGCAGCGGTGTTGGCGTCGAGAACGGCCGCAAGGGTCTTGAAGCCTGGGTGAAGAACAAGAGCACCCTGGTCGACATGAGCGGCCAGGTCGCCACCGTTTTTTCCAAGTTGTAAAGCGGAAAACGAAATCGGTGTATCAAGCATGGGTTCGGCGTTGGTGGGGGCGCTTTGTTTCGGAACGAAATTTATGGACTGGAATGATAGAAACAGCTGCAACGACATACTAAGAGAATTGAGAAAAGAGGCCATGATCTGCAACGATGGTGTGAGCTGGTGGCTTTCGCTCCCCACCGCATCATTTTTTTTCTTCCTTCTTCTTTCCACACACACGCGGAGCCGGCCGCCTTTCTTTCTGCAAAGGGTAGCGCTCAGCGCCTCGCTCGATGATGGCTGATGCATCGCTGCTACGTGACTCGCGGGTGTGGTCAAAGCTTTGGGGGGCAGGGCCAACCAACTTCCTTGGTTCTTATGGGAATCGTAAGCGCGGCCATGTATCCGAGCTGAGATACCCGGACTTCTTTCTTTTGCGCTCGTAATCGAATCTGCTGAAGGAGCGAGCTATTTCCCGGCTAATTTGACAAGCTTGCAGCCACCGGATAATAGTTGGCGATGCGATTGGGTTGCTTCACGCCTTTTTTTCACACTTTGGACCTCTCTTGCTGAGCTTTCGGATGTCTACGTGCTTTCTCCGTATCACCACGGAACAGATCTCCTGGGAGCATAAATGCATTATTGACACCGAAGATAATCACTACCTCTCTTCACCACAACGCCCGGGAGTCCCCGATGTAAATCGCCAGCAGATATTCTCGTCTGTCGCATTGTCTGCTTAAAAGCTGCTTGGATTGTGCATCCAGTGACAAGTTCCACTGGAATTCCATCTCCTGACTCCCGCGTCGGGGCGTGCAGAGAGCTTTGGGGTGACTGGGATGGGTCGTTGAATGTAAGCTGCATCACCAGATCTTTGACAGGGAGAAGAAGCGTTCGCATAGCCGAAGTCAATCAAGAACTCCATTGAAAATAATAGTGGATCACGCCCACAACTGCCCAGATTTGAGGGAAAGCAATCCAGTCACGCCATCGGACTCTTGGTCGCTTAAAGGTGGGGAGTGGGTGGGTGGATAAGGATTTGTCGGGGCTACCGACGGGTGTTCGTGAGCGACGCAGGGCTGGCTGAAAGAATTTTCCTTTCTTTCATGGGTATTTCAGTGGTCGTCTGATACTTCAGAGGTGAACATCCGGGAGTCTGGTTCTTCAATTTGCGCTGCTGGGAGAGATGCCGGGTGTGTGGCGTCCTTTGCTAGTTTTCTGCTTCTTCTCTTTTTCACTTTCTGCTCTTCTTCCTCCTTCTCTCCTTCCCTTCTTTTCTCCTTCTCCCCTGCTCTTCTTACTCCTTCTCCCGTTCTACTTCTATTCCCTCTTCTCTTTCACGTACTTTTCTTTTTCTTTGTCTCGAAAGGATCAGAGGAGAAGCTTCTACCCACCACTGACAAGACTGTTCCTGTCTAATCCAGCAGACGCTCGAACAGAACGGCGCCTGGTACAGGCTGTGAAAGTAGAGGCTGCTTTCCCAGGAAAGTCCTGAGAACAGGAGAGTAGTACTCTCTCCAGACAGTGCTGCGGGTTCAAATTTCAAAGTCAATCGCTTCGAGCCCTGCTCGGGACAAGTCACCATATGGGAATTGAAGAGTTTCAGAATCTTTACTTTATTCTTTGAGGTTTCTGGGTTTCATTCATCTTGTCCTGGTTCTGTGGGTCAGCATCAAGACGACGCATGACTTACTTTGTTATTCTCCGCCCATCCTCATCCCATTCAATTTTCTTCCCGGTCCTCAAACTCTCCTGCAACGCCGACGCAATCTCCATGCCTTTCACGGCAACATTGAGCGGATAGGGAAGCTCTTTGCTATCTAAGACGGCGTCGGCGAAAACGCGCAGCTCGGTGACGAACGCCTTCTCGTAGCGCTCGTAGAAGTCGGGCATGACGTCGTTCCCGATGCCGTTCTTGTCGGCGGTGACGATCAGGTCGCGGCGCGGGTGCAGGTTGATCTTCAGGGCGCCGTCGGTGCCGATGATCTCGGTGGGGTTGTCGAAGCCGTGGTGCATGATGCGGCTGCAGAAGTAGTAGGAGATGGGGGCGACGGCGCCGGGCGCCGGCGCATACCACTCCACGCAGCCGGTGGCGTTGTCGACGTCCTGGATCTGGGCGAGGTCCTTGTGGCGGGCGATGGTGCCGATGGCGTGGCAGGATTTGGGGCGCAGCGCGTTGCCCAGGAAGGCGAAGGTCAGGTCGATGTCGTGCACGGCCGTGTCGATGAAGATGCCCGGGTTGGCCATGACGTAGCGGTGGTAGAAGTCGCTGTCGTCGAACTTGTCGCGCGTCTCGCTGCGCACGACGACGGGCGTGCCGATCTTGCCGGCGCGGATCGCGCTGACGGCCTTCTGGTATGAGTCGTCGAAGCGGCGCGAGAAGGCCGTCATGACCTTCAGGTGCGCGTGCTCAGGCTGGGAGGCCAGGTCGACGATGGCCTGCGCTTCGGGCACGGTCATGGACAGCGGCTTCTCGCACAGCACGTGCAGGCCGCGCTTGATGCACGCCACGACCTGCTCGTAGTGGACCTTGGTGGTCGAGGCGATGATGACGGCCTCGAGTCCCGGCTCGGAGATCATCTCGTCGAAGGTGCGGTAGACGCTGACGCCGTAGGGGATCAGGTGCTCGTCGGCCCATTCGAGGTCCTGGGGCGCGGGCGAGCAGGCGCAGAGCAGCCGGGTGCGGCGCACGTTGTGGAGGGCGTTCAGGGCGTGCTGCCGTCCGATGCGTCCGATGCCGACTACGCCTACGGCAAGCCTGCGAGGCTCAGCTCTCTTCGTGGTCACGGTCATGGCAGGGGAATTTGGCCGAAAGAGGCAAGGAAACTAGGTGCTTCTTCGGACAGAGCAGGCGATCAACGAGCGAGCTGAACCGGTTGGGAGCACAGATTGCCTTTGGGTAGTAGTGCAGAGACTCGAGGACAGTCCTGGGGCCTGGTGGGCAGAAGGCGTGTGGTGCAGCGAGCGAGCGGCATCTGATATAGACGCAGCACCGCCAGTCTGCGGGACGGAAGAGCAATTCCACACGCGTCCGCGGCTTTCCACTGTCGGTGCAGGCGGTCGTGCAGTGGGGTTCGTGCTGGAGGATGTTGTGGCCGGTTTCGCAGTGACGCTGCGCACTGAGATCGGCAATGGACAGAATTTGGCAAGTTTGGCCCGAGTTGGCCACGTGCGCGCGCAGCCATCGGCATCGAGCATTTCGCTGTTGCATCGCCATCGCCAGCGCATCGTCTTATCTGCGGTGCCCCGCCAAATGAGGGCAATTCTTTCCCCGACCGCGGCCTGCTCTCTGTTCTTCCCCGTGGAGCAGCACCGCGGGAGGCAAAGAAAGGGCCAATCAAAGAACGAATATGGCAGTGCGGACGTCTGATTGGAAGACTCAAGACATTGACTGAGAGCCTCGTACCTGGCGGCCTGGTGGTCGCGTGGACACAAGGGAGAAGCCCACAGCGAGATGGACAGGAAGGCGAGATTCGACGCGCGGCTTTGCTTCGCTCTGAAACGCCTGAAAGGCTTTCCGCTGGCGCAGCTGGCGGCGCTCGAGCGGAGCCGAGGGGTGAGGCCGGCGGATGGACCGTTTGCGACCACGAGCACGGCTGGGGACGATGATCAAGGCGCAGCAAGAAGGATGCGGGGAGAGAGGCAGCGAAGGCGGCGGGCGGAGCGGAACGACCTCGGCTGCGGGCGGAACAGGCACCGCATCCACCCCCTCACCCACGCGCAACCTCCGTCCTCTCTGCCCGCGCGGCGCCTGTCACGCGTCGCTCTCTATGCACCGCCGCTGTTTCCCTGCCTGCCCGCGGCCCCATGAGCGGCGCCCAGAGCCCTGCCCAGGGGCGCGACGCCGCCGCTCCGCCTCGCCGCCGCCCGCCGCCCCGCCTGCGCACCAAGACCGGCTGCCTCACGTGCCGCCGCCGCCGCAAGAAGTGCGACGAACGCAAGCCCTGCTGTCACACCTGCGAGCGCCTGGGCCTCGATTGCATCTGGGACGCCCCGCCTGCTCCGCAAGAGACGCCCGGCTCGACGCCGCAAAGCTCCGGCTCTGTTGAACCATGTCCCGCAGCACCGTGCGAAGAAGAACCTCGTAAAGAAAAGCTGCGTAGCCTCGCAGTGCGCCGCTCGCCCTCGCCGCCGAAGGCCCTCTCGGGTCTTTCTCCGTTCCCGTCCGCACGCGAGGACTTGTTGTTCAACTTCTTCAATGCCAAAATCCTCCCTTCACTGTGGCGCAAGCATGCCGACCCCGTCTACCGTGATCAGTCTCGCCTCTGCTCCGTCGCGTACAGCACGCCCTGGGTGATGGATGCCCTTCTAGCTCTAGCTTGCCACCATCTTTCATGGCTGCAGTCGAAGAACGGCGATCCTGCCGTGCCCTACTACGCAAAGGCCGTCAGAGGCTTGCGCCAGAACATGAGCTCCTTGAACCCGACCGACGAGTCCCTCCTCGTCACCATCACCTTCTTGGGCCTGTACGAGGAGCTGCGCTCCGACAAATTCAGTCAGTCCATGGTCCATTTCAACACCTCTTCCCGCATCTTGAGGACCCGCATGGCCGACATGGTGCGGGAAGCCACATCCACGAGCCAAGTCGTTTTCTTGAGGATGCATGCTGAATCGGCAGTGTACCATCTCTCGACTCGCGCCTTGTTTACCAACCAGCTACCAGACGAGCAGGACTGGGCTCAACTCGAGCTCTGCCTCTCGGTGCGTCCGGCGCCTGACGCTTCAGATTGGACTGACTCACCTCTTCTCGGATCCGTTCCCCGCCTCTTCACTCTCCTGGTCGACGCTGCTCGTCTTAGCCGCGCTGTGCCTCTTGATGAGAAGCTCATGGCCAAGGCACGGAGATGTCTCGAAGAAGTCCAGGAGAGCAAGCGTCGGTTGGAGTTCAACAAATCACTAGTCCTCGGCTCTGGCAAATCCGTTGAGCCTACACTGGCCCTGGAGGTCGATTGTATACCGCATCTTTACATTCTAGCTTTGGAAATCTTCTTGTTCAAGATTATGGGGCCACTTACCACCCACGCTATCAGCCCGGAGATTCAGAAGCGCGTCGAAGAGGCTCACACTGTCTTTGGCACAGCCCCATTCCGTGCAGTGCAAGATGATGCTCGTGAAGGGCCGGACCCCGCATATCCATTTACCGAAAGCAATTGCTGGCCGCTGATGATCATTGGCTGTTCCACTGTTCTGGACGAGCATATCGAAAGATTGAAGAGTATTCTCCTGAATCTGTGGAGAGTCCGCTTCAGTGGGTACGTCAGAAGAGTCATCCGAGTCGTGGACGCCGGCTGGAGTGCCAACTTGAGGTATCGCAATACTACGAGGTCGCCATCCCCGGAGAAGTTCAGGTCTCCCAAATCTCGAAATGTGGGTGCAACCGATGGCTTGGACATACTCATTCAAAAGCGAGCACTCTCATACGACTGAGTGCTGTTGTAAGCAACTTCACCGATCTCAGCGATCTTCGCAGGACCAACCAGCCCCTAAAGGAGCAGGCCGATCAAGTGCCAACGGCGAAGCATGCTTACCGATATATGACTTCTATGAGATGTCTTTGAAAGCTAGCACAGGAAGTCCTCAATATTTGCCCCGGATATCATTGGCCACCGTTTCCATCACTTTCTTGATACTCAACCGCGCGTTTTCTCTCAGAAGAGACTATTGAGTTGCATTAAGGACCTCGTCTACGATCCGCGCAGCTGCAAGACACTTTTCGTCGCCGAACCTTGGCGCGACAACTTGCACAGCCAGTGGTGCGCCGTTGTTTATTTCAGGAACATCTGCCATTGTTAGCCTCGAGGGTTCGGGATCCTGTTTGTATCTAACGACCTACAATTTGGGCACGCCGGCGACTCAGTCATCATCGGCTCTGGGTCGAGTTCCTTGGACGCCTTTCCGTATGGGATTATACATGCAGGATACTGGCTCAGCATATCAGCTTCGTCATGTCACCTTGGAGCGCCTCCACTCACGTCGAGCAAGTTCCACACCACCGTGTACGGAGGAAGGCCGTAGGTGTCGTGCGGCACAGCCGTGCTCTGGGCTCCAGGCGCGAGAACAATGTCGAGCTTGTTTTCCAGCCACGTCTGACGCCAACGCTGGGCGTATCTGGCCCTCTGCACATTCAACCCCGCCAATTCATCAATGGTGTAAATATGCTTTTGTGCCCCCGGTGGTACCGCGAGCGCGACTGAGGGTATAGGGGGTTCCCCGGACTTGTTGATGTGGCCCATGGACGTGTCCAGCGGGTCCAACGCGAACATCTGGAAGGAAAGCGTGTTGGCTGTTGCGGTGTCGGTCGTGGTCTCGAACGGGAGCTTGATGATTTCGTGACCAGCCTTTGCGAGTTCAGCGCTCGCGTCTGCCAGCGCGCGCTTCACAGGCGGGTGAAGGGGAAACGCGGGATCCTCGGGCAGGACGCCTATCCTCAACGGACGCCGACGGAGCTCTTCAGGCGCGCTCCCGGGCGACAATAACCACGGAACGGCGTGCACGCCGGAGTCGTAGTCGTACGGCTCCGCATCCAGCACCGCTTTGAAGAAGAGCTCCAGGTCCGCGAGGCTCGTGGCAATGGGCCCCGCGCAGGGAACCAATCCGGGTGCGCCATGCAAGCCGGGAGACACCTGGCCGCCAAACGGAATGCGACCTGCCGTTGGCTTGAAGCCGTAGACGCCGCAGCAGAGCGACGGGATACGGATTGAGCCGGCTATGTCCGTACCGACGCCGAGGAGTGAGCCTCGCAGGGCTACCAGTGCGCCTTCGCCTCCACTGGATCCGCCGGCGGTCCAGCTCGTGTTGTGGGGGTTCAGTGTGCGCCCGAAGATGTTGTTGTCGGAGTCTGCGGTCTGTTTTGAAGTCAGCGCATACCGAAGGTTTACTTTCTGGCACCTGTGAATTGTCGTTTCTGAGTCTGACGCTTTTTCCTTTTGATGTGAGGCAACCATTGCAGATTTTATTCGTGTTGTTGATACCCCAGGCTGCCCCACCAGGACTCAGACCCATTTCTTGATTTTTGCCTACTTACCATCATTGTTTGAGGGATATTCGTTTTGCAGTAAAGAACGGCGCCGAGATCCAAGAGCAGCTGGACGAGCGCGGAGTTCTTTGATGCCGGCGGGTTATCGAGGAAAGAAACAAATCCAATAGTCGTGTCTACGCCCTTCACACAGAAGCTGTCTTTGATACTAATGGGGAGGCCGTGGAGCGGTCCAAAGGGCTTCTTTTCCCGCTTCATGTATTCGTCGAGGAATCTCGCTCTTTCAATCGCTTGGTCGAAGAAAGTCTCCGTTAAGCATGCCGTCTGTCCGTATAATCAGCGTTCCGAAATTTCCAACAAGCAGGAAGACATGGGAGCAACCAGCTGTCCCGCAACTGCTGCTCTCTTGGAGAAAGCGACCGTTGCCTCTTCGGCAGATACTTCACCGCTCCGAAGCCTTTGCAGCAGGTCAGATGCCGTGCCAGTCTCGGTGATCTTCAGCTCTTCCGCGGATAGAACGCCGCTCCGAGAAATTGCGTCGAGCTCGATTAGGTTCGTCGCTGTTGTTGGGCTTGCTCCGATGGACTTCTTAAACGCCTCAGAGAGCCTCCATCCCGGGGGAATCCCCGCAAGGCATTTTTCGCGCTTGGAAGCTACTCGCAACTGCCATGGCTGCTCGGTGACCTCGTCCTCCGCTCTAGTCATTTCGTCGGATGCTCTGGCAGTTGCAGAATATTGCGATTCGACTACGGAGAGAGGATTGTAGTCCCAGGCTACTTATAACCCCGCGACGTACCCACTCTTCGGCCCCGAGTACATAGACCGAGATCTGCGGGCGAATTCCGCAAGACCCAAGGACCGCAGCGGCCCCCGTATTAATCCAATCACGTACATTTGCGCCCTTGAGGGGGTTGCACGGGCTGAGATAGAGCCGGCGCGGCTACTCCGCGTCTGGATTCCCGATCGGGTAGAGGCGTATCTCAGCCTTCGGCGCAAAAGCGTCTGATTGGCTCGTTCCAGGCTGCTTTCTCCCATCGGTAAAGCGCATCTTCGCCGCTCCGTCAGTTCCCTTCACATCTGGGACACTGATGGCCCACGCCAGAGAGATAGTGCACCGGCGGAAACAGTGCGCCTTACTGTCGCACTACCCCGCGTACCAAGACGTACACGGGCGATGTAGAGATAGGCACGACTTGCGAAGCAGCATTTAAACCCTCGTCGTCCAAAACTATCGGACAACTCACTTCGCGCCAGCTGCTATCTCCCCTCGAATCAGCTACTGTCATGGATCCTGAAGACTCAAACGGCCAGCCAAGCTGCGACGAACGCTTTCCTCCCGGAACCACACGGATCGAGGACAGTCAAGGAGATGCTGTTTACCTCAGACCCTCGCCCACGTCGGATCCAAATGATCCGCTGGTACGTTCCCATCTATACTTGCAAATAGCGACAAGGCCTAATCGCATCAGAACTGGAGCAAGGGCCGCAAGGCCCTGCAAATGTGTCTGCTCAGCTTCTACACCATCTTCGTCTTCGCATCTTTGACCGTCGGCGTCCCTCTCTGGGCCAGCCTCAACATGGAGCTGGGCATCTCCTACGACAATCTCACGAACGGCTTTGCCACGAACCTTGCTGCGCTGTCCATCGGCTGCTGGATGTTTGTACCCATTGCTCTTCGCTTCGGTCGGCGCCCGGTGTACATCCTGACTGCGCTTATTCTCTTCGCGTGTTCCGTGTGGCAGGCGAAGATGGGGAGTACGGGGGAGTATTTTGCGACTCAGTTCTTGTCAGGGCTCGCTGGTGCAGTCAATGAGACGTTGTTTCAAGTTACGGTAAAATGTGCGCCTCCCTGTGTAAGGGTGTGTTGCTCACAGATTGCGTGCACCGCAGGTTTCCGATCTCTTCTTTGTCCATCAACGCGGCTCCGTCAACGGCATCTACCTTGTCTGTGTCACCTTCGGCGTGAGTATACCGCCTTTCCAGGGCCCTGGCAGGGTTGTGCGATCTTGAACTAATGCCTGGCAGAACTCGCTTGCTCCAGTCGCGGCTGGCTACATTGGAGCATCGCAAGGGTGGCGGTGGGCATTTTGGTGGGTCTCGATATTTACCGGAGTCATATTGCTTCTCATGATCTTCTTCCTTGAAGAGACTCGATACATCCCTCTCATCGAAGGTGTATCCGTCGTGCGCAACGACGACTCTGTGGAGGCTCCAGAGACGACGGATAATAAGGATATGATCAAGTCCGATGCCACTGTCGGGGCCATAGCCGAAGGAAAGCCCGACAGACCAAGCTCATCCGGAGGAGGCAGAATCCAACGCCGTCGCGCCGTTCCAATCGACCACAGCATCCCGCTAAACTCATACTGGACCAGGCACCGCCTCGTCAGCCTGAAGACCGACCACGGGCACAGCATCCTCAGACACTACTGGCAGCCCTTTGTCATCCTATTCAGCTTTCCAGCGATTGCCTTCACAGCCTTCCAGTACGGCATCGCCATTTCCTGCCTCGCCATCCTCGCCACCACCCAATCGACCCTGTACGCGATGCCACCCTACTTCTTCTCCTCCATCGGCATCGGAAACATGAATCTTCCCCCAGCCATCGGCTCCATCATCGGCGCCTTCTTCGGAGGCTTCGTCGTGGATCGTTACATCCTATTTATCGCCAAAAGGAAGGGCGGCATCTACGACCCGGAAATGCGACTTCATCTCTACTTCTTCCCCAGCCTCATGATCCCCCTCGGCATCCTGCTGTACGGCTTGACCATCGCCAAGGTACGTGGAACACCATCCGTTCAAACTCTTGGCCGTACGTGCGTGCCTGACTAACGTCCCCCTCCTCCTCAACAGGGCATGCCCTGGATCAGCAACGCCATGGGCGCCGCCTTCCTCGGCTTCGGCGTCGGCGCCGTCGCCGACATCACCCTCACCTACGCCCAAGACTCCTACACAGACGTAAGCCCCCATCCCCACCCCTACTCCCTCCCTCCCTCTCTCCCTCCCTTCCGCACAGCAGCCGACCAATAACAGATCGTCGGCGACGCCCTCGTCGCCGTCGCAATGATCCGCAACCTCCTCGCCATGGCCCTGGTCTTCGCGCTCCCGCCGTGGCTGAAGAATATGGGCACGTCCCGCATGTTCACGCTGCTGGGGTGCTTGACGTTGTCGCTGGGTGTGACGGCTGTGGTGATGGTTGCTTGGGGGAGAGGGTTTCGGAGGAGGTGCGCGCGGAGGTATCAGTATTTTGCTGCGAGGCAGTATAGTCCTAGGTCTGCGTGAGGGGGTGGTGGGGAAGGGAAGGGCATGCGGGGTGGAGGGAGGTGTTGAGTGTGTGGGGTGCTGGTTATTGAGTTTTAACCCCCATTTTGTTGAAGTTCGAATGGATTGTTCACGAAGACGGTAATCTGACATTAACATTTCATATTGAGGAAAAACTACGTGCAGCTCTTCGAACTTCAAAATATACCTGATGAATCTATACTTCTGAATAAGCTCGTCCATCTCTTCCCATGCACCTCAAGTTGGATCTTGCCCGCAGAGTGGTGTTCCGCAGAGGAACATGCCAGCGCCTGGACAGGTTGACCCAGATATCCTGGCAGAGATCATGATGCGTGTGCTACTGAAGTGGCTGACAATCGACAGCTACTAGGGTCCAAGAACCACGAACCACGTCTCTCATGGCCCGCACTCTATTATGCCTCAACGTAGGTACATGTGCATCAGCGTCCGTTCCATGAGCTTTATCTGGAGTATCCCATCTGAATTCTGTCCTCGGAACAAAAGCCACGTATGTTTAGGCTCAAGAAGTCGGGACGGCATTATTAGGCAGCAGCACGACGAGTCTTGAGTGCATAGGAGCTGAACCATTGAACGTTCTTGAAATTGTATGGATTCTTCCTTGATATCATTGTCAGCCATTCCTTTCATTCCTACTCCCAATTACCCGGCCGGCAGTAGAGAGGTAATCTCCCTTTTTCTACGTCCATGTCAGCAAAAGGATTTTGGTCTCATCCTCCAGCGTCGAACGTGGCGCGGTGCGGCACAGTCAGATGGAGTACGCGACCCAATCAGACATCGTCCCCATGCCCTGCAGCCGCTCGCCTTCTTCCTGATCTGGGACCCCTCATCGTTATTGATCAACCACGTGCGCTAGCTCGCCAATATAAAATCCATGCACACAGCCGAGCAAGCATCTGGCACCATCGTCTCGAATCCTCTTCAACAGGCCAAACCAATCCCTCCACAAACCCCACCAAACCTCCTCCAAACAACCCAATGTCTCAACAACGAAGCTCCATCCTCCCCCCCGGCTCCCTCGTCCTAGTCACAGGCGTCAACGGCTTCCTGGGCAGCCACATCGCCGACCAGCTCCTCCACGCCGGCTTCAAAGTCCGCGGCACGGTGCGCGACGTCGAGAAGAGCGCATGGGTGCAAGACCTCTTCGACCGCACGCACGGCCACGGCAACTTCACCCTCTTCCACGTCCCGGACATGGCCGCCGACGACCACGCCTTCGACGACGCCGTCAAGGGCGTCTCGGCCGTCGCCCACGTCGCCTCCATCACGAACGGCGATCCCGACCCCAACGCCGTCATCCCCGTCGTCGTTGCCGGCGCGGTCAACGCGCTCCGCTCGGCGAAGCGGGAGCCCGGTGTCAGGAGCTTCGTGTACACCTCGTCGTCCACTGCTGCGTACACACCCAAGCCGGACGTGGGGCTCGACATCGACGAGACGTCGTGGAACGAGAAGGCTGTGGAAGAAGCTTGGGCTCCGCCGCCGTATGACCTGTTGAGGACCGTTCCGGTTTATGGTGCGAGTAAGACGCAAGCGGAGCAGGCGGTTTGGAAGTGGGTTGAGGAGGAGAAGCCGGGGTTTAGGGTGAATACTGGTGGGTTGTGCTTTTTTTTTTTTTCGGGACTTCCGGATCTTTAGGCGTGAATGCTGACAGTGCTGTAGTTCTTCCGAACTGGAATTTTGGCAAGAGCCTTGATCCGAAGAATCAGGGTCATCCGACGACGTCGGGTTTGGCGGTGGCGTTGTTTCAGGGAAAGCTTCCGGAGCCCGCTTGGCACGTCCTGGCGCCTCGTGAGTATTGCTGCGTCTTTGACGGAAGCTGGTTGGGCTTTGCATGGGCTGATACACTTCTGCAATGTAGAGTACTTTGTCCACGTCCAGGACACGGCGCTCCTCCACGTGGCGGCGCTGACGAAGCCTGGACTTGAAGGACAGCGCATCTTCGCTTTTGCGGAAGAGTGGAATTGGAACACGGCCTTGGATGTTTTCCGCCGTCTTTACCCGGACAGGAAGTTTTATGATGACAAGCCGGGTTTGGGGCATGATCTTAGTAGGATCCATCCGGCGAAGAAGGCTGAGGCGCTTTTGAAGGAAATGGGTAAGCCCGGGTGGACGAGCTTGGAGGACAGCTTGAAGGCGAATGTAGAGGATGTTGCTTGATGCTGTGATGGCATGGCGCCGACTGCCCTGTATGCAGATATGTCGTTCATGGTTGATGGCTGGCTTGGGTGGAGTTTACATACACGAGCTCTGCATTGGTCATTGCTTAAGCGATAGACCGCCGCCCGAGCCACCTCCGA
Source organism: Neofusicoccum sp. Z40 (assembly GCA_037356075.1). NCBI lineage: Eukaryota > Fungi > Ascomycota > Dothideomycetes > Botryosphaeriales > Botryosphaeriaceae > Neofusicoccum > Neofusicoccum sp. Z40. The sequence goes on along the minus strand of JBAWJV010000037.1, from coordinate 51,123 downwards.
GGATGCCTGTTAGGTTTGGAGTGTTTTATACTTTCCTAATAAGGGAATATAGTTTCCTGAACAGGCAAGTCGTTTCTGACATCGGCAGCAAATCGTCCCCAGACGTGTGGTCGACTGTATCAGACCATCTGTAACTTGAGCGGCTACTGAGGCTACAAACCACTTTTCTTTTCCACCGGGGTTACCAAGATCTCATAAGACAAGCCTTTATATAACAATACGTTTGCGGAGTTACAGGCGAGGACGATGGTGGGAGAAGAGAACGGCCATGGATAATCCAGATTGAGTCAGCCACGCAACGCAGCCTTTTGCTTCCTCTTTACTTGTTAATAGGCATTTAAAAATGCTCTGGTCCAGATTTCTGGGTGCATGAGGCCAATTCTATGTCAATGAGCGCTAGCGTGGACACATTAAAGGATGGTATGTCTATTCCGTACTCGTCCGCGTGAGGATCTCCCCGATGTCGGACGAATTTCCTTCGGGAGGTGGAAGCAGCATCTTATCTTCTGGAAAGTGGCACCACCTTTCTGTGATGAAAGATAAAGAACTAATCATAGTAGATGAGATGCCGAAAGATGGGACTGGGTGGGAAACCCAAGACCAACGTCAAAGATATCAGGGAACGATAAGACCGTGCTGTGAGATGAACCTCGGCTGATCGACGCCGTGGAACTGTGGGAGGAAGAGCACTCTGCCGACATGTGTCTCCAGGCAGCAGCAGAAGATTGAGTACGTGTAACGGGAGTGGCTGCGCAATGCTGGCGGGCGCACGGAGGCGCCGAACTCACCGCCCGACCGGCTCATGCCGTGGCTCCAATGGCGCTTCCCCTGAGTCGTGCACCATCGCCCATTGGGTTTACGGCCGAACACCGGCGCGTGGTGGAGATGATGGCCTGGCAGGCCGGGCAGCTCCAAGAAATTTCATCCACACGCTCGCTCGGCATTCCCTGATTCGTTGTTCCTCGGCTTCCGACCATCCGTTCCTTTTGTATACTGTATACTTCTATACTTCCATTTACACGCGAGCCCGCAGTCTTTCCTTTCCGGACCAACGCGACTAAAGAAGAAAAAAAAAAGAAATCGGACAAGGCAAAATGCTTGTCGACAAGCTCCCCGGCAGCAGCAACGGCAGCGCCACCACGGCCGCCCCCGCCGCCGCAGCAAAGCCCCAAGCGCTCCCAGAGTTCAAGCGCCTGAACCACAAGACCTACCTGTACGATCCGACGTCTGCCGGCGAGCCCGTCGCGCATGGCGTGCCGCGGACGACCGACACGCCGGACCTGATCGTGCTGGCGTCGTGGATGGACGCCAGCCTGCGGCACGTGGCCAAGTACACGACCTACTACCGCACGCTGTACCCGTCAACCCCGATCCTGCTGCTGACGGCCGCCACCAACGACTTCTTCTTCAACGGCCAGGGGCGCCAGAAGCGCGAGCTCGCCCCCGCCGTGGCCGCCGTCCAGTCGTACGCGCCCGACGGCGGCAACGGCCTCTTCGTGCACGCGCTGTCCAACGGCGGGTGCGGGCACCTGGCCCTGCTGGCGGCGCAGTACCGCGCGGCGACCGGCAAGCCGCTGCCCGCGCGCGCCATGGTGTTCGACTCGGCGCCCGGGCGGTCGCGGTTCAAGCAGGCGTTCGTGGCCATGAGCATGGCGCTGCCCAAGACGCCGCTGCTGCGCTGGCCCATGCAGCTGGCGATTGCGCTGCTGATCTTCGTCTTCTTCCACCTGCCGCCCATGCTGGGCAGCAAGACGCTGACCACCGTCATGCGCGAGATCTTGAACTCGACGCAGCCCGAGTATTTGCGCAAGGAGGCGCCGAGGACGTATGTTTACTCGGATGCGGACTCCATCATTTTCGCGCAGGACGTCGAGGAGCACATTGCCGAGGCCGAGGCCAATGGCTTGACGGTCGTGAAGGGGAGGTTCACCGGCAGCGGCCACGTCGAGCATATGAGGAATGATCCGGAGCGGTACTGGGGATTGGTCAAGAAGGCCTGGGCGAACCGCGCGTAAGAGTTGGCATTCGAAACCGTGTGGGAGAAGCGCTTGTGAAGATTTGGATTAGATCTTGCAGGAGACATTTAGACATAGACGCTGGCCTCTGCCGAGCAGGGCTGCTGGTAAAGATCCGTTGAGAGTCCCCCATCCTTAGACTGGTTTTCCTCTGTTCGATGTATTAGCATTACGACCAATCTCTTCTTCAGGACACGTAGGTACTTTCTTTCGAGCACAAGTCTTCCTTAAAACATGTACGTAGTTCTATTTGAGCACACGAACCTCTTCGCTTCTGTTTTCCGGCTGGTGGGAGAATGATTGGAATTGGTTCCGTCTCAAGAGCCGCATTGCGGAGCCGACGGGTTATGGGAGATGCAGCACCAACCTCGATAGCCACGTGAGGCTCCGCACCTTTTAAACTGCTTGCTCAATCCATCGCTTCCTTCCCCACAGCTCGGCGCGGGGTAGTTGGCCCCGGAGCTGGAGGTCGCAAAGTCACAGCATCCTCAACGCCAACAGCTCGCCCCATACCGCTCGCCCCATACCTGCCGCTGCCATCTCGCACAGGTCCAGATGGGCAGGTATTCCATGCGTTCTCGACCCGCGTCCGCGGGACTGGTGGCTTCTTCGTGCTAAACCTTCCCCATGGGCGCAGCATCCGCGCCCCGCATCCCGCACCGAAGGCAATCTTTCCCCGACCACCAGCGCCAGACCCTGAAGCTGTTGGAGCTATGGCACCGCAACCCCACGATAGCTCCGCATCCACGACGATGCACGGCAGTTATTTAAGAGCTTTGCTTTGCGGGCGTTTCGTCTGGAGCAAGCACGCCTCTCTTCCTCTTTCTTCCCCTTCTCTCGTCTTTCCCCTCCCAAACTTCCCATCCCGGTCACCACCACCACCACCACCACCACCACCACCACCGCCGCCACAATGGCTCCCGTCAACAACATGGACTCCCTCCACAACATGCCTCCCAAGGCGCCCTCCAAGCAGATCAACATCGGCGTCGTGGGCCTGGGCCGCATGGGCAAGCGGCACGCAAAGACGCTGATGTACCGCGTGCCGACGGCCAAGCTGGTGGCCGTGTGCACCATCGCCGAGGCGGAGCTGAAGTGGGCGCGCGACTTCTTCGGGCCTGGCAGCGGCGTGGCCGTCTTCGATTCGTACGACGCCATGCTGCAGCACCCGGGCCTGCAGGCCGTGTGGGTGTCGACCAGCACCGACCTGCACGCCGCGCAGGCCAACGCCGCCATCGCCAAGGGCCTGCACGTGCTGTGCGAGAAGCCGCTGTCGACGAGCCTGGAAGATGTACGTGGTGTGCCCCGTCCCCACGTGCGAGCATGCCGGTAGCTGACGCGTAAAGCATTCGGTGCGGTGCAGGCCAAGTCGGTGGTCGATGCGGCGAAGGCGAATCCGCACCTGAAGGTCATGGCGGGCTACTCGCGGCGCTTCGACGCCTCGTACCGCGACGCGAAGGCCAAGATCGAGGCCGGCACCATCGGCAAGCCGTTCATGGTGCGCAGCGCGACGGGCGACCTGCGCGACGACACGGGCTTCTTCGTGCGCTACGCCGCCAAGAACGGCGCCATCTTCGTCGACTGCTCCATCCACGACATCGACCTGGCCATGTGGTACCTGGGCGAGGACGTCGTCCCCAAGACCGTCTTCGCCATCGGCACCCTGTCGCACCACCCGGAGCTGGCGCAGGCCCGCGACGTCGACAACGGGATCGGCGTCGTCGAGTTCTGGGACGGCAAGATGGCCTACTTTTCCTGCTCGCGCACCCAGGCTCACGGCCAGGACGTTGCTACCGAGGTCATCGGCACCCACGGCAAGATCATGGTCAACATCGTCCCGCGCATCGTAAGTCCAGTCCAGTCCAGCCCCCCCCTGGCTAACCCCGTTGGACGGTCAGCACTAACCCGTCGTGCCAACCCACCTTCCAGAACCATGTCCAAGTCTGCACCGCCAGCGGCATCAGCCACGAGGTCCCGCCGGAGTACTGGGAGCGCTTCGAGGACGCCTTCGCGACCGAGGCCAACGAGTTCTGCGAAAGCATCCTGGAGGACAAGCCGGTGCCGCTGTCCATGGAGCTGGGGCTCAAGGGCATGGAGATAGCCTGGGCGCTGCAGCACGCCCTGTGGTACAACAGGTCGATCCACTTCGACAGGAACGGCAACAGGATCGAGGACGGTCAAGCCAAACTGTAACGTATGGCATGGATGGATGGATGAATGATGGGCCGGCCCGCGGGGAAAATGATTGGGACCCACGGACGGACGTCATCCCTTCCCTTCGGTTGCAAAAAATAGAAAAATGATGATCTTCTTTGCATGAAAATCCACAGTCCGACACAGCCGCGCTTGTCGACGATTTGCGCGTCCCCCCCGAAAATAAAAAGGAGAAATCCCCAAGAGAGTACGGGGCGTGTCGAGACATGTGCATTGTTGGGAAGATTGGACAAGGAAAATACGACATAATATAGGCACGGTGGTCCAGGGCTCCCAGATAGAGTTGCATCGAATCGAGGCGTCGCCTTGTCCTCGTGCGCACTCTCACCTTCTTCTTATCGACCGTGATCTGCGGGAAAAACCTCCGAAACGTGGCCCAGGCTTCTCACGTGGAGAGCGCTATTAGACGAGCTAGGCGCCCGCCGTGTGTGATGGGGCGGTGAGCCGCAAAAGCCAAAGCCAAAAAGCCAAAGCCAAAAAGCGCTGCCAGTGCTTTGCTCAGGCGCCCCGCTGTTTTCCCTCGGCGAAATCCTCACCAGGCGGACGCTGGGGGCATCATCGGCACGGTGACGCACGCTACTACGGTGGTGCTATGTCGCCGACACAGTAGTAGTCCGTCCCTGCGCAGGTTGTTTATGCCTTCGCTCGCCAAAAAAGCGCCCGCGGCGCCCATCGATCGCTCCGCACGGTGGTTAGCCCCGAATCAAGCAGACGCCGGCTGCTAATCGTCGCGCGACCTGCGTGCACAGTCCAATCCCCGACTGTAGGATTACTTAACTATGGTGATGTGGAGATGGCAATATAAGGCGCCTGAAGGGCCCGTCGCAAGGCGAAGGGGGCGCTGCTGCTGCTGTGCTGCTGCTGCTTCAACCGCGTCATCCTTTTCTTTTTTTTTCTCGACTGACTGACGTTCGTGGCGCATTTCCCCTGCAGCTGCGCGGCGGAAGCTAAAGAAGAAGCAAAAAAGACAAAAGCAAGGAGGAAGGACGAGAAAGAAAAAGCAAAAGAGAAGCATGGATGGCCTAACGCGGAAAACCTTCACCACCTCCCGCGGACTGACCTACCTTTACCACGACACCGAACCTACCGAAGCCGCAACCGCAACAACAACAACTCTCTCTGCAGCTGCAAGACCCAATGGTCGCAGGAGAAGCGATGACGCCTCCAACGGCAAACCCCCGATCCTCCTCCTCCACGGCTTCCCCGACAGCTCCTACCTCTGGCACCGGGTGATCCCCGCCCTTCGGCCCCTCGCACACCGCATCATCGCGCCTGATCTCCTCGGCTTCGGCGGCACCAGTAAGCCCACCGACCCGGCGCAGTACACCTCGGACCTCCTGACCGCCGACATGGCCGAGCTGCTGGCGCACGAGGGCTTCGCACAAGCCATCGTTATCGGCCACGACTGGGGCGCCTTCCTGGCCCAGCGCATGTGGATGTGGCGCGGCGAGGCGCTGGTCGTCGGCCTCGTCATGATCAGCGTGGCATACATGCCGCCCGACCGCGACGCGCCCTTCGACCTGGAGTTTATGAACCTGGCGCTCGAGGAGGCCACCGGCTATCCGCGCTACGCGTATTGGGAGTTTTTCACCGAGCCCGATGCGGCGAGCTTGGTGGAGGCGCATTTGGAGAGCCTTTGGACGGCCATGCATGGGAATCGGGCGCATATGCTGAGGGATGTCTTTTGCAGGCGTGGTGCCGCGCGGACGTATCTGCAGGCGGATCGGAAGGTGGAGGTCAGGGAGTACGCTAAGGATGGGAATGGCTGGAAGGAGCAGTGGATGGCCATGATGAGGGAGACGGGGATTTCGGCTGCGTGCAACTGGTACAAGACTTTTGTGTTTGGCTACAATTTCGAGAAGGAGAGGCATATTACGACCGACAGGTTAACCGTCAGGGTGCCGGCCATGTATGTGGGTTGCTCGCGCGACGACGTTTGCTTGCCCGCATACATCGAGCCTGCAAGACAGGCAGGCTTGTTGCCGGATTTGGAAGTCAGGCAGATCGACTCGATGCACTGGTGTCCCATGGAGAGGCCGGAGGAGGTCGCACAGATTCTTTGTTCCTGGCTGAGAGATAGGTGGTGACCCGGGGGAAAGCAAATGATGTATGCCTCTGGATATGATCAAGGTTTAGGGAGCTCCTAGAGGGAAAAACCATGGAGCCGAAATATGCAAGGGTGGGATTCCATCAGTGGAGGTCCTAAGAAAAATTCGGGACTGCTCAAGGCAAGGGAACGCCAGTCACATCTGTTGTGACAAGTAGAATATATGGCTTATAATGTCTGTCAGCTTGTCCACCATTCTTACTGCACGTTTTGCCCCGAAGGCATCGACTAGAGTTACGTGTAGACGAGTGAGCTCTTCGATCGTCAATGTCGAAGAGAAGATTTGCCAAGGGCATTCAGGTGCTGGGATGTGCTGCACGAGACTCGGGGCAACCAAAGATTGCAGAAAAGGCATTCCATAGGTGGCTCCGATTGCGAAGATGATGCACCCAGCCTTCGGGCTCCAACGAAAATTTGGTATGCGAAGAATGCTGCCAATTCAGGGAAAAAACTCCTGTCCCCCTTCGGGAAGACTGAGGGATATTCAAGCTGATGCACGTCGATCTTTACCATGTTCTTGCCGCAAACAGCATTCACATGCCTTTCAATAGAATAACAGGGTCTTGGGAATGCGCGTGGCGTGGCCTTGCGAGAGTCCGGTCAATTCCATGGAGTCCGGATAAGCGACGCACCAAGCCGCTTGGATGCGTGATATGTGACCATCCCGGGCCATTTCAGGATTTCTCAGCAGTTCATTCCCATGTTGTCTGTGGAGTTGCTGGAATGACGTTGGTGTTCTTGTCGGGTGAGTTGGCCTGTTTATCTCCGCAGAAAAGGTGGAGCGTCTACGGTCGGGCGGCAACCTGTACGGCCGGATGCCGTGGAGGTGGAGTGAAGATAGAACGACTAGCACCGATGCCTCTAGGAAGTAAGAAATGAAGCGATTGGACACAGATCGAAGGGAACGAGACAGATGTTGGCATAATAAGCCACTGACCAACATACGTGTAGGAGACACCCACTTGGCGTTGTGCCGGTCTATTTCCGAGGCGTTCGAGAGATCACCTGGCTTGCTTTAGCGTCGTGAAGAGGATCAGCAGGTGTGGCACAGGATGAAGGCCGAGTCAGACGACAGAAATCAACAACGTGGTTTGGCGGTGTATCGTGGTGAAGTCGCGCGGAATCAAGTAAAGAAAATTTGTCAGCGAGTACAGCAAGAGATTGCCTCGGGAGGAGCGGGATCAGCGATCGGCCAGCAGGTGGATCTGTTCGTGCTGCCCAGAGTGTTTCAACGGCGCACACTGCAAGCGAGACGGAGCGGAGCAACCCTAAAGACGACATGGATCGGATCGCGATCAAGTCATTGGCGTCAAGGATGCAGGCTGACCAGGGGCCATCCCAAAGCCGCCCAGAGCGACGAGGCTCCGCGGGCGGAGAAGCTGGAGGACTTGACTCGGCGCAGGTCGGTGCGGCGCGGCGCGGACAGGCAGTATCGGTGGGGTTGACGCAATTTTCATCCGTCAAAAGCGTTGACGCCGCTGGATACGCCGGGGCGATTCGACGTGGTTGGGCAAGACCCTGCCAAGAGAGTTAGTACGTAATGGGCAGGCGGGTATCGTGGCCCATTCGGAAGTTCCGGGTGGTCATCTGTTGGGATTGGACTGGCTCGCGACGCGCTGAGCGGGGAGGGCGTGTGCGAAGCGGCTTGGTGCTGTGGTGGCAGCCAGAACGGGCGCGCTGAGCGCAGGAGCAGCCAATAGCGCCAAGGCTGGAGACACGGTGCCTAAGCACCAGGCCAACGATCCGTCGGTCTCGGCGCCCGCTAAGGGCCGACCGACGAACCTGGAGCCAAGCCGATCGGTCTTGGTTGGAGATCCAAATCTGGGGCAGACATGGCTGCTGCTTCGCTTGCATGCATTTGGCTGTGTTGAGAGAGGGGGAGGCCTCCCTGCCGCGGGCGGGTGACGCAGACAGCCGGCGCTTCTGGACTCACCGCAACGAGCCATTTTCTGCGACGAGTGGAGGCGCGCGAACGGGCTAGACACAGGAGCAGAGTTCGCAGGGAGGTGACAGTCGCGGAGCTGGGAATGGTGGCGGCGGCGGTGAGACCGAGAGCGACGACAGCCAAGACGTCACGGAAGCGTTCTTGGCCGGGTGGAGGATTGCGCTGCGAGCGGATGCCAAGCGGAAGGAAGGGAAGGCTGGCGGGGGAGGGCGCGCGGTGCGACGCCAGTGAGAGATGCGCTGCAGCGGGAGGCCTGGCAGGCGGCGGCGGGTGACGTAGGTGACGAGTAGCACCAGTGTTAGGGAGAAGTGAGAGGAGCATCAGTAACGTGGTACGCCGGGCGCCCGAGGACGAGGATGCGGAGGAGGCAGGGATGCGACCCAGTCCGGCGGCGCGGGAGCTGGCGCAGCGGCGGCTACGGTAGTGCAACAGACGGAGCCTGGAGCATTCTGGCACGGGCATCCTGGAGCTGATGGGTTTGTGGCGAGGCACGCGGCCGCCACGAGCGCAGAGGGCGGGTGTCACCGCAGCGTGGCTCGGGCGAGGGCGAGACGGAAGGCGGCATGCGAGGGCGCTGGGCAGCGCGGCGCCAAGCGGCGGCAGCGCGCAAGACTGCCCATGCGTCGGGGAGGCACGGCGGGCGTTGCAGGCGGCGGTGCGGAGGCCCGGGGAGCGCGCAGCGCAGCGTCGGCCGAGCGCGGTCGCGGCGCAATCGCGATGACGGAAAGAGCGCGTAATATGGAGCCGGCGGCGCCGTGGGGGTTGGCCCCGGCGCGCCGCAGCACCAAAAATTACCGCGCGCGCAGGGCGAGCAGCCGCTCATCATCTCGCGCGCCCCCCCCACCCCTGACGCCGCGCGAAACCTGCTGGGCCTGCACAAGAGCCGCACCCAGCTCAGCCTTAACAGCGCGTCCTCCCCCCCAACAGCCCGCTCCACCGCCCACCGCTACCACTGCTATCGCCCGCCTCTCCGCGCGCCCACGAATGCCCGCCGCCCGCCTGTCGCCACGCCTGCCTCCGCGGTGATCGCCTCGCCCGCCGATAAGCATCCCTCCGAGACCGCCCCGGGATCCGTACGTGCCGCCGCCGCTTCGCCCGCTAGCCTCGCAGCCTCCCCGATGGCGACGGAGCACGCAGCGCCGCAGCCTCTCCCGGTCGCCAGCTTCCACCACCCCTTCGCCAACGCGCCCGCCTTCTCCAAGCAGCCCGTCTTCGTCGCGTCCACGCGCGTCAATTGCGCCCCCGCCATGGACGCCCACCCGCAGCACCTGCGCCGGAGCTCGGTGCCCTACACCGGCTCGTTTCGCCGCTCCCACACCACCGGTGTCTTCACCACCGCCGACAGTGCGTCCTAACTGCCGTTCTCGTGCGCTGCCCGCTAAGGATACAGGTTACTCGCGCGCCGACCGCAACTTTGACTTTGGCCGGTCAAAGCCCTCACCGCCCGCCTCGCTGGCCGACTCGGCCTGCTCCGTCTGCACCACCTGCCACCACCCGTGCGACGGCAAGCGCCCGCAATGTAGGTCTTGACGCGCATGTCACCCCAGATCACGTGTCTAACCCGGCCCAGGCTCGCGCTGCCAGCAGACCGGCGTCTCGTGCGACTTGATCGAGTCGCCGCTGGAGGGCCCCGCCGAGGGCAAGTCTGCCGACGACTTCGTCGGTGTCGGCCCTCTGCCGCCGCCGCTGGAGCCGCACCGTGACTTCATCGAGGGCGTGCGGCGCGTCTACGCCACCCTCGTCAAGATGCGCTACATCCCAGCCGACGAGCTGCAGTGGCCCCCGCACATGCAGCTCTACTCGACGCTCGCCCCGCTAGGATACGACGAGACCGTCATCCAGATCATGAGCCACCTGCCCTTCCTGAAGAACACGGTCGTCCAACGCGCAAGCCCGGAGCTGGACCACGGCACCTACGGAATCAACTACCTGGACCGAGGAGAGGCTGAGGACATGCTCGAAGTTTCCAGACCAGAGGAACTGTTCGTGTTCAAATCGTGCTCTGATTTTGGCCTTTTCTATGTCTACAACATCAACACCCGCACCATGAAGCTCGCAACCCCATTCCAAATCTACAGCCAAGAGCAGGGAAGACGGGAATTCGACAACCTAAACGCCCGCCCTGCTTCTGACGTGCTTAACGGCCTGGTCAATAGCTACAAGACTCTAACCCTCGTCCCCATGCGCGGCATCCACGGCTACCAGCTTTCCTCGTCGCTCCCCGGCTCCGACACGGAAATCAAGAGGCTGTATGCCAGGCACGGCTGGCCCAACAGGTTTGACGGCGAAGGGTTCGAGAAAGCTCTCGCCGCTTGGCTTGAACGAGAGTCTCAGAAGGGCTGCGAAGATGTCGGGCGCATGACTCGCGTCTCGGCTGTCGAGGCGCAGACGGACAACCCCTCCAGAAAAAATATGCGCAGCACCCGCAGTCTGCGCGAGAAGCTTCATCTAGTGCGCCGAGCAACAACCGGTAGATAAAGGCTGTGTAGTCGTCACCAAACTCGACCAGTCTGTCTCGAAGTATCCGCTGGTTTCCATTGTTGCATCATCTGGTGACCGCTGTGCGCGGACTCCTCGTCGGATGAGGGCGCTGCCTTGTTGCTGATGATCCGGCTCGGGTGCCAGATGTTGAACAGGACCATGGTGAGGAACATCAGCGACGCGTCGAAGATGTAGATAAACATTTCCTTGCTCATCAAGTACCCGTCGGAGCCCTGGATGTACTCGACAACGCGGAAAACCGACCGAACCATGATCAGCACGCTGGCAACGTACAGAACCGTCAGAAACCGTTGCCACGGAACGGTCAGCGAGTCCGCCTTGGCCGTCGGAACGCGAGCGATGCGCATGTGGAAGATGGCCGCAACCAGCATGAAGAGACCGAAGAAGATCAGCTGGACGATGAGGCCACCGATGATGACCCTCTCGCCCCACGTCACGTCCTTTTGAGAATTGGCCTGCGCAAGCATACCCCCACCTGAGACCATCAGCATCCGCTGTACATGCACTTCGACGACACGACTTACCAGCACTCTGCCCGAGGAAGGAGATGACATCGCCAAGAACAAAAATCTTGGTCAACCAGTTCACCCGGATGGGCGAGTGCGCCGAACCGTCCGTCAAGCGGATGATGCGGCCAAGGATCATGTAAATTGACGCAGCGAAGAAAGCGGGTGCCAGGAGGAGAGTCAGACTCTGCATGACATATGGCCAGGTCTTCCAATCAGGTGTTTGTCGACTGGAGATGAATCGTCCAAGATACCCGACCGTCTCGACTGGATTTTGGCGTCAGCTTTGCCTTTCATTCTTTGCTATCAGATCGCCTCCCTGTACTTACAAATGCCGCCGATGATGAAGGGAATGAAGTACCACGTTCTTCGCCTGATTAGTTGCCAGAGGTGGAACAACGTCGTGTTGGCAAACAGGGCAATGAAGACGACCGCCAAGGCGGTGGAGGGGTCGTAGTGGTATAGCACGAATTCCTCGACTGCCATTTTTGGGATTATGCGGAGTTGGCGCCGAGATTTCGTCCGTTTCAAGAAAGAAATAGAATGTCAACAAGTCTTGGGTATTCTCGTCAAGGTCGTATATCGTGAACGATTCCCACGAAGCGGGAGTTTGGCCCGTGCGGAAGAAGACCGTAAACTCTTGGTGATGCTGGCGATCGTGGTGGATCAGGTCTCAGCGAGCATCGTGGAAGAAGTACTTTATACGACTTCTCGTTCAACCGCCAGAGGCTCATTACAGGCTATTTCGGGACGAGTCGAAAGGCGGGAGCGAGAAGAGCGAGCAAAGCGAGGTGAGAACAAGCCATCAGCCCACGTCGCCCTTTGCAGATAGCAGTCAAAGCGCGGAGATCTCCATGCTGGTACGTATCATTCTTGAGATCTCTCGCTCTCACGCAGCAGATGTGGAGGACGAATTTAGAACAAAGTGCTACGTAGTCCTCTGCTCTAACCAACGGCCCGGTGCGAGTGGGACAATATCATGACTCGAACCCGATATTTTCGGACCGGATGGTTTTTGAGGTGGCCTGCCGCAACAACTTACACCCACCTACCCGTACGGATACGTACACGGACACGAACGAACGAACGAGCGACCACAGCAGCAGCAGCACCACCAGCATCGCCACCAGCCGCCCGCCACCCAAAGAATAATCATGACGAAGCAACGACGACAACACCGTTGTGGAATTGCGGAACCTATTGCCAGAATTTTTTTTTTATCAATCCTTTTCATCGGTGCCACCCAAAACAACGCTTTAGCCCCGCAACCCCCTCTTCCGGGGACCTTCTTTCTTCTTCTTCAGCCCTACGCGGCGAGCGGTGCTTTTTGCGCGCTTTGGTTCAGCCGAACCACCGGGTCCCAGTCGGCCGACGGAAGGAAGGAAAAAAAATCAAGGGAACACCATCCGGGATTATTGTTCCTTCCTTCAGGAAGGAAGCGGCGGTGGTGGCGGCGGCGGAGGCCCTGCGTGAGCGTACCCATGGGTTGCTGTGCACACGTAGGTAAAGCTAGGTGGGCTAGTGCGGTTAGCGGGGTAGATAGGCATGAGGCGAAGCTTTTAGGCGCAGCGCGCGTGGCGCTATTTTTGATCAAGAGGGAGGGCGATCCGAGCTGTTCGTGTTCGGATTGGCTCGCCTTTCGGATCTAAGCTGGTGAGTAGCGTAGCGGGCCTTGGGTTGCTACTAATGGGTTGGATGATAAGCTTATTTGCTTCATCGCTCGTAGCGATGTGGTTCTTGGTTTCGAGGCTTCTTTGGTGGTGGTGGTGCTGCTGCTGCCGCCTACATACCCGTCGAGCCTTGTTGGGCGGGTTGTCCGGTCCGTTGACCGCGAACAATTGCCCGGTCTGATGCACACGCGTATTCGAGGGCTGGGGAAGCCCCCAGTTAGCGGTGAATTGAGGCTAAGAACAATAGCGTCGTCATCTATCCGCGCCTCGACGACGATCATAAGCGGTGGTTTTTTCACGGCACTTGTGCTGCATTTCTACCGCTAATCTAACGTTTGCGCGTACCGTTCTCGTTCTCGTGCTCGTTCTCGTGCCTGTATCTAGAGGATTGGTAGACCGCTTGCCGACCTGGAGCTTGATGAACAGCCTTGTAGAGTGGCTTTTGGGCTTCTGCCCACCTGCTACGCTGGATGCGGAGCACTCCAAGATGTGATGGATAACAGCAGTCACATAGTAAAACATCCCCGATAGCAGCACAAAAGCTGACCAGTGAAGGGGCTAAGTTCGTCACGAAGAAGATTCCCATGCATTGGAAGGCATCCTCCGCATACCACGAACGCTAAGACCATAGTCATCATCACGAATACCTTGATCAGCTTAAGCCCAGCAACTCACACAGGCACATCAGACCATACCAGGCCAGACCTCCCGCCAACCCGCAAATATCAAGCAGCGGTCTACTTAGCCCAGACCACTCCTCTCCATCACCCAACCCCCCCTCTCTTCCCGAACCCTTCCGCGCGCACGCACACGGCCCCCAAGACGTCCTCACCTTCTATACAAACAAAAGCAATAAGCGTCAAAGCGAACGCCGCATCCAAACAGTGCAACGTGAAGAGCCGCGTCCAATGGCGCAGATGACAATAGCATGGGCCGCGGCTCGCCCTGTTGAGCCCAGCCCAGCCCTACGCATCCAGGCCTCCGTCATCTCGCTTCGCACAAGGCCAGCCAGCCAGCCAGCCCTACGGACGCACGCACGGACGGACGCAGTGGGCATCCTGGTCTTGGTGGTCATGTGGAGGAGCGGGCTGGCTTCCGAGAGACCCGGCGGTGGTGGTGGGTGTTTCAGCGAGGCGGTAAGTAGGTATGTACAGTACATGTGACTGCCAGCCTGAAGTTGTTTTGCAGCGCGCAGTACTGCCCGTTCTCGAACCTATCGAATCATCGGAATAGGGGAAGTTACCCTTGTTTGCTCTTGGGCTGCCGCAATAATCTGCGCGCTGGTGGTCGGATATGTCGTATTTCCGCCCTCTGCCGGCGCGGCATTTTCTTCTTCTTCCCCTTTGCCTGTTTCTTTCTTCTTCGCCGAGGCTTGGCGGAAAGGCTTAGCGGTGCTGCGATTACGACGACAATGGCGCAAGGCGAGTGGGATAGCGCTATCGTTGTCGTTCTGCTGTGTAGAGGGCGATGCGAGGGCGTATCGGAGCGATGGAATACGCGGTACCGATGGGGAGGTTTGCGTAAGGGCTTGCGCAAGGAATTTGGCGGGGGCTCTGCCGGATGTGTGCGCAGGGTTGCAGTATGTTTACGACGCATGTGAGAAAGTGTATTTGGATCTTCTTGTTGCCTGGGACGGGTAGATCCAGATTACCTGCCCGTCCTTCTTCTCCGCGTATAATGATGGGTATTCCCACAGCGGAATTTCCCAGCCGGAATATCGGTCAAATGCTCAGTCTCAGTAGGCATGTTGCTACTTCCTGCAACAAGCGCGTGACAAGAGCTTTTATCAATGTCTTCATGGAGGGTTCGTTGGTAGATTTCGTGCATATGGTCGTCAAGTTTCCGGGCACGATCGGTCATGAAAACCGATGCAAGAGAAGCCAATGAAGAGCCGAAGCGTATGCAATGTCCGTGATATATGTACAAGAGGAGGACAGTGTTTATAGCGAAGTGGAAGAGGAAAACGCCAGCGAATGTCCTGTTTCGTGAAAAAAGCCGTGTCGCGTGAAGAAGGTTGGAAAGCCCATGAAAACCAGCGCCCTTAGATGCTTACCGTCACCGGATGCGCCGCTATCGCGGTACCCAGCCGATCTCTTCGATTGGCCACCGTACCCATTGTCTATAAACCGGCTCGATGAGGTGGTATATGCGAGTGATCAAATGTGTGCCCCAGCCCTTGACCCACCAGAAGCTGTCGAGACGATGGAGGAGGATGCTGTAATGGGCGAAGATGAGCAAGGCGTGCGGGGCGTGGTTGGACATGAGCTTGAGGAAGTCGTTGGAGACCTGGCACGACCAGGAGAAGATGCTGCGCAGGTTGCAATCGCGCGGGCCGAGGTTGAAGACGTGGGTGAAGGACTTGTTCAGCTCGTCCATGGCGGCCGTGTACGTCCGGACCAGGTCCGGGTCGGCGACGTCGCGCTCTATGAAGCGGCGCAGCTCCTGCAGATGGTCGTCCTCGGGCGGGCGCTTCTGCTCGGCGCCGGCCTGCAGGGCGGGGTCCAGGCCGGGGATGTTGATGCGGTGGATCATGGCGCCGATGCTGCCCGAGAGGATCCAGTCGCGCGAGCTGTCGATGATGCTGCCGATGCCGCGGAGCAGGAACAGCCACTCGGCGACGCCCTCGCTGCCGACGAACAGGATGTCGTCGGGCTTGCGCGGCATGGCGAGGCTGAGGATGGCGGTCAGGGCGCTGAAGATGTACAGGGCGGAGCAGTTGTCCTGGGTGACGTGGGGCAAGATGGTGGTGGGGCCGCGCAGGCCGATCTTGTGGTGGGAGACGGCGCGGGCGATGTAGAAGTTGGCCTTGTCGGGCTTCCAGTGGGCCATGTGCACGGCGGACACGGCCAGGATGGCGCGCATGACGAAGTCGTGCTTGAAGGCCAGGCGCGGGACCTCGACGCGCCAGAGGGTGCGCAGCTCCGGGTTCTGCGAGATGGTGAAGCAGGTCGAGGTGACGAAGTTGTGCAGCAGCTCGAGGTCGGCCATGTTGAGGGTCAGATGGCGCTCGTTGTCCAGCAGCGGGATGGCATCGCTGCCCAGGTGCGGGCTCGCGGCGACGGAGCCGGGGGTGGTGACGGCCTGGGGCGCGGGCAGCGGCGCGCTTGTGGCAGCGGGCATGGGCATGGCGCCCGGGTAGCCCTGGGGGCTGGCCGAGGCCGAGGCGGCCTTGCGGGCCATGATCTCGGGGAAGTCGCATGCGATCGAGTGCTTGATGCAGTTGCGGCAGTGGGGCTTCGTCTCGTCGCACTGCGCGGGCGTCAGCGGGTCACGTGACGGGGTGCTGCTGCCGATCTCAGGGGCGGCGCGCGCTGCGATGGTGTTGGCAGGGCTGCGATAGGCGTGAGGGGCGGTCGGGGCGTGGACGCAGCGCGGCTGGAGCGTCGGCGCGCGCACTCACTTTGATCTTGCGGCGCTTGCAGTGGCCGCAGCCGTTGCGCGACTTGCGGTGCGGCTTGCGCGAGCCCGAGGGGATCATGGTTGAGGAGTTCGGGTCTGGCGGGCGATACGAGTGCGAGGAGCGAGCTGTGGCGCCGAGCGGAGCACTGTGTGTATTTAAGAGCAGCAGGCGTCTGTGCTGCAGATCGCGGCGCTGCAGCAGCGAGTCTGTCTGCGAGTCTGGCTTGTGAAACTGTGTGCATGCCGCCGCCCTGCCAAGCTGCCGTCCGCCGGCCGCCCTGCGTCTCCACTCCAACCTCTCCTCCGACGCTGTGCATGAGGACGACCGCCTCTCTTCGGCAGCTGGCACGTCGCTGCCGACTCACGGCCCTCCCGGCCTTGTCGTATTCCGCCTCTGTCCTCTCTGGCCTCCGTCTGGAACAGCCCTCCCGCAGCACGTTTGCAGTCCTCAACGGCTCCTTGTTTGGACCATGGATTTCGACCGCACCCTTGACGCTGAGCTCACTCCACCACTCGCTGAAACGACGAACAAATCGCGAGCCCGCAGGATCCCTGTTTGTGCTAGTCAGCCTTCCTGATCCGGGAATCTTTCGTACTCACTCTGACCTCAGGTCCTCCGTCCTGGCTTGGTGTCATCACTCTGCAAGGCCGAGAAACTCTTGGAACGCTGACTGGGGTCTGTATAGGCAACAGCGAATGAAGGACTACAGCGCTGTTTCTATCCGCATCCTTCCACGCCGTGCCCGACGTGTCCATGCATGTGACCAGCTGTTAGCCGGTCATTACAGCGTCCCGCCTTTGGCCCGCCCTGGTACCCCGTGACGAACGCCGAAGAAAACATGTTCCTGATAATCCCCGCCCCTTGTCCGGACATTCTCTTCGATGAAAGTGCGGTTGCTGCCCAAGCTTAGCTGAGACGCTGGCTGCCAAAGCGAACTGCAGTGTCTGATCAATCACGTTCTGCCTTCCTCCCACGGCTGTCATGTGTAGCCTTCCCGTATCCGACACAATGTCTTTCACTCGGTTTGGTGTCCGTCATACGCTTGAGTACGACATCCAAACACACGTGACATCGAGAGTCGAAAGTATGTACGTCTGGAAGCAACACTGGATATCAAGAATTATGGGAACAACCTCTCCAGACTTCACATGCTGCTGTGCTTTGAAAAGGCCACATCGTCCAATTCCACTTCACGCCGCCTTCAATCAAATCCGAGTGCAATGTGCCAGTAGTATGACTTCAGAAACTTATGCCAGTAGTTTTAGAAAAACAGGCACGGCAGCATGATCCTCTTTCGGAGAGCAGGGCGAAAACGGTCTAGAAAGCTCAGTAGTCTGCATAAGAAGGATTGCCCGGATCAAATCCCGGCACAAATCAAGTGCGGTGGATACGTAAGCCCGCCGCTAAAGAAACGATGGCCGCTAAAGAAACGATGAAGCAACTTTAAACTTTCGCCCCCAGAAGAGATCTACCCAAACAGGGGACGGCTTCATCCGAACCATGCCTACAATTTCCGTGCGTCGTATGGTCCGGAAATGTTGCCTGATGCCTCTAAGCTCTTCGGATGTAAACCGGCCCGCAATCAGCTGGTAATTGATGCTTATGAAGCTACACCGATAATCTCCGGCGTCCACTGAGTCGACGTAGCTACGCTTGAGCTTACGATATTTATACTTAACGTCTCTCGCCTTATTCCCGGCTGAGTAATCCACTTCCCAAAAGCACTGTATGGACTAAAACAATGAATTACCTTCTCGGAAGCGGAATAAACCCATCCGTACGGTGCAGCAGAAATTCCTCGCAAGATAACGATCGAGATCCTAGCAGGGATCAAGGGGTTCTAAAATCTACCGTTACGTGCGTGAGAGTCTCGTAGCAGATCGCTGGAAATCAAACTTCCCGACTTCTCGCGATCCTGCATGAGCTCGGCAATCTGCAATTCCATCCGGCATTACGGCCGGCCAACTGGAAGACGCTCTCGCCTGTGAGATGTGTTTCATCTTCAAATGCTGATTCTCGTGCATACTATGCAGAGAATACCAGTTCTGATCACCGTTTGCCTGCCCGTACCAAATTAAATAGACTGATAGGTGGACGTATTTACACTCTGCAAATGCTCTACATACTTCCACTACCTACCTACCCACTTTCTACTAATTGAGGACGCTTCTTCAGAACGGCGGTCTATAGTCTGAGATGTGGCTTCTTTGGCCCGTGAAAGTCGTATGGTAGAAATGCACACATTTGAAGTGAAAAGGACAGAGGGTCATGAATTTTCTCTACAGCATACCGGCATCAAGTAGCTGTGAAGCTTAATAAATGGAAACGTAGCTCAATTCAACTCAGTTGCGTGCGCCTGAAGCAAAGATGCTCAGAACCTTGATTAACCATTTCGCCGGGTATTCCCGATGTGATGACCGTGCTGATATCCGTATTCCTAAACGCCCACAATGCATTTCCGTACAAGTGAAACCCCATACTCCTTAAGCCATGTCGCAGCCCTCAAATCAACGCTTCGCCTGGGCGGGGATGTCAAAGCCGCGCGACATGAAATCGCCGTTCTTGCCCATGGGCCTCTTCGGGTCCTTGGAGGAGAAAAGGCTGTTCAGGTTCTCGTTGTTCTCCCTCTTGCGGCGCTTGTTGCGCTCCTCCTGCTCGGCCAGAACTCTAGCGGTCAGAGACGCTGTTGCCGTGTTCTTGATCCCATCGGCAGCTTTAGCAGCCTTCCTCTCCCCGTCCCTCGCCTTAGCCGTCTTCTCGTCAGCCCCATCAGCGTCGCCGTTCTTCTTCCGCTTCTTGCCGTTAGCCTTCTTCAGCGAGTGTGCCAGCCCCTTCTCCTTCAGCGTCTTGATGCGCAGCTGCAGCCGTGCGATATCCTCCTCCGAAGTCGGCACAATGGGGATAACATCGTTCGGGGCGTACGGCTCGTTGCACTGTGACCATCGTCAGCTATCGTTATCTCCTCCCGCCAGCTGCATCCTCACCTGCAAACACGTCCGCTCCGCCCCCGCCTCCTTGATCACACTCCCCGCAAAGGCATGCCCGCACGGCACCAGATACACGGCCTTACTCCCCGGCCCCAACGTCTCCCTCGTCACCGGACACACCCACTTCCCCCCCTCCTCCGCCTCCACCTCGAACTTCACCTCCACAACGTCCTTCAGGCTCCTCACCGCCCCCCGCAGCACCGCCTCCCCATCCCGCTTCTTCTGCTGCTGCTGCTGATCGTCCTCCGTCGGCAGCAGGTACTCGAGCACCGCGTCCTTGTTGTACAGCTTCCCCGTGCAGTCCGACACCACGGGCCGCGCGAGCGGCTTGTTGGATAGCGGGTCGGTCGTCCAGTGGTGCGCTTCTTGCTCTTGTTGCGCTTGCTTGATCTCGGTGGTCGTGGGGTTGCGGGCGGCTTCTTTGACGAGCTCGCGGCGCGTCGGGATGCTGGAGGGAGAGGAGGCGTTAGCGTGGGGGAGGGAAGGGGGAGGCGAGAATGGAGGATGGAGGGTAGGGGAGGGCGCACCTTCCGCCGTCGTTACCCATGGCTGCGTGCGTGAGAATGGGCGGTGGTGGTGGTGGTGGCGGTGGTGTCGAGTGGATGCGGCGAGCGCTGCGGCGGAACGAGGCCGACGAGGGCGGCAGCGGCGCGACGGATGAACTCCGGTTGATTATTGCGTCATGTGCTGGCGCGACTGCGCGGCGTCATTACCCGGCGCGTTCCCAAATGCTCCAATGTAATTTTATGTGGGCGTCGAGGAGCCAATAGCTCAGTGGAGACACAGCTAAACGCAGTCAGGGGAGCCTGATTCATGCCATTTCCAGTACCAGCACACATATACACGCTAGCCTTACGTCTCCTCCACCTTCGCTATACATCCCCAGCACCGGCATGTTCCAAAGGGCACGAACTGAGAAAGTCTCAAAAGCGCGGAACCAGGCCAATATCTCTCATGCCCTGCTGCAAAAGCAGAAAAACATTGCTGTCTTTGTAAGGTTTCTCCACTTTCCCATCCAACAACGCCCTCACAAATTCCCGGAAGCTCGTCGGCGTGAAGTCCGGATAGAGCTCACGCGCATCGAGATATCCCAGATACTTGGCATAAGCGGGCTGGTTATCTCCCCTAACGAACCTGCTGTAGTTGTACTGCACAGGCAAGAGGCAAAGACGTTTCTGAACGTTCGATGGATCAGCCTCCACAGCTGTCTTGACAAGATCGACGGCCTTCTTCAGTTCTTCTGCTGGAATGTCGACCCTGTCAATCTTCTCTCCACTCATCTCTTCCATTATAGAGAATACCTCGTTCTGAGTGAGGAGCTCAGACCAAGTATAGACCCATTTGTTGAGTGTTCGCTCGTCGTCGACTATGCGAGCGACATATCGGCCGATGTCCGGGACATGGGAGTATAGGTTTGGCATCTCTCCACCAGCATAAACAGCAGTATTCGGAGAATACAGGGATGCGTAGTCGACTCGGCCCGACGGAATGGTTGGAAAGGATGCTTGGTACCACATTCCTACATCGATGATGGTGTAAGGAAGGGCCAGCTTCCAGATGTGCTGGTAGACGACTTCCTTCTGTTGAAGCAACCTTGAATCAGCCCTCACAGGTCTCCGCGAACTTAACGAATAGTGTAGCTCAAATTTGTAGATCTTACCTCATCTCTCATGTCCAAAATTCCTCCTGGAGCATGAATGCTGATGAATGCACATGGCACGAATCGCTTGACACCCGCTTGCTTTGCTGCCGTTGCCAGATTAAGCTGCTGGAGTTGACCAGTGGCATCGACTGCACTGATAACGACGTCAAAGCCCTGGAGGACTTTGGGAAGCTCCTCTGCAGCAGCGTCGATATCCGCGACTATAGTCTTCACTCCCCTATGACTAAGGGCTTTTACTTTCGAGTTGTCGGCGGAGGATGGTCGGATAAGCGCACACACATCCTAATAGTGTTGATTAATAAACCACGCTTAGTTTGATCTTTACGCGGAAATATATACTTACAAATTTGCCATATTCGAGCAGTCCTTCAAGGATGGATCCTCCGGTCTGACCCGTTGCTCCGAGAAGGAGAACCTTCTGTCGACTCATTGTGAAAACAAAACTCAGTTTCGGCCACGCTTTCTATTGAGACTAGCCCTCTCGATTTTATAGACCACAGAAAATATGAACATTGAAGAATTAAGGAGTAGACAGCATGTCGCAAGGCTAAACGATTGCCAGCGGACCAAAATTGGTCCGCAATGAATCATGTGCTGCAAATCCGAATCCGATTCATTTGTCCGGATTATTAAAATGTACGGATGGTCTGTGGAAAATCGCGGCTCTGCATGGAAAACGAACATTGAATGTCAATTCCGGGTAGAGAAGCTTCGACTTGGCAGTTCCGGAGCTTATTCGTTAAGTTGAGGCATAGGCGCTACACGTATTTCAATGGCACTTTGGCACAATATCTAACGGTAGTTGACCATGTCACGGGATAGCAGATATTTACTTTAAGAATATCCTAATGCTGGCGTTGTCTCCTATCCGCATGAACGAATCTTGCACTGTTCTTCCACGAGCTAATCTCCTCGAATTCCATGCTGCGCTGACATTTATGATGGCTCTGCGGTCCGCGCATGCACTGCTGCAGTAGATTCATTCTTTTAAACAAGCCATCCGGCCAGTCACGACGGGAAAGACCGGCGTGGTCGAAGCGGAATGGCACAATCGTAGTTGAAAGCTAGCATTGATTCCTCTTGGCTGTCTCCCGCATCGTAGAAATAGGATGAAAGGGGAACGACCTTAAGGTTCTACCACGAAAACAAATGCATCTCAATAGCAAAAACTTATTTTGTAAAGCATAAAAAATCAGACTTAGTTCAGATCTGAGCAGTACTATACTGTTTATTCTGATGAATGCATATATCATGGCCATGAAGCCCGGATGTTGATCGCCATTAGTAGAGAGTTCTGACAAAATTTCTCTTTGAAATGTATCGATGCATCGTGGATATTGAAGTGTCAAGCCTAGCATGAACACACTACATAACAGCGTTTTGTTGGAACATCACCCTACCGCCTGCATACGCCATGTGAATTTAGTGCACGCGTCAAAGCAAACCCTTTGGATCTCGGTTGAAGCAGTATAGCTTATGCAGTAGCAGGCTTGTCAGCAATGATGGATTGGGGGCTTTCTATTGCCTGAGAAGTCTCCATCATTAATATTCTCACACTTTGCCCGCGAGGAGCAAGTCTCTCCTCAAATTGAAGCAACAGCATCCTGTACCAAGTGGAAAGATTTAAAAAGTAGTTGATAATGGCTGAGAGTATCCGGCTTCCGAGAACTATATTGACGGAGCATGAGATGCATGACCGGGGAATAGTCATTTATCAGCGGCTTTCGTTGTCGAAAAGTCCGTTCCGGCCGATACGGAAGATCTGATCCGGCCAACTCTGCGATCAGCTCTTTGTTGATATGCTTAGGAGTTTGATATCAGA
Organism: Neofusicoccum sp. Z40; assembly: GCA_037356075.1. Classification (NCBI taxonomy): domain Eukaryota; kingdom Fungi; phylum Ascomycota; class Dothideomycetes; order Botryosphaeriales; family Botryosphaeriaceae; genus Neofusicoccum; species Neofusicoccum sp. Z40. The sequence continues at coordinate 28,292 of JBAWJV010000037.1, read as the reverse complement.
CGACCCCTGTATGCCAGAATTTTCGGAGCTCGGTCATCGCCTTGGCTCTTGCTTGGCCTTTCTCGTATCTATCGTACATCGTATCGGTAAACCCATACCGAGGATGCTGCTCCCTGACGGCGAAATGCATTGGCCAGTGAAATTGGACAAGATTCCAATTCTGTGACTTGCTTCCAGAGTCGTCTCGGCGCTGAAACCGTGTATAACTGTTTCCGTAATGCCGAGGTCATCTTTGCAGAGCGCAGAAGCTTTAGGATCTACGAACGGTTTCATGATCGACGTTCTGCGACCTGGTTGTCTTCACATCCTGTTCCAGGTCTTCCGCTAGCGCCGGTGCCTCGGTTCATTTCAACACCAACTTACCCTTCTCTACTCATCTCCATAGCCTGGACCTAATGGGTCTCGTATGCACCGCCACCCGCCAGAGCGAATACCCTAGCCGTAGTGCGTGCCTCGGTTGGTCTATTTGGCTTCATTCAGTCTCAGGCTACCAGGCTTTACAATGCACGAGCTTGGCGGCGCCTGCGGCTGCGCGTTGCGCTCCTAAAGATGTAAACGCACATCTATACAAATAACGGCATATCTCCACTGCCTCATTCTCCCCTTCACTCCCTTTCAACTGCGCACTCGACAGATAACACTTTCACGTCAACCATGGTCCACCTTGCGTCTACTCCTCTCTTCTCATTGTTGGCCCTAGCATCTGCTATACCCTTCGATGGGGACCTGAAGTCCGGTTTGATCAGCAGGCAGCAAGGCAACGCTGGAAACTGCAAGCAGATGGTGGTCATCTTCGCCCGCGGAACCACCGAGGTACCGCCAATCGGCGTCATCGCCGGTCCCCCGCTTAAGGCTGCATTGGAGGACAAGATGGGGGCCGCCAATGTCGACTTCCAGGGAGTCCCGTATCCTGCCGACATCGCTGGATTCCTTGCCGGAGGGGATGCAGATGGAAGCAAGGCAATGGCTCAGATGACTGAACAAGCAGTTGCGGACTGCCCGAACGCGAAGGTCGTCATGGTTGGCTACAGGTATGCTCTACAACACGGAAGTGAATTTAACCTTGCTGAAGTCCTGGTACAGTCAAGGAGGCCAGCTTGTACACAACGCGGCCGAGCAACTTGATGCCGCAACCGCGGCCAAGGTTTCTTCTGCCGTCATCTTCGGGGACCCCGACAATCCGAAGCCTGTTGATCAGGTTCAGAGTCAGAAGGTCTTCTGCGCTACGGGAGACCTGATCTGCGAGGGTAAAGCCGTTGTGCTGCCGCCACACTTGAGCTACGGCGACAATGCGGATCAAGCAGCGGACTTCATCGCCAGTTCGGCCGGCGCTGCGTGATAGTCTTTGTATGGGCAGTCTCCAACAACATCTAGGACTAAGTGGGCTCTGGCAGTCGACATGCTTTTTGATATAATCTTTCTGATGTTGGGGAGTAGCGGGGCAATATTTGGAAAGTTATCCGCTTCGTGACGGCATCACGAGCCTACCCTTTTGACAGCAACACTTCTCCTTGACTGATCTTCTGGTAATATGTATTTATCAACTCTCATTGTCTATCTATAATTGCTGTATTGAATGCTGGCATTTCTGAGTATCGTCTTGCTTATGTATGAGTGCGCGGTAGATGTCTCGGCGATCACCGCTGTGCCATTGTCAGGAGCTCTTGTATGTGAACTTTAGGGAGGCTAGAAGAGTAACTGTATCAGACTATTGATGACTCCTGACGAAAGCGACTTTGTTCAGCGCATACCATGCGTCTTTGCCCCAGAAGTCCACAGGCTTCGATGACTAAGGTATAGACTAATAACAGCCTATCATCTTGCTTTCCGCTGGCGCAGAGAGCGATAGCGTCAGAAGCACAGACTCGTCGGGATTAGCTCCTATTTCTTTTCTTACTTACCCCGCCAACGCTTGTCCCAGGATCCCCACGGCTGAGCCTGCCAACTTCTACTCTCATGACCAAAGCCCTCTCTTTAATTCATCCCTTGTGATTGAGAAGAGCATCCATCAATGCATCACGTACTGATTCCAGATGGGAATGAGGACGGGGTGGCGCCGCACAGCTGCACCTACTGCCAAAAAGCGGTAATCGATCTTTCCCGGACCCAACTATACAGTCCAAAAGACTTCTCACACAACGGAGAGATTGAGTTAAAGTGTTCCGAGGCCAGAGAGGCCGCTTCGAATGGATGCAGTCTGTTCAAATATCTGATGAAGACCCGCCTCAGCACGTCGGAAAGCGATGAAAACATCCGTTATTCACTGCAATACGAGTCTGAACCACTTCGAAGATGCAATATTCATTTCATATATCCAGCTGACTCCAGATCCATGGAGATCTATGGATGCGGTATGCGTCCTTGCTCACTTTCCAAAAACACTGTTTTGACTAGGCGAATGTAGGTCCAACCGCGGAATATTTTCCTCCCTCGCCTAACCTTGTACCGTCCTCGGAAGAATCGTTCGGCATGGCGCGACAATGGCTTTCCCGTTGTGTAGAGAATCATCCTAGGTGCGGAGGCGCGAAGCGTTGGTTCCTGCCGAACCGACTCCTGTGCGTCTCGGAGTCTGCCGAAGAAGTCGTCCTCAAGAGCATGGAGTCAAATGAGGCCGTGCTATATGCCGCTTTGAGTTACTGCTGGGGCGGAGACCAGGTCTTCAAGACTACACGTCAGAATCTGTCTCAGCAGTCTAGATCGCTGAACCAACTTCCGCAATCAATTCAAGATGCCGTTCGGGTCACGAGGGCTCTTGGGCTCGAGTATCTCTGGGTAGACAGTCTCTGTATTGTTCAGGACGACGAGGACGACAAGGCTGCACAAGTAGGCCAGATGCACAGAATCTTTACGGAAGCACACATCACGATTGCAGCTACCTGTGCCGCGGGCTGCACCGAGGGATTCCTGCAGCCTCGGAAGGAGATCCAAACATTCTCTGTCCCCATGCAACTTCCCGATGGGACGCTGGGCTCTGTCGTTCTTACGCCGCAGTCGTCAAATGGTCTGAATGAGCCGCTTGCCACACGCGCTTGGACAATTCAGGAAACTTTGCTTTCCAGACGTATTCTTTCATACGGCTCAAGACAGGCTCGTTGGTTCTGTAAGGGCATGGAAGAAAGCGATGGCGGAGTATACAGTGACCCGGATTACGCAATCGAGGCCTGTTTTCGCACTCTGGAGGACGTTGCTATTGGACTGCCTCAACGTCGCAAAGCGTCAGGGCTGATCCGCAAGGACCCTACCTCGCTGGCATGGCTTGAACTCGTCGAAAGGTACACCCGGCGTCAGATGTCTCTTCCTTCCGACAAGCTGGTTGCGATCTCGGCTATCGCACAATCGCTGTCCGAGATGACAAAGTGGGGTGGCTACTTTGGTGGGATCTGGAAAGAGCGGATTTTCGAACAGCTGCTTTGGTCCATGTCAACTAAGGAGATTGCAGAGCGACCCAAGGAATACCGAGCGCCGTCATGGTCTTGGGCCTCCGTTGATGGAAGGCCGAAGTGGCCGTGGGAGGACAGCTTGTTGAACGCGAAGGTGTCTTGTAAGCTCATCGATGTAGGCGTCACTCCGGTTGCATCCACCGCGCCTTTCGGGGCTGTATCTGCCGGTCATATTCGAGTACATGGGCGAGTCAAGCCGGCCCGTTGGTCCGCGGATAGGGCGACCATGACTGACGCCAGCACTGGTCAGGCGATTACGGATAAGGAGATGCAAACCTTCCCTGATGCCATCGAAACCGATGACGCAGCTGGATCTGATATGATGGTCCACATCCTCGAAATCACCCGCCATTCAGCTTTTCACGACTCAATGGCTGCACTGAACCTTGGACGGATGACGAATGCAAGCAACTACGTTGCGGGAATTGTGCTTCAGCATGTGGAATATGACATCTATAGGAGAATAGGTTTCCTTGGTCTACGGAGTGTAAATGTTGGCGCGTTGACAATCTCACACTGGGCAAGGGTTGAGAATAAAGGGTGGTGGTCGACAGGGTTTGACGCCAAAACCATCACAATTATTTAAAATACTAGCATTCGCGGAATGGCAAGACAGAAGCCCAGACAGCCGATCACTCGGGACGAAATGATAAATGTAGGCTAGAGCGTGGTCACTATACCCAAAGAGTTTGTGCAAAAGATGACCAGTGTACGGGAATACTTCGTCGCCGCTTAGGCCCTTCTACCTCCGCTACATTATCCAGATTTTAGCAATACTATTGGATAGTAATTAAGTCTAGATATCCGATGTTCTGATTCTGATGCTTCAGAACGTGGCATTTCTCCTCCATCGTTCGACGTTACTCCAAGCTTCGTGCCACTTTTCTGCGTCCGAATAGAGTTCAACCCTGTAACTCTGTTCGCTGTCTGATGTCATTGGTGAAGAGCCGCATTGCATCATATCACCACTACAGAAAGCTTTGAATAAACGTAGCTACCAGGGGATGTCTTAGTGCAGTACGCTAAAAACTTACTGTGGGCCGAGTTCGATGACACTGCCAAGTCGTATGAGCCTGGCTATTACATGGCTTTCAAACTATATTAGCTGAACCATTGCATCGAGGTAAGAAAAAGGAAAAATTGCCGCAGCTGGTTTCGGCAAGTCTCACTGAGATTTGAAACCATTAGAAGACCTAACATAAAATTTCTCTGTTGAAGTTCTGTATGTAGACGTAGTAGGTAAGTGTCACTGTGTAAAGGGATCCGAAAAGAAGGAGCCAAATGCCGGGTTCCGTAGTCCTTGTATCACTCAGTACTGCCCCGACGATCTAGCATTAGGTCATAGCTGAGGTACTTCTTACGATCGTGGATATGGCGCGACTCGCGTTTGACTTGCCGAGATTGTCTCTTGGCGCGTCAGCGGTCTCTGGCCTGATCCATGCGCAAGGCAATGGTAGTCGAGTATCAACGGTGTACATCATACTTTGGCGAAAGCAGGATCCGGAAGCGACTGCAGCAAATGATGCAATCACTCTGAGCGCAGCCAATCCTGACTTTACTGGTCTGCATTGGCGTTTCGCTTGTCGTGTGCCATTGGTGGATTTTATGAGACGGAAGGAAAAAGTAGGAAGTCATCCAACCAAGTCCTTATGGTAGCAATTCCGAACGTACCTTGAACACGTTTCATTTGCTGGTTTACCGGAAGGTTGGAGCGTCAATCGTGATCGTCTTGGCCGCATTCTGCGAAGGGCGGCGTAGATTCCATCCCCTTCTGTTGCAGTATGTTTAGCTGCAATATCAAACAGAGCTCCTACGCACCACGAGCTGTCTGGAAATCGGATATTCGGAGCATTTACACACGTCCGAGAACTAAACCGCAAGCTTCCAGCGCTTGTGTGGCACATTTATCGCGCAACAGTGAACGCCAACCTTGATGATCGCTCCCAACGGGCGCGCCCAGAGGCAGATAGTGGGGGCCTTGTTGTTCTCTGGCATGCCTTGTCAGCCGTGAAGGTGGAGATGGAGGCGTGCTCCGAGGTTCTATCTCGAGACCTGGAGACAGTCATCTAATGGGATCTTCGTCTGCGACCTGAGACTCGAGTTACTCCACGTATCCTGGAGCCGTAGTTGCATAGCCGCGAGGTGGCTCGGGAACGGCACCTATCCTCGGATGGCGGAAGTACGTTCCTCGAACCTTAATTGGGAGTGGCAAACTCTCCTGTCCCTCTGATGTCATGCAAAAAGTTCACCTAAACAGCAGGTGAACGATTTACGGAACTCTGCGTGCTGACATTTTCTAAAGTCGATCGCGATGAGAGCTCGCTCCTTATCGTGCGACGCTCGATTCCGGCCGGCCCCCACCAGTCCGACCAAGCAGGGCAGCGGATCGTGAGATGCCTGGCTCAGGTGGCCAGGAGCGTAGCATCTGCTCCAACTTCGACATAGAGATCGTCCTGAGCGCAACCAAAGGGCACTGTCATCGTGCGGCGATTAGGTTGAAAGGAGGTCCGTGGAACGAAATCGCATTACCAGGCGACGGTCAGGAACAACGGAAGATCTGCATGATTTTGGATGGAAGTGACCGACCGATATGTCGCCTGGCCGCTCGCATAGGTTATGAAGCCGGGATTTGCGAAGGGAGGGGAGTACGCATGCGCGGCGCAGACCCTTGATCTTTCCGCCATCTTCCAGCAACAACCCCGCATCACCGGTGGTGTGGAAGTGCCGCTCTCCGCTCTACAGGGCAGCGGATCATGCTGGCCCAATAAAGAAGTACCGTGAAGAAAAGGTCGGCTGGGCCAGAAAGCAGCCTCCGCACGTCATTTATTCTTCCTTCGGATCCTCAGGCCCGATGCAGCATTGCGCAGATCCCTATTCGCCTGGGACAGAGCGAGTCATGTCTCTTACACGAAAGCATGCTCAGCCTGTTTTTGGCCCTGAAAACTTGACTCCATGCGCTCTGAGAGGTGAGACATTAGGCACCCACCGCGGGAGGGCACCAGCACTTAGGCTCGGAGCGTTGCTAGTGCGGCGCTTTGGCGCAACACCACCTCGGCCTTCACTTGCGCGCTTCAGCATGAACAAGATAACCGCATCTCGCGCTGCGCTTGGGCATCAGGATACCCCGCAGATCTCGTCGGGTCTCTCTGCCGCTTTCCCCCCTGCAATCATGATGCGTTGCTTCGTGTGCCGACGGTAGCGGTCCCGTAGAGCCCCTCGTCCCTGATGCATACATGCAGCGCCTCCTCCAGCCCAGGCACGAGCTGCTGGCTGCTTGCAAACGACGCGGCTGCTCCGACGTCAGTAATCCAGGGCCCCTGGGCTACCACCGCGCTGCAGCTGCTGGAGCAGCAGAAGATTTAAGCATAAGGAGCTCCCTCTTGGAGATCCAAGAGCTTTTGCTTTTTCTCCGTGCACCCAACTTTGGATGCTTGGCTTCTCGGTTCGTTGCAGAGCCACCTGGGTTGCCCCTCTTTACATGCAGACGCCCGCCTTGGAACTTCAACGCACTTATGGCTTCAAACACCAACGTCACCCCCACCTCGCAGGTCATTTCAGAAACATGGGCGGAGGCCGGAGTGGCAGTTGCCATTGTCTTGCTCCGCCTGCTGGTCCAGATTAAGCTTGTCGGCTTCCGGCAGATACATAAAGATGACTGCCTGATGCTCGTTTCCCTGGTGAGTTCTCAGAGCCATTGAGGCGGCAGACTGGCACTGAAGAGTTCCGTAGGCCTTTTTCCTGGTCATGGCTGGCATGGCTCACGTTGTCAGTACTCATGGAGACAACAGCAACCTGACGCAAGAGTGGCGTAACACGCTCAACCCAGCAGAGGCAGCCAGAAAGGTCGTTGGGTCGAAGTGCTTCGTTGTGGGCCACGTCACCTACACTGGCACCATCTGGACCATGAAGCTGTGCATGACCTATTTTCTCGAGCGCATCACGCGTGGCCTTCCCGCCGCCAGATTCATCAAACCCGTGCTCGCTCTCGTTGTAGGCACTTGGCTCATCGAATTCCTGGTCATCATGTGTACATGCCGCCCGTTCCACCGCAATTGGCAACTCCAGCCAAGTCCAGGACGTGAGTGTCCCGACAGAGATCCTACAAATTCCAATGCGCTAATGCTTGCTAGCAATCTGTAATCACGAGAGTGTTCTCTGGTACCTGGTGCAAGTGGTTCTTAACATCTTCACAGACGCCTGCATTATGACTATACCGATGCCAGTAAGTTCAGATGGGGAGACATAAGAAGCCTTCCAGCTGACAAAATTGAAGCTTATCTTCACCGCACGGATTTCCTTCTACAAGAAGCTCCATCTTGGCATTCTACTCGGCGCTAGCGTCTTCGTCATGGTTGCTGCAGTTTTACGCGTGATGTTCGTCTTCAAGGTCTGCCTTTCCCATGACATTTCAACCGGGTCTCGAATCTGACAATTTGTCATTACAGAACGCTGACCCTTCCACTCCTGCGATTTGGGGCGTGCGTGAATGCGTTGTAGCCATCTTTGTAACAAATGCTCCACAAATCCGGCCTATATTTACGAAGAAAATGTGGACTGGCGGCTATAAAGAGGGCGAACTCCCGCACACGTACCCTGGCGGATCTGTCGAGTTAGGCTCAAGAGCGTACTCCTCCGGACAGTACAGCCACAACAAAGAATACGGAGCAAAAAAGGCGGAAACAGACACCAGCAGCACCGAGCAAATCATCCAGGCTCCCGAGCCTGTTGCCGACGTTCCTGACTTCGCGCCACAATACGGCATTCTGGTCAGCCAGACTATTGATATCGAAAGTGTGGAGGATACTCTCGGAGAGAACAAGCGGAGGGGCTTAGAGTTTGGCGAGCGTAACGTGTAGATCGGTACGCGCTTCTTGTTTGGGATACCCGCGCCACTTTCCGGCATTTTCGCACTCCTTAACGACTTCCTACCATTATTTTCATAGCTCTGGGCGGGTCAGTATTTCGACATTGTAGATACATACGTTACTAATGAAGGGCGATAGCCTGGGGCCTGTATGATAGCAGCTGTCCCGCGCGATGAGCAAAATACAGAGCGATGCCGGTTTGGTACACCGGCAGGCATCTGAAAACCTTAATATGTAGCTCCGTTTCACGCAAATACTCTCCTTATCAGTTGTGTTTGGGGCGGTGAAATCACCTGCTTCGAATATTTTATCGTGGTTTAGAGTGTTGTAGGAAATCAAATTCAGTAATGTCCCCGCTCGCCTCATTTGTGAAAAGTCAGCCGGCTTGAGCCGACCGGTAATAAATCAACAGTTGGACATATATCGCCTCTCACAAGTTGTCCGTCTTGCATGTCCGAAACATAATTCAACAACGTCACTTACAAGTAATCTCTATGCCATTTGTAATTAGATCTAAATATATCAAAGCATTCACAGATTCCTGCAAAACAAAGATATAATTAAACACTATAAAGACTCCGAATGCCAGTGCTATTTTGTTGAGCAGGGAGAAAAGGCCCTAAAACGCTATAGCTTTTTTCAAAAAGAAAAAGATGATAAACTCCTAACGAGTGGGCAATAGACCGGCTGGAAAGTTTATATAGACTTGACAACTTTTCAATAAGTGATCAGATTGATTGGAATCATACTAAAGCATCACGCTAGCTATTGAAGTAAATTCTGCATTATAGGTATTTTCGTTGGCTGGCTGATCTGCCAGTGTTTATTCGTAATTTGTACATACCATTTTCCCATAGAATGATAGCCCTCAACAAGCATGTGGCAGCGGAAAGGGACTTACCTAGTCTTCCCAACAATTCTCCATCATCTCTACAATGTTTCCGATCCCAATCCAGCCACTCATTGGCGAACTGATTGGTCAAGACACACTAACCCTGAGGCCCTTGATGCGGCAGCTGTCCACAATGCACCCCAAAAATCAACAAATTGATGGCTTCTGCGGCCAAGAACTCAAGCCATCATTCACAACCACGAGACTAATCGGGATAGTGGTACTTTGGACGAGCGTCCATTGGAACCATCATTCGTTTCCAGTGGTGAATCAATCAATCAATCAATCGTTTTTGGGGGGGACTACCCACCCAGGGAACTGCCGCCACCATAAAATCGGGAGCAAAAGAAAGCGCACATTCAGGAGAGTAACTCAGCCTAGGCTCAGGGCGTGCACTGCTCTGGTGGGCCCGCAAGAGCCGGTCTCAATTCAACTATATCGCCCGTTCTCCCCACAAAGATTTTCACCTTCTCGGCCCGTGCGCCGATAAGATCGGTGTGATATGGGGAGCACAGAGCCCCATACACCCCGGGCGCAGAGCCCCATCAACCCAGTCTCGCCTCAGGCCCCCACAGCTGTCCGAATCCGAAGGATTAACCAAGAAGGAACACTCTCAGGAAGGACCACACGCAGCACTTCCCGTGTTAAGCCAACAAATAGTAGAACAGCTAGAGAAAGCAAAGTTACCCTACAAGAGAGAAAGACTACCAAAGAAGCCCAGGCTGCCAAAACTCAAGCCACCAAGACCCAGAATACTAAAACACAGGCTACCGAGACTCAAGCCAAGTCTAGCCTAGACGCACAGCGAGCTAAGATGGCCCTCATCAACATGCCAGACATACCCCTTCTAGTAGAATACATGAAGAAAGAGCTCTCACAGCAAAAAGAACTTCTTCAACTTCTACAGCAAGGGCAAGAAGATGCTAAGAAAGAACGCGAGACTCTCATCACCCAGAACAAGGCTCTACAAAAGCAGGTTATAGACCTCACAGAGAAAGTAGACAAGATCAGCCATGAACTCAAGACCACACGCCAGCAACAGCCTCAACAGCGGAACTAGGCTAGAGTAGCGGCACTCCCACCTACTATCCCACCTCCTCAGTCGTACCATAAGCAATCTGGAAACAGTCTCCGGGTGATGAAGATTACCACTACGCAGATCCAACTAGATCAAGACACGCCGGACAACCAATTAAAGCGAGACATGCCGCAGGACGAAGTAGCCAAGCATATTTCAGACGCCCTTAAAGAATGCGACAACACCAAGGACGTGGAGATCCTAGGGGTAGGCTCTACAAAGACAGGATATCTTATTCGGTTCAGAACAGACAAAGGAAAAGAGACTGCTAAGAAGAACACCGAGTGGGTGGAGAAGCTAGGAGAGCAGACTAAGATTACCCACCCCCGCTATGGAATAGTCGCCCACCTTACACCAACTAAAGAGATTCAGATGGGCGAGAAAGAACACAGCATCGAGAAGATCAGCCAGGAGAACAATCTCACGCAGCTCGGCTACCAGATTGAAGATATCGCATGGATGAAGAAGAAAGACACCCCTCTCGGACGCCACGCCTCCCTCGGGATCTGGTTTCGCTTAGAACAAGCAGCCCAGCACGCCATTCACAACGGCCTCAGGTTTAGACAACAGTTTACTAGCCGCGTTAAATACTATAGCATAGAGAGGAAGAGATGCTTCCACTGTCAAGCCCCTGGACACCTTGCCTAGAACTGTAGAGAGAAGCAAAGATATGGAAACTGCTGCGAGGAACACGACACCCGGGATTGTCTTCCTGGAACAACCCCACGGTGCGCTGATTGCGGACAGAACCACCTAACTGGATCTCCCCAATGTAGAGAACGTCTTCCATACGCACGCAGAGCTGAATGTTAGAGCCACTCCGGATCCTATAGCTGAACATTTGGAAGTCACGCGAGTGCATGGAAGCCCTAATTAATGACCAAGATACCAAAAAACTAGACATTCTTCTCATTTAAGAGCCGCCAGTGTCATTCTTTAAGACATTTATCTAACACCGCTCCTGGCATCTCTATACCCCTACCTACTCTAGCGACGGAAAGAAACGCAGCGCCATCTACGTTAATAAGAGGCTTTCTACCTTAGCGCAACAACAAATCCAGTGCGATAGCCGCGACCTTACGGCAATTCGAATCCAAACGCTAGCGGAACAGATCCTTGTCTTCTCGGTATACGTACCGCCAATAGGAGGAACCTAGCAGGCGGCAGAACAGGAGATGCAAGCGGCGCTTAGTACAATACGCCAGACAATTCGAAGACAAATAAAGGATACTCTCCCACGCCTTATTCTAGGAGGAGACTTTAACAGGCAAGACCCACTTTGGGGCGGAGACAATATTAGACCATACCTAGTAGGGACAGCCGCCTCCCTACTTTCTTTCATGGAAGAACACGAGCTCTAGAGCCACCTCTACCGCGGAACACCTACGTGCTACGCGAGCAACAAGGCAGACAGCAAGACAACGCTAGACCTAACCCTCAGTAACATCCCTAAGCAACTTATTAAGTGCAGCCTTCTAGACCAGAACTACGGATCAGACCACCGCGCCACCATTTCGAAGTGGAACATGGAGGTAGAACTAACAAACGAACGGCCCACACGGAAGCTATATGAGCAAACAGACTGGGAAAAAGCCGGCCAAGCTATCTAAGGGGCACTTGGTCTAACACTAAACATCAACACTAAGCAACAGCTAGACGAAGCCGTTGAACTTCTAGTTAGCACCACAGTAGCTACGACGAACGACTTAACTCCTACTGCTAAGCCCTGCCCGTACTCCAAAAAATGGTTCAGCCCAGATTTGAAGGAACACTAGACGAGGACTAATAAGCACCGCCGGCTCTGGCAGACCCTACGCGTGTCTCACGGAAGAGACGACCCTGATACGCTAGACCAATACACGAAAATGCAGAAAGCTCGGAGAGAGTGGGTTAAAGCTATTGCCCACGCTAAGAGCAGCCACTGGAAGGAATTCCTAGACCAGGCTAGCAACGGAAACTTGATCTAGAAGGCAGCTAAATACGCCAGCCCGAGTGACAACTATAGCAGCATTCCAACCCTCTCAAACGGCACTAACGACATAACACGTAACGAAGAAAAAGCACAGCTCCTATTAGATACCTTCTTCCCTAAGCCGGCTAAGCCACAGCTCCCTACCGAAGTAGCGACAACGGTCCCACTAGACTGGTCACCAGTTACAGAGACAGAGATCTATCAAAGCCTAGTCGCTACTAAAGCCAGCTCAGCTCTAGGAGAAGACGGGCTGCCGATGCTAGTTTGGCAGAAGCTATGGCTATACGTAGCACACTACATACACCAAATTTTCAGCGCATCCATCAACCTCGGCCACCACCCAAAAGCCTGGCGGACTGCGGCAATCGTTGTCCTCCGTAAGCCAGGCAAGCCAGACTACACGATCCCTAAAGCACACCGCCCAATCTCCCTACTAAACACGCTTGGAAAACTACTAGAAGCTGTAATAGCAAAGAGAATATCCTACTACGCTAAGAAGCACAACCTCCTCCCAGACACCCAGTTTGGGGCCAGACCCGGTAGATCTACGGAACAAGCGCTCCTTATCTTGGTCGACGCAATCTAGAACGCCTAGAAAGAGCATAAGGTGGTTACACTAATGGCTTTTGATCTAAAGGGCGCTTTCAACGCAGTCAACAAGAATGTTTTAGACCATATCCTAAGAGAACGGAGAATGCCAGCCGAGATAAGAAGATGGGTCCGGAGCTTTATGGATAATAGGACTGCTTCGGTGTCTTTCGACGGCTATACCAAGCCGGCTACGACCCTAGAGCATCCAGGACTCCCGCAAGGCTCACCTCTCTCCCCTATCTTATTCGCTTTCTACAACGCCAACCTCGTAGACCAGCCAGTTGATTTCACTAGAGGAGCATCTACCTACATCGACGACTATTTCAGATGGAGGACAAGCCTATCGGCCCGTAAGAACCTCGCTGCACTGCAAAGAGAAGATATACCAAGGATACAGCGATGGGCGGAGCAGACAGGGTCGTGCTTTGAGGCTGATAAAACAGAGCTTATCCACTTTACGAGAAACGCGAATCAGGCATGCTCGGCAACATTAATAATAGGCGATTACGAAGTGAAGCCTAAGAGCGAGGTAAAGCTCTTAGGAGTAATCTTTGACCAACAACTCCAGTAGAAGGCCCACGTTTAGAGAGCAGTTAAGCGAGCCACCAAGACCTGCCTAGCCATAGGTAGGCTAAGACACCTCAGACCAAAACAGATGCGCCAACTCTACCAAGCCTGTGTTGTCCCCCAGATGGACTATGCCTCGCTGGTCTGGCACTCTCCTACGAGGTGCAAATGGCAAGTAGCAGTACTCTCAAGGATCCAACGGATTACAACAACCAAGGCCATTTCAGCTTTCCGGACAGTAGCAACAGAAACGCTAGACTATGAGAACTTCCTCCTTCCCACAAAGCTACGTCTCTAGACAAGAGCAGCAAGGGTGATTACGAACCTTCAAACACTCCCAGCCTCACACCCGTGTAGAGAGCTAGTCAATAAGACAACCACAACGCTCAGCCAAGCAGCAAGCTTCCTAAGCCCTCTAAACGCAATTCTCAAGATACAAGACTCAAACCAACCCAGGGAGATAGAGACGATCGATACCTACCCACTACCACCATGGCAACCGCTCGCGTTAGAAAGAATCCAACTAGAGCCTCCCTATGCGAACGACACAGCAGTCCTCAATCAAGAGCTACAGGAGGACCCTACTACAAAAGTATTCACGGATGCGTCAAAGATAAAGGGTCAACTGGGAGCAGCAGCAGTAATCCTCAATCAAGTCCAGGGAGTCCACAGGAAGACCCAGAAAGGAGTAGGCTCTAGCAGATTTTACAGCGTCACAGCTGCAGAACTCATTGCTATTAATACCGGCATGGAACTGGCAGCCGAGCAACGACTTGAGAAGGACAGCCAAGGACCGAGCGCCTGTATAATCTACAGTGACTCCAGAGCAGCTCTCCAAGCGCTAGCCAACCCTTATAAGCGAAAGACAGGACAAAGCCTAATCAGGTCTATCCTAACAACAGCTCAATCTCTAAAGGAAAGCCTTCAAATCACCTTCTCCCTCCAATGGATACCTAGCCACACCGGAATTCGAGGAAATAAAGAAGCAGACAAGCTCGCTAAAGCTGCAACTACACGCCTTAGGGAACACGACCACCAACCGCTAGCACATCTCCAGGTCCAAGCGGCCAAGGAAAAGGCACATAGACAATGGGCAGCACAGTGGGAGAACTCAGAGAAAGGCCAGCACCTCCGCAACATCGACACAGCACCCCCAGGATCCCACGTCCGTCACCTATATGACAAACTCCCACGGAACCAAGCCGGCCTTCTTGCCCAACTACGCACCGGCCACTACTGGCTCAACCAACACCGTGTGCGGATGGGCCGGATAGACAACGATAAGTGTGAATGTGGAGAAACCGAATCAGTCTCTCATGTCCTACTCGAATGTCCGGTGCTACAACAAGCCCGACAAAAGATGTACGAAGACAGTAGACTTAAGAAGAACAGCTTATCAGCCTTACTGGGTGGGAAATCTCTAAGAAAGTCAGACCCAAGACAAGGAAGAGAGAAGAAATGGAAGATATCTGGTAAACAGCTACAGGCCGTGCTAAGCTTTACAAAAGAAACAAACCGGTTTATAAACAGAGACGAAGCTACGGAGTAGAGAACTCCCTACAAACAACCCCTTCTACCTACTACCCGCCCTCCCTATCCATCCTTCCATCCTCTCAATTTGTCACACACCAATGTACCACTAGAGAAACACTTTGAATAGTCTGTAGCCTGCATATCGCTTAGGGCGACGGGTCAGGGTAAATGAATTCAACTCAACTCAACTCAACTCGTTTCCAGTGGTGACCTGACTTGATCGATGCTGGGGTATTGATGATTTTAGAGTTGTAGGAGGAAACGGTTGAGGCTCGTATGTATATCAATCGAATTCAAACCGTGGATGAATGTCAAGGACTCCGGTGTTCAAACTTAGTACGATACTGTTTCAAATTCTTCCAAATCACATGAAAACAAGACTTTCTCTCTGCGGTAAGAACGGCAATCTCTCAGGCCTATCCACCCTGCCTAAATTCCATCGTCCAACACCACGGCATTTTAGTCGAGGTGTGGTATAGTGTATACCAATTAGCCTAGGCCGATATCTATGCGGATCTGATTCTCCGCATATTATCTTCCAATACTACCATAGCAAGAACTTCAGTACCAGAAGCCTCTACAGTGCTGCACTAGACGAATTCGATCATTCCAGACAGACCACAATCTGGAGGAAATTATGCAGAGATGAAGACTTCTCTCCTTATTTGAACAGAGAAGCATAAAGCTCAGAGACGGGGAAAACGGAAATGCCAAACTCTCGACGTTTATGCATTGGTAGTGCATTGTCTGGACTGCTGAACCCAACAGCTCGGAGATTCGAAACGGAGGATTGATCGGCGCTGTCAAAGTCTGGTGACAGAGATCTACAGATAAAGACGCCGGACAGCGCCACAAACGTAGTCCAGTGTTGCGTTTCGGCAATGGCTGCGCGTCATTGGTCCGTCGAGCGTTGTAGCGGTGGCGGAACGGCGGAGACATGTGAGCTGCAGTAGTGCGGCGTCGCTAATCGTGGCGGCGTCTACCGTTCTGAGAATTGGTCGCTTGTTCTTACCGCATGTGTGCTGCCCGCCCGTCCAGATGGGCATGCAGAATGCACTATGCAGGTCCGCGCGTTTGCAGGAAACTTCCGGGGATTTTCAGGCTGAACATCGTTCGACCTGGTCCATCCCCAACCTCGGTTTGTCGGGCCGCTGATCCCCACTCTCGTCGCAGCCCGCGCCGTCGGCCCGGTTCTACTGGGCTGCTGTCGCCTCTCTACCGGCATCGTGACTTTTGTTGTTTTCTGATCGCTGACTCGGCAGAACGAAAGACAGTATCTCCACACACGAGTCTTACAGCAAGGGAAATCAAGACAAAATTCATTTTGGACGGTGCATGTAACCTTAAAGATAGTGGATGCGCCCTCCTCCGTACTAAAGCAGCGGTACCCAAACAAGAAATCCTCATTCCGCAGAATCCATTACAAGCAAGTTTTTGGACAAATTGGCACTCACGTCCTCGAGCATCCCGTGATCGACGTCAGCTCTGACGGGCAGGTGACCTCCTCCCAATCCACGTTCGGATTATCGGCGTTCTCAAACCAGTCCCATCGCCAATAGCATCCCGCCTGCCACTGCTGCGGGATATTGGCGCACTGCGAGCGGTCTGTCATGCCTCCGTACTGGTTGCCAATGTTCACATTGCCCCACTGGTTGGTGCAACCATTGAAAATGCCCACTCCACCGCCCGGCATTGCAATGTCGAAGTGGTTGTCTCCCAAGTCGCCGCCGGTGTTGGTGATCTGAACAATCATTGACTTGCCAGAAACCACCGTGGACGTGAAAGTAAGCCTTTGACAGTAGCATCAGCATACTAATGAATGACGACGAAGGGGAATATGGGCCCTCTCACTTGTAGCAAGCGCAGCACCAGTCCGTTTCGGCCTCGCCGGAAAGCTTAGCCGCCGCAAAGCCGTACGACAGGCTATCGTTGATGGCCCACGGGCCTTGGTTGCTGCAAGCGTACGCAGGGCCGCCGTTGCATCCAGATGCCTGCGCGTCGTTGGAGCCTCCAAAGGGGTTGTTGTGGACGTCGCAGGTGCCGACCGGCGCTGTCACCGGGCCCTTGCCCGACCACGCGCAGGACGGCTTGCAGCAGTCCCAGTACCTGGTCGTGACTCCACTGGCAGCTTCGCCCGTGCTGAAAGTCAGCGTGGTTGCTAGGAGCGGAAATATCAAGGAGTTGCGGACGAAAGAAGTCATGATGGGTAACAGATTTGTTGATAAAGCAAAGGAGGTTGGCGTGCTGGCTCCTCTGGTTCACGCTGAGCGCGGCGGCTTTAAATCATTCAACAGCCTTCTAGACCCTACGTCAGATAGAATTGCTAGAGCTCTCGTCTAATGTCGTGCGTCTATAGTACAAGTAGCGTAATGCAGGGTTGTGTAGATCCCACCACGACCTAAGCAGCGGTAGCTGGCGAACCGGTCCGCCTTCGCAGCAAATCATACACCGCTGGCAACAACTGACGCGCTAACACCAGTAGGGCTTGTTTCAGCCACTGACGGAAGTCATAAAGCGACTAATTGATAATCCTTCAGCTGCTGTTTCAAGCCCAGAAACGTTGATCCTTCGGCTGCTGTTTCAGGCAAAGGGTGAGTTCTCGCAAGCCTTCCCCACAATGACCTCCTAAACGACACCTGAATCGATGCTCGAACTACGGGGAAGCTCCGAGATAAGCTGTTAGGAAATTGAAGAAACCATGATGCTCGGAATTATTACCCGTTCTTGGTATAGGCAGACGCTCCTCCCGACAAAGCCTTCAAATGATCCGAGGTATTTCGTCGAGGTCCATTTGGAATATTTCGGATGAGATGTTTTCTCCCTTTTGGCTGAGTGTTGGATACGCATAGTTCAGAAATGTTCATTATAGTTGATTAATATCCAGAATGGCTTTTTGTCAATGTTTGAAGCTCGAGGTATCCGCTGCTAAAACTGCGTAATCTTATTCCGCTCGCCGATATAGAGGTAGTCTCTTCCCACTGAACGTGCTCAGCTGCATTATTCAAACAAGGTGGAGAATGAAAAACTGCTGAAACAACGAAGCTACAATCAAGTTGACGTTTCTGGCCTACTCTGTATCTTCTCAGTCGCATGACTCTCGTGTATTAACGGCTTTTGTGGAGTCCATCCATCGAGACCCAACAGCTCGGCCGGCCTTACTAAGAATCTTAAATCCGCGTCCTATCAAATTCCGACTTGTCCACTTTTGTCTGTAGCGGCATGTGCACGGCCATCCTCTCCACGGAGATCAGCGGACCGACATAAAATAGATAAAGCATCGAGAAGAGCGAGCAGAATGTCATGTCGGCCAGCCTAAAGAGATGGGAGAATGAAATATTTTTTTTACTGAACAATGAATGTGTCTATTCAAGCCTTCTCATGCACCTTAGTGTCTTACATGGACGCCAGTCACACAGCCCGTAGCTTGAATCGAAGAGAGGCCTGACCAGTAACAACGCCCACGGTGTTCAAGCGCTTCAAATGGTGGAAAGCCGCTAGTTGCTGGCGCATTTCCGGGGTTCCAATCTGAAGCTGTTCGAGAATTTCCGCCACCACTGCGTAAAGGATCTCGATATTACCGTCCTCGATCTTGACCGAAATCCCGATGGCACCATCCGCGCCGAGGCACCTGGTCTGATCCGACGCCCGTATACCGACTCCGTAACAACCGTCCGCGCCGAGTTTGCCGATGAGCGCTCCTCCCCACGCCTTCATGAGCACGGTGCAAAACCGGCCGTCACCACCAACCAGCTCCGGGTAGCGGGCCATTGCGTTGAAGATCCGGGCAAGGGTCTGCGTTCGTGCCGATACAGATGCATCCGTCTCCAAAGCGTCCGCGGCGGCAGCAAGGACGGCGTAGATCCGTCCCATGTAGTGCAGGGGAAATGCAGGCGCCGGAAGATTGCAGCCGTCTATCCCCCACTTGACTCCGTCCGCGTCCAGACCGCACAGCTCCTCGACAACACGCTTTACCTTCAACTGGACCGGGTGGTTTGGGAGGTGATAGTCCTTCATGTCAGCGCCAAGTGCCTTTGCGCCAGCCAGCATGCCGGCGTGTTTGCCAGAACAGTTGTTGCACACCGCGGTAGGAAGGTAGTCGTTTTTGATCCACGCACGATTGACTGTCTCGGACAAAGCGGGATGGCCGCCGCAGCGCAGATCCTTCTCCTCGACGTCGGCCTTGGCAAGCATGTCGAGCGCCCGCCTGATGTGTCTGTCTTCGCTGCTGTGTGATGCACACATCAGCGCCAGATCGGCATCGTCGAATCCGAATTGGTCAAAACCGTCTGTCTCGAGTATGGCCAGTGCCTGGGCAGGTTTAGCCGTCGAACGCGCCAGCGTCATTCGTGACGGGTTGCCGATGGCGTACAGAAGCTTGCCACTTGCGTCCACGACTGCGGCGTGAACTGCATGCCTGTTTTCAACAATACCACCCCTGTCGGTAATAACGGAGTCTTCGTATTGCATCGTTCTTGTCATGGTGTGATTATTGATCGCGTGCCGTCTCTGGTGAATACGCTTCGAACCTGGTACTGTCCTTTTCAGACAGCGGGGCTTCGCTGTTTATATGTTGTGTTGTCTGCTTGCTGCAAAGAATCAGATAGAAAAGTCAAAAATTTTCGTTTTTACCCCGCAGTACCTTTGAAACATATTCTCTCGTAAGGAACTAAGTAGCACTGGGTTTTTTCCCCCTTTACTACATAGCATTGTCGAATCGGGGATATCGTTAGTCATTAAATTACCCAATCGGTCCTACCGATGACTCATCAGCTCTGCATACCTCTTGTTGTCGTACAGCTCAATTAAGCGTTCCGGGTTATATCTTGCTTAACTAACTCTGAGGGCCCCCCTCTCTCTAAGGCTTGTGTTCCGCACGAGAATGGTGAAGTATCATAGTAGTAACATTCATTTATATACTATCACCTGGCAAGATCATCTTAACTCTTGTCCTTGTTTCTGTTATAGGAATAGAAAGGCCCGGTTCTATGGCATAGAAGAGATACGCATCTGAATGAATGCGTCAATTACCCATGTGTAAACTTGTTGCAATGAACGGGTGCTCAGCCGTGAACTGCTTGACGGCGGAGTCCTTGATTTTTATCAAGGGGCATTCGATGATGGTTCGCCAATTTTTGGCGCCCTTTTTATAGTTCAATGCGTCGGTTATATCGGATAATTTTCATTTCATCTTGAAGCTTGAAGGATTCAATTCCCTCGAAGGCCCAACAAGTCGAAACATGATCAGACTAGTTGTAATTCTTGCCTCCGGAGAAAGTAAGACTGTTACGCGGAAAAACATAGTTGCCGCATAGTTTGTTCTTCGTCAATGTCCAGATCCAAGGTCTAATTTTCTTTTTCAAAATTATGCCTCACTGAAGCTGGCCAATTCTGCCATAATCAACAGCCCGAAACTTCTAAGACCTTGATTATCTGCAATGGAGAATCAATTAGAGACGAAAAGACTGGTGCTTTCAATCTGTGATACACGATCCTGTTGCTCAATAATGACTTGAGAACATTTGATAGCACGGTGTTACGGCGCAGCCTCTGCGGAGAGGGAGAACAAAGAAAGAAGGGACGCGAGAACGCAAGCAAGGACCCACGGCAAGCATGTGATAAACTCATGTGCGACCCACATGTGCCCTCCTCCGACGGCACTCCGGACTGAGCCTATGAATGACGACGCATCCGTGCCGTCACACCACGGTATAAGTAGACCCAACGAGACGGCTACAACATGGCAAACTAGATTCTATAGATCTATCCCATATGTATATAAACTACATTCCTTGATAGCTTTAACTAACCGTGGCTGATTCTCCATAGTAGAATTTGGACAGCATTAGTAACACGGCCTTCGCACTCGTAGTACTGAAAATTACGAAGAAGTGGATGATTCCTGCCAGTCTCTCTAAGAGATGTGCAAAAGTGTCTTCAGATATATCAGCTCAAGCAGCATGACGGAGAAAATGTAGATATCTCAGGAGGTGTCATTCCGAGGATGTGCGGCAAGAATGGTGCATTCTACATCTCCAATCGAAGGTTGAAAAAACTAAGACGTCTAAGGAATCAAAAGAATAATACCTAATAAACGAAGAAATACTAATGAATATATTTTGAAAACTTTTAAATGCAAAGAGAATCCCAAAGAGTCTAACGCTTTCATTTTCCGTTTTCCGAGCCTTTTACGCCTGAGCATGAGTGCCTGCATTACCACTTCTTTCGCACATCTTTATCACAGCGAATACGTCCAACATACATAAGACCACCACCGATGATTAAAGTAGCACCCTAAAATATTTTATCAGCGGAGCTACGACATACAAACATCCGGCGAAGACTTACCGCAAACAAAATCATATTCGTATACCCGTCCTGCGAGCTCTCGTCAATAAGCATTCCTGCAATAGGCGATCCAACAAGGGTCGCCACGGCCGTTAGCATGAAAAACGCGCCGATCCGGGCACCGATCTTGTCGTCTGGCGAGATCTGCGCCACGGCGGGAGGGGTGACGCTGATGAAGATGCCCGAGGTAAAGCCGTACAGGCAGACGAATGCAAGGATCGTGGCAACGCCGCCAGGCCGGTCAGGAAGCCACATGGCCAGGCAGAAGATACCAGAGAGAAATGTCGCCGGGCAGAGGAGGTTCAGCCGGCCGGTCTTGTCGGCAACGTAGCCGCCGAGAACACGTCCGAAAAAGCCGGAGCCGTTGATTAAGGGGAGTAGGTACTGATGGATCGAGGCCGACGGATGGCGCAAGAGTGCATAGGAGCCTATCTCTATTAGTTGGTGGTGAAGGGATAGGAGCCAAGAGAGCAATCACCGATGTAGTAATACGGAATATAGAGGCCGAGAGTGGCCACAAAGTTCCCAATGGCGAGCATAAGATACCGTGGATCCCTGTATCCCTGAAAGTCGAGAAGGCTGTTCACAACGGCCTTCGCTGTCGGCGGCTTCGAAGGTTCTTTTGCGCGGGAAACAGCCATTGAAATTAGGTAGCAGCAGAGCATCATGAGCGCGACAACTCGCAGCGCCCATCCAAACCCAATCTTGGGAACCAGATACGACAGCACAATGGGGAGGAAGGAACCACTGATGCTGCTCCCGCCTGCGACTAAGCCCATGGCGAGTGCTCGGCGCTGCTTGAAGTGCTGGCCTACCACCGCCAGAGCGGGTTGGGTGTTGAACGCAACGACCAGGCCGAACAAAACACCCTAAAATGTGTTAGAACTTTGGCAGGCGGACAAGGCGGGCAGATAAGATCAGCACAAGGTGGAGTGCGTACCTGAGAGACAAATGGCTGCCACAATGCTCCTGGTTGGGCGAAAGAAAGTCCGATGACCGAGCAGCAACAGCCCAAGGCAGCAGCAGGGTAGATCCACTAAGCGGTTTTCAGTACAGCCGTGCGTGTGTAGATCAAGGGTCAGTCTCCATACCCTCAAGCCGTAAGCATCAAACAGCGCCCCAGCAATCGGTCCAATCACATACATCAACGATGTCTGCAGGGTCCCGATAAAGGCAATTGTTGACGGTGGACAATCGGGTAAGTAGTGGGTCTGGTAATAATCCTGGAAAAAGCCAAAGCTGTTGGTGAAACCGAACGAGGCAAAATAAACGAGGGTAGAGCCAAGGACAGTGAGCCAGCCTTGAATGCTGCCATCGGACACTGGCTCCTGCTCCTCGTCGACTGGGGTGATCTCGACACAGATCTCTTCCTCTTTCATAGCTGTGGAATGTGTAGATGGAGGAGGCCCCTGCGTGCGACGGCTGAAGAAAGAAGAGATAAATCGAAGTGTTGTCTCGCAAAGAACAAATTCATCTCGCGGTGGCATCTCAGGATAAAAGGCAAATCACTGGGCATCAAAGTTACTGCGGCCTCATGATTGCAAAGCCTCTACCCGCCCATGACTACATGGCCTTGCCCATCGTCGACGGGCAGTACGCTGCCCAAGCCCCGTGCATGAAAGGCGCCTGCTTTGCGGCGCTGGAGAGTGCTTCCCTTTCTGGTAGTGGAATGCAGACGAAGCCTATGTTGATTCTAATTCGAACAAAGATCCAGAATGCTCTTCGGGATGTTTTCACCCCTTTGGGTTACTATCCTTAAGGACAAGCTTCTTCAACTCGCAAGGGGACGATGTAATTGCGGTTAGAAAGACACGTTGGTCGGGAGGTGACCGAAGCGGTCCGGTCCGTGGGTCCGCGCGAAGTTGTGTGATCGGCGCTCGGTTGACGCTAGGGCCGCCGTCTCGTGTCTGATTGAAAATCCAGGTCACGCTTCATACGCGCTCTTGCGCCAAGGTGGCGTGCTTGAGGTTCCAGACCATGCGGCGCTTAAGGCCTCGTCTTGACACTTGATTTCCATTACGTGAAATTCAACTGTTGCTACCCAACGCAGAGCGAAATTAGGAAAATTCTGTAGCCTGCCGTGCGTAAGACATCCTGACCGCTTGACTCTGCTCAGGCAAAGTTTTTTCTCATTGAGCCCTTCGTCGCTGGGTTGCGGTCTAATCAGGTCTGGAACGAGCGGATGTGGTATGCCGCGGAATTGAAACGCTGCGGAAGCGAAGCCATTGATTCGCGGCAAATGACAACGCCAAATGAGACCTATCTATAACAGGATCCAGAATAGGTGAACGGTAGGGATACGCCCAATATGGCCATATGTTCAATAGTATCTTCATAGAGACTCGAAATCTTGCCAAGACTCACGATAGTTGCCTTGGTGTTGGTCCCACGGTACCCGAAAATGTGTCACACCATGCCGGGGGATGGTAGACTCTGGTGGATCCCTAAACGCAAGCAGTATAGTAACTGTCTGAGCTTCTCACCCTTTCGCCAACAAAATAAAGATCGGCACATTATTGTAAAGCACGAGCCAAGAGGACCTGCCCAGAGCTTTTGTTCCGATCTCCGGTGACTCCTCTCTACATAGGCGATATCGCCGAGAGCTGCAGATAGCCGCAGAATTTCGATGCCCATATAAAGTCGAAAACTTTCAGTTATAATTATTTAAGATAAAACAACGAAAGAAGGAGTTGGCAGAGTAGCGTTTAAGAGCCTTGAGACTGGCAAACCGGCTGTCAGAAATAGCTCATAGAAGCGAGCGGCACTGAAACATACATCTACAGCAACTTCTTGCACAACCGAAACAATGGCAAGGAATGGCAGGCCCTCGTGGGAGAAAGTCGATGCCCCACTGGTGGAGCTGGTGGCCCCTTTTCGTCCTGCACGAACCAGTCATCCTCGTTCGCCGATCTCGGGGGAATCGTCGAGGGTCAGCCGGCCGTATTTTATGTCTCGTGCTTCTTTGGAATTTCCGTCCGTGCGACGCGATGGCCCCCCCGCTGCATCCGGCGGGCCGGCTCGCGCGAACTGGCGTCAAAGCTCAACTGCTGCAGACCTTATAGAAACTGCAAGCGACATCGTTGTGTTTCGGCTGTTTTCTGAGAAAAACTAATATTTTCCACAGCGGCGAGGATGAACTATCGGCTAAGGCACCTAGCTTAGCATGGATTTCCTGCTCCTAAAATTCACTGCGTCAACGTGAGAACAAATAAATGCCTGTAGCTGAGCCGCTTCATTGAATGAAATTGTTACGAACCCCAGGCCAGAAGGCCCGCACGGGAATCAGAGCCGCAAGGACCCAAGGTTACGTAGCAAGCCCGAACCGCCGGGCTAGGAAGCCCACACGGTAAAGAGTAGGATACGGGCTAAGGGCACGTACGGGTGTAGGCAATCGCCAAAGCAGAGCCCGTACAGGAACTTAGTGCATAGGGCTAAAGAAAGACTAACAAGTTAAGAAACCTATAGAGGAATGTGTTATTATTATGTTGAATAGAAGTATGCCGAAGGCTAGTACGGCTGCGGCTGCAGTCCCAAGTTTCCAGTCTGTTGGCAGTCGTCGAGATAGGCGGTTGAATATTCTCTGCCACTTTTCCGGAACCCACGTAATACGATCGCTTTCCGGCCCTAAATTCAACCTATAACGGATCGTGCTAAAAGACTGGACAAGAAGAGGATGAAGGACGGCAAGCGACGATGGGGTTTTCCCCGTTCCCTGGCCTTATGGAAATGGGCTGCAGAAGATAAGATCATGTAAGTACTCGGCAAATTCTCGAAAGAGCGTAATGTTGATCATTAAAATCGAAACGATGGAAATGCCAATATGTGAAAAAAGAGAAAAAGGTACCCGAAAATGTACAAGGAGAGCTTTGGACCAGCTAATGAGTCGGGACTCCATTCTGATGTGAAGTTGGCAGGCGATTGGCGTTCGAATCGGTGAACCAGCCACGAAATTTGGTAGTGGCATTTTTTGACGCTCGCCTGATCCCCGAGAGGTCAATGCCGGTCGTCCATGAGCTCAGGCCCGTTTTAGTGGATAGCGTTGCCGGGCGATCTTGCGGGCCAATTGATCGTGTTGCAGAATCGGAATGCGTCAAAGAATCAATCAAGCTAGCTAATTCTTTTTTCCGAATGATAGCCACAGCTGTTAGGAAAAGAGCAAAGAAGGCCAGACCTATCATGCTGCCAAGTACGGGCGCCTCTGGGAAGCCTCCCATGCTGAATATGCTTGCGGCGAAACCGAGCGGGAGAAATGTCGCCGTGACGTACGTGAATAAGCGGACGTCCTCGGCACCACGCAAGTTTAGATCATCTCGTATGTATTCCCGAGTGCTGGCCAGGTATCCCTTCAAGCCTTGTACGTTTGTACGGCAATGTTTCAGTTGTTGAACTCTTCGCTCAGTCGACCCGAGCAACTTCGTGATCGTAGGTCGATATTTCCGTTTATCGTTTCTTGTCCACCGGGGTCTCTCGGGAGCGCGGGCTTTTTCTCGGTTCTCCCAACGCGCCACTTGCTCCAAATTCTCGCTTAGGTTATCTTCCAGGACGTTAAGGATCTCTTCGAACTTCTTTGACTTGCTGCTGAATCCAGGGTACGCGGACGCTTCGATCTGGAAGAGGGCGACGGCATCGTAGAGGCTGTTTGAGGGACCGTCTTTTTGTTTCGTACCGCTTATTTGTTTGATCTGACTCCTGATGTTCTTGACAATATCCTCCGTGGAATCCGTAAACTCTTTCAACATTTTGTCAAACAGAATGAGCTCAAGTACTTTCCTTTGACGCCACAGATGCTTGTCGAGCTCGCTGCTCGGAAGGTATTCATTTGGTTGCAGTATCTCCAACATGCGCTTCTCAAAATCGGGATCCAATGTTTCCAACGGCTTCTTCCGTATATGACCGCATGCAATATTGAATTCGATGAAGTGACAAGTCCAGTAGCGATCGAAGAAGTCTCCGTTGAAATGAAACCCCATAGCAGCCCTGCTGATGAATTTATCCTTAGAACATCTGACCGTATCAAGCTTGGGTAGGTGTTTGAAGTCAGCGGAAGACTCTTCTTCATGTATCTGATAGAAGAAAATGTGAAATTCCGTCCTCCAAGTGTTTAGGACAGCCGTCGTTTCATCGAAGAAGTACTTATCGTAGCATCTGTGTCGCTCGAAAAATCTGAAGAGATCATCTCGCATGGACCACGGCGAGGCTAAGCAGCAGAGCATGGCGGTGTCTTCATCTGCTCGAGGAAGACAGATAAGTCTTTTCTTGACCGTCTTGTGTCCTGAGCTTGCTCGACGAGTTGAGGAAATCGTCTCCATAAAGTTCTTGTTGCCCTTCGTGATTTTGATGTATAGAAGGGGTTTCCCACGTTTCCGCTTGTCCTGTTTTGCTTCTTCCTTTGTTGCTGGTTCCTTAGATGACCATAATACATCAAACAATACGCCGGTTTCGCCTTCGCCTGTAGGGAAGTCTTCAGGTTCCTTGAACTACAGGTAGAGAGACACGCAATCCCTAATCGTAGACGGGACTACGTCGGAAGCACCGTGGTGCTCATACATTCGGGATTTCAGTCTTTCCAACACTCCATCGAGAATCTGACGCCATTTGTCTGAAGCTTTGTTCCGAGCAAGTCGGACCATGAAAGCCAGTAGCTCCAACTTTTTTAGTTTCTCAAATTGATCAATCAGGAGATCTTGGTTTCTCTCGAAGTTGTCGTCAAATCCCTCAGGAAACTCGATGTCTGACTTGTTGCCATTGGCGCAGTACTCTTCCAAATAGTCGCTGAACAGAACAGAGGTCAGACTACTGCCAAGTTTTCTGACACAGTACCCAAGACGATCTATAGCCCTGTTGGGGTCAGTCTGACCTAATTGCTTTATCGATGTGATCGCAGTCTCGATGATTTCTTTACATTTGACACTGCTGAGCTCAGGATCAAAATCTAAGAAGCTAGGCTCGTTGTA
Source organism: Neofusicoccum sp. Z40 (assembly GCA_037356075.1). Taxonomy (NCBI): domain Eukaryota; kingdom Fungi; phylum Ascomycota; class Dothideomycetes; order Botryosphaeriales; family Botryosphaeriaceae; genus Neofusicoccum; species Neofusicoccum sp. Z40. Next base: position 1,055 of record JBAWJV010000037.1, on the reverse strand, counting down.
AAGCCACTCGTCCTGAAGTTCCACGATGCTCTGCTGGTCAATGGAATTGTTGAAAGGAAGGGTTTTGGTGGTCACGATAACCTCTTTGGATGCCTGAATAGTCTGGGGTTTTGTAATCGAGCCCTTTTGCATGCGCAGTCCCAGACTTGACCCAGTGTCGGTACGTGGAAACGGACATGTCCAGATGACGTAAGGTATCTCGAAAGTGGCATGCCAGTACTCCGCGAGATTCTCGCCTTCTAACAGCGGCTCAGGCTGTTTCGTGAGTTCGTGCAGCCATCCAGGAAACAAGCCGTGTACGCCAGAGCTCCCAATGAGCGTTCGGTAAGATATTTGGAATGTTTCACGCACGGGCTTGGAGTTGATTGGACAACCTTCGCTGCCCATGATCAAAGCCAAGGCATATCGCATAGGATTGCTCCACTCAGTTGGGTCGTTGTGCTGATGGAAAACTTGAGTTTCCAACGTGTTCTTCCACACGTCGATCACCTCGTTCGACTCGGCCATACTGAAGAGACTATGGCGCATGCCGTAGAACAATGCTGTATCCCGGCTTCGAAACATAAATCTGGTCTCGCTAGATGATCGGAAGACTGCAAGCATGCGCTTTGTCGATGCGGGATTCTCGGTTGTAAATCGCTTTAAAATATGCTTTTGCGCTTCGGCCGAGGAGTAGTAGTTCTTCACCAACAAGTAGTTCCGACCGTCTCCAGGGTTGGTCCGGGAGGGATTCTGCTGGGTATTGAGAGCTTTCTCATGACCCATGTTCTCCAATGCCTTAAGGGCCCTCCAGATCCAGACGTGGTCGTCTAGGAAGTAGTTATCGTTCCCGGCCACGTCGTCCTTGAATCGTGGAAAAGCGAAGAGTCCCCTAACCAAAAACCGTGAAGGCATCGTTATAACGATGCCTAACCAAAAGGTGCAAATCCACCCTAAGACATATGCTCCAATCCACTCTACTTTTCTGAATCCACTCTACAGGGGTCTTTCCGCTTTAGTATAAGCCTTCCTGCGCCTTACCGCCTCCTCGCCTCACCAAGGTTCTGCCGCCCACT
>JBAWJV010000036.1:0-181618 GCA_037356075.1 Neofusicoccum sp. Z40 | reverse complement strand
CTCCTCTCTCTATCTCTCTCTTCTCTCTCTCTCTCTCTCCCTCTCTCTCTCTCTCTCTCTCTCCCTCCCTCTTTCCCTCTCCCTCTCCCTGATCGCCCCCGCAGAAATTCCAAGCAGCAGCAGCCTCTCCGACGATGCAGCCCAGCGCCCAGTATGACATGAAATCCCCCACGAGTCTATGCCACCCTAGTACTGTAGCGGAGTTGCCACTTAGGTAATGACACAAGGGGGAGAGTAAGCGCTGGTGCCACCTCCTCGCTTGTCGCGAGCTGTCACCACACGTGCACTTAGCCCCCCAGCTCAGCCACGCCGTCCTCTCACCGGGGCGTCTTCTCCGCATGTCTTGGCGCCGGTGGGCAACAGTATGACGAAACCAGCAATCACCGCAGCCCCGGGTGAAAACAGTCTGCTCCAATCACTGTTGTGACTGGAAGCAATGGACGGTCTCCTGATGCCCATGGAAGACCTGTTCCGTGTTGGATTTGATGAAGTCTAACACGGCGCTCGCTAGAGGTCCTCATAGAGAGCATGCTCCGTTGTCCAAGCACTCAAAGCGTTGAAATCGCGACATTGATGTGTTACGCCCCATCCGCTGGAGCCATTGGGCTGAATGGTGATCCCATCCGCCATGAGATACGGCTCCAGAGTGGGGTCTGCGAAGCAAATCAGAGCTTGGCGGAGAAAATCGAAACAGTGGGCGACGTGAGGAACGAGAGGCATTATGCTTGGATGCTCAGGGACGTTTACGGGGTCTTCTAAGACCGCCGCACCCCGCTCCAGGAGTGCCCACCAAGCGCTACGGATAACCTTTCTGCGCTTGGAATTAGCCCATAAGTCAAACAAGACATGGCAGGCAAGCTGTGCCTTTTCACGCACGATAATTTACTTACAGGCAATGCAGTTGGTGAAATGCAGAGACAGCATACGCGGTGGTGTTTCCGTAGTCAGGGTCAAGATACGAGGGCGGATATCCTTCCTTCGTTGGATCGTCAATTCCAACATAACCTTTCTGCCCGTCAGCAAGAAGTTAATACATTATCTTGAGACAAACTCACGAGCAGTTACAGTATCCCAAGCAGCATCACTCTCTTTGGTATGACTTGGAGGATTGAACCTGTCGTCTGGCGTCCATAGGACTGACACGGTATCCCATTGAGTTCGTTTATCTTTTGCCCGCAATATGTCAACTTCGGCACTAAGGCGCCCGAGCTTCCAAGTTCCGCTAAGAGCCAGCAACAGCATGAGCAACCCGAACACCGGAATCAGATAATGCGAGAGCCTCTGTAGGTTTGGCTTTGAGGCATGCCTGCCGCAAAAGTCAAAGTCAGTACGGATTCTAGCAAAGGAATATCAAAACACACCGCCGTTTCTCAACTGTTGGAAGTAAACTGTCAGTAGCATCAGAGTCAATGTCCCTGGTATCACTAAGAGAATCCATATTCGGTTGTCGAAGGTATCAGTATCTTAATATCAGAAGGAAACTTGACACCACTATGACTGGAATATCCTATGAACGCCCTGATATTAATATGGAGTAGCTAAGAGAAGTGGATTCAGGACGAGTTCTATTTCTTACGTTAATTCGGAGGTTTATGTCGTTAGTCCCGATTTTCCGCCTTCGGTATCCCGAAGCCACACGAGTCACGAATGGCAACACATGATGCAAATAGCGTCTCACCTGAACAGCGATAGGAAGAGAAAGGCAAATGGGGATGATAAAGTCTACTCGAATGCGATGAACAACGATCGTGTCGGTGATTTTGTCTCAAGAAAAACCTCCGCCGCAGATATTTCCGAATGTGGTTGAAAACTCCGGGATTCCTCACCACACATACATATAACTTGCGATATTTACAGAAATGATTTCGCCCGGAGTACTTACTTACTAGTGTCTCATTGGCGCCATCGTCACGTCCATCTTTCAATACTCTTTTCGAGCTGCAATGTGGCCGACATTATTTCCGAAACGCAACGACTACATCCCCACTTCGAGTAAAGAAGATGTCGAGGAAGAGCTCTTGGTGGGAGGCGACACATACATTACTCCCAGACCAAAGCGCCCATGGGTTTCTCTGGCTATCTCGTTCTCATGGCGTCTTCTCGTTCTGTTAGCGGCGTTGTGGGGCGTATTCGACCTTTCTAATCGCCTCTATGGATCACTCAAGAAGACACCTTCCACATCTTGCTACTGTGGTGATACTGTCGAAGAGGCCATATCACTGGGCTGCAAGTTTGATGAGCTTGCAGCTCTGTGGTTGCAACCACGCTGCATCGACGAAGAACTCACCGCCGAATTCAAGCGAGCGGGCCCAGGACCAGACGGAGCATGGACCTATTACGAAGCCGTCGGCGACGATCTAGTGGAGCTCGACAAGTCCAGGATCCCCCTGTTCGCGGTCCCAGGGCTGGAGATGCACACGAGCCATGAGTGGCATATGCAGCACTGCTTGTACTACTGGAGGAAAATGTGGCGAACAAAAATCACCGGCACCATCCTGGAGGAAGAGTCGGACTCGGAGCATCACATCCAACATTGCTCGAGAGTCATTATGTCGAACGGCAATCTTTCTGCACTCGACACGACACTGGCAATTGGTAAAGCGCCGCCCAAGGAATTGCAAGTGGAGGATCCAGAACGTCATGAAAAGGTTTAGGGTGCAGACAGCTTATTTTGCGGGATGTATGAAAGAGGCGCAGAGACGAGGATAGTTGGAGAACAGAGCCAAGTAGAAGAATTTACTGGGGCCGGCCGCAGCATGCATTATGTTTTTGTAAATGATACTTTTGGAAACAGCTTGGATAATAATATGTCATCATTTCTCAAGGAGATCTATCATCTGGCTTCATAAAAAAAGCCTAAGACTTCTCTCTCTGCATCCTTCGCTATCACTTTCCACAATTACTCAAATCGTCCCATCTACGGCCCGTAGACCTCCGTGACTCCCTCCTCTACAGTTTAAACATGTGCATTCGCAATGAGATACTCAGCTTCTACGTCGGCAGTAGGTGTAATCAAACACGCTAATGATCGATGGGGCTGGACATAGCCGGATTGATAGTCATAATACTGACCGTTTGATATAAATGAAGAAATGGCATTCACATAATGTGTGCATCGTCCGAAACCCTATGTTCTTCTATCCAATCAACCGCCTCGTGATAGCTCCGGCATACATGCATGTGCCCGAATCCGTCTGTTCCTGTCTTCAACCCGTTTGTACTGCCCTCTAAAGTCATATCCATGGTGCAAAGGATAGCCTGTCTGAGATAATCGTAGCAGTGACTGGTGTGGATGCTGTGATGACCTTCAGTGATTTGTGACTCGTCTCCCTGTGGACCATGACGGAGGAGATGGTCGTAGGAGTCCATTATGACGTACTGAAATCTCAGGGTTTTAGTCTTAATGCTTGGTGTAGCAGTGGAGCTAAGATATACATACAAGGCAGTGGAGCTGATGGGTCCAAGAAACTTGATACAATGGTCCTCGGTCCTTGTCTGCATCCCTTATAGGCTCACTGAGGAATGGATGGCGCTCATAGTCATCGATTCGCACGGTGCCGCCACCACCTGGCATGACAGGATTAGTACTATGAAACCCGATGCCAAAGCGACTAAAGTGTACATACGTGGTAGTAATCCCTCCCACTTTCTTTTCACCTCCAACGACTGAGCATCTGAAGTAAAGTTTGTCGCAAACGTATCAAGTTGATTGCGGAATCGAATGTTTTGATGAGATACTATGCCTACGTTAGTAAAGGAACGGCATCGGGAAGTGAGGTCATACATTTTGGAACTATGCCGTTGACATCTGTAGCAGCATCTTTGCATTCAGCTCTGGAGTAATAAAGAAGCATAAGGATCCAAAATTGAAGAGACACAATCAAGATCCACGGTAATCTTGAGAGGGCAGTGTGGATGATGGTTCTCGAACGGGCTTTTCTTTGGCAGACAAGCCCGAGCTTTTCGTTGGATCCCTCGTCACTATACCCATCCGTGTCGGAGCCCGCCGAGCTAGATAGGAAAGGACGCTGCATTTCCGCGTCATGCAGAGGCGTGTTCGCAGTCTCTATCGGCATGGCTTACCCTCCTCAAGGACAACGATGGCACGGAACCACGTCGAATGCCAAGGAAGAATTGAAAAGCTGCCGAGCGTGAGGTGTTTATTTAATTCCCATCACGTAGGAATAAGAGGAAAACTTCCGAAAATGATTGTCCCCGGACGGACATTTCTTCCCAAGAAATTTAATCCCGAAAGCCCAGTCGAGCATCGACACCAGCTACTTCGCCTAAGAAACTTATTCGGACATTTTCTCGGGTATATATGAAGGTCAATCACTTCAACAACACACCTCGTCAGTCGAGCCTCGACCTCAAACAGAACTTCTCAAGCAATTCAGGCGACACCTTCTGCCAAGCATCAAAATGCATTTCTCAACCCTCTTCTCCCAACTCCTCACCGTCACGTCCCTCCTGACGACGGCCTCCGCGCTCCCAGGTTCATACACCATCTCCCCAAAACAACGCTCTTTTCTAACTTCGAGACCCAGTCACCAAGCGCTCCGACATCCTCAACGACATCCAAGAGCGCGACGCCAGCCCGCAGGTCCGCTTCGTCTTCCGCCGCGACGCCGCCGCCGAAGCCGCCGCCGCCGCCGACCCGCAGGTGCGCTTCGTCTTCAAGCGCGACGCCGCCGCCGACGCCGAAGCCGATCCGCAAGTACGCTTCGTGTTCGTCCGCGACGCCGAGGCCTCTGCTGAAGCCGCCGCCGAAGCCGATCCGCAGGTGCGTTTCGTGTTTGCGCGCGAGGCGGACGCGGCGGCGGTGGCGGAGGCCGATCCGCAGGTGCGCTTCGTCTTCGTCCGCGAGGCTGAGGCCGACGCCGACCCGCAGGTGCGGTTTGTGTTCAGGAGGGAGGCTGAGGCGGACGCGGATCCCGAGGCGGAGCCTCAGGTGCGGTTTGTGTTTGCCAGGGATGCTGAGGCTGAGGCCGAGGCCGATCCGCAGGTCAGGTTTGTCTTTGCGAGGGAGGCGCTGGCGGATGCGGAGCCCGAGGCTGATCCCCAGGTGAGGTTTGTCTTCCCGAGGGAGGCTGAGGCTGAGCCGGAGGCGGAGCCGCAGGTGCGGTTTGTCTTCTAAGAGACAGATGGTTTAAGGGTGTTAGGACACGGAGGTAGTGGATTGATGCGTTGTATGAAGATGTTATGATAACGCAATGAGGAAGAGTGTTCTCTACTCTAATCTCATGTATATAAAGAGCTATGATCATATCAAGAACGCAAGAGGATCTTTGATACTAGAGAGCAAGCCTGGCCATTGCAGACACCAAAAGAAAGCTCACAGTATTGTGAGTATTCTGACCTATGAATACTTCAGCTCCAGATGGAACGAGCAATTCATCTCGCAGCTCGGCTTCCGAGATGGCTCCGTCAAATCAAGTTAAAATGGTTATCTCTGTGGCATGCCACTAACACAGCATAGGTTCCCCTGTGCGTAAATATATCTAATCTATTCTATTTACTTAATGCAGCATACTACTACTTGTGTACTCCGCCAGCGCTTCAAAGTGCTCCATTAATTTTCACCATCTTCACCATTTTCATCACCTACGGCGGTTGCTGAAACGCTGCAACTATTAATTTTGATACTCAATACCACATACAAAACCCATAAGAATAAAATAAGTGGCGCATGGTCTTTCCTTGTATTCTTTGCAGATAGACCATGCGTACAAATGTGATGATCTAGCGGACAAGATCTCGACGCGTTGGGTAGACCGACCGCGGAGAGGTTTTCGGACGAGAAACATACCAATACTGATTTCCTTCCACTAGTCTGAGAGCTCGTTGCTACGTTACTCTACACCGGATTTTTTACGGTTGTGAGCTTAGAGGTGGACCAAAAAATCAAGCAGCCCGCGGCGGTGTTACTATGAGGGAATGTTCTCGGCAGTCTCGACCTTCTTCGGCATATCCACTGGGGACTGTTATTGCTGATATAATGATATCTAAGATCGAACAGGACTACTCGAGGATTGTTCATGGTTGGGCTGCTTACTTTCGAGGCCGTCGGCTTTAAGCAAGCGAGTATCTTTGTTTTCTTTATTTCAGGGGATTGAATCAATGTGGATACGATTGGGCAAGATTATACACGTGAATCGTCACAGGTAGCGGCAGTGATTGAGATTTCATCAATTGATGGCAATCATCTGGGTCAGTCAAGGTCAGTATGAGCACCATTCTGCATGAACTTTCTCGAGAATGGTGCAAAAACAAGAATTACAAGGCAGCTCTCTTGGCAACAATAACTTTCTCAGATTTGCCATAAGAAAGGGAAAAAGGAGAGAAAGAGGCCACTGCGGCGTGGATAGCTGGACCATTACTCGGAGGCCCGAACTTTTCGTTGAATTTCCACGCCCCTGCTAGTCCGCGCGCAACAATGGAACAAGCCTTGCATGGCTTTACCATCTATTTGTCATGACTTTGGAATTCCAGGGTAGGTATGTATACGGTACGATCGGGGCAGTGCGTCAAATCTCAAAGTGCGGAACAGCCCGTTCGAGACCGCGGGCAACCCCATCGAATCCTTAAGCCCTCGGCGAACGAGTTGTCAGCTGCAAAGTGATCAGTCCGCGCACCTTGGCATTGAGTTTCCCTGCAGTAGCTTAATCGGAAATGAGGTTTTCCGGAAGAGGAAGAGGATTTCGAAAGTGCAATGCCCTCTGCGAGTCAAGAGACATGTGGCTGACATTCTGAGACCAATGGCGTCTTTAGTGCCGTGCCCATGTCCGTTTAAGCATTGATAGGCGTGTGATATTTCCATCTACGTCGACTTCTGCATTAGGTCGTGTTCAGCGACCTCATCCGCAGTTAGCATTGTTGGAAGATAAGCACAAAAGAAACGATACAGGGCAAAAGCGAGACTCTAAGACGGCGGCATCGAGGCCGCGATCAGCATACAATTTCTAAATCCACTCACGATGACACATCATCCATCAAGCAACCCAATCACAACCATTCCCCCCACCAAACGCTCGCAGCTTCCTCCCCGCCCCATACCCGCCCCCTCAGTGGACCATCCCACTCTTCGCCATCTGCTCCACATACTTCGCATACCTCGCCACGCTCCTCGCCCTCAACCCCTTCCCATACCTCACCATCAACAAAAACGTCAAACACTGCGCCAACCCCACAAACGCAGCCGTGATGAAGCAATTCTGCAACCCCATCCCATCGACCCAGGGCGTGATGCCGTAGCCGATGGCGAAGCTCATCGTATTCCGTACCAGAATGACCGTCACCATAGCCTCGCCGCTCAGCGCGCGGTACGCGTCGATGCAGTACGCGACCGACAGCTGCAGGCCGATGGTGTTGGTCAGGGCGATGACGCCGGCTGCGAAGACGCATGCGAACCAATGGACGCCCTGGCTGGCGCCGACGCCCCAGAGGATGAGGCCGCCCGGGACGAGCAGCAGCGAGGGCGTGAAGAGCCAGAGGCGGTGTTCGGCCTCCAGCACGCCCTTGTTCCTACGCGCCTGCGCCAGGACGAAGCGGTCGCCCAGCACGCCCGTGTACCAGCTGGCGATGGCGACGCCGACGAGCGGCGAGACGTATGTTAGGCCGACCATGGAGGCCGAGAAGTCGTAGGTGCCGCCGAGGATGAGGGAGGCGGTGGCGTTGAGCACGTTGAACCAGACGAGGTTGGAGCCGTAGGAGAAGCCGGCGTAGAAGATGACCGGGAAGGTCAGGAAGACGAGCGGCCGCCAGACCATTCCTTTGAGCTCGTTTTTCTTGTGCAGGTCTGCGGGCTGGACGAGCTTGATTTTGTCCCAGTAGGTTTTGCGGTGTCGGGCGGAGTGTTGTGGGGCGTCGCCGGATTCGAGGACGCTGCTGGTGGTGGTGGGGAGCTCTGTCTTGCCGCTCTCGGTTGGTGTGGAGTTGCCGGGTGAGGTGGATACGGGTGTGCCGGGGGTGTGCCGCACGTAGTTTGTCTCTTCCATGAAGAAGAAGAGGAAAAGAAAGCCGATGAAGCAGAAGATGGCGCACCAGTACAGCACCCATTTCCAGCCCTGCCCATCGTTGATGAAGCCGGCGATTATGGGAGCAAAGAAGTTACTTCCGGCGAGGAGCAGGGCGTACAAGCCGAGATACTTTCCTCTTTCATGCGTAAAGCTGTAACAAGAGCGTGAGTGAAGGTCCTTGATGACGATATCATGGTTTCACGCATGAATTGAATATTCGACGTCAAGAAATATGAAAACCGCAAACAGAGAACAGACCACTATAAATGTGACATTCCGCACAAAACATGGCAACTTACTAGATGTCTGTCACAGAAATCTCGCACAGACTCTCAATAGGAGCACCAAAGAACCCCTGCATGACCTTGCTCGCAATCCACTGGCCATTGGTCTTGGTGTACGGCCCCCAAAGGCACATGCCCATGGTGCCCAGGATGCTCAGCAAGTAGACGGGTCTCTTGCCATACTGCAAGGCCAAGGGCTGCCAGAACAGACAGCCCCAGCCAGCGAGCAGAAAGAGGTAGCCGGTGCCAGCATTGAGGTCATTGAGCGTCAGGCTGGTAGCTTCGCTGATCGGCTCGAGCACCGAATAGATGGCTGCAGATGCAATGCCGACCATAAGCGTGTACATGCACATGCAAGCCGAGCTGAGCGCCTTCCGACGCGGACTCCAGTTCAGCGGGTCGTCCGGGCTGTTACTCGCGGGGGCCAAAGAAGGCGAAGCATCAGCACGTCAGCTACCCTAAAAATAAAAGGATAGGGACACAAGCAAAACAAGGAAACAACGAAGATAGGAGAATCCCCGACGTTCTCGGAGGATATTGGTGCACGCTAGTGAAGGTGTATGCACGCGTGTCTAAGACAAGATGCTTACTCGTCCGAGGGCGCGGGGATAAGGACAATGTCATGGGCCTGCGCGCCGGCAGCGTGCTTTGCGCGCATCGTACCGTCCAGGTCGACTAAATGCACGGTGCCTGGGATGCCGGGTTGATCGTCAGCGGTGGCGGCGGCGGCATCGACGGGGGTGAGGCGCGGGTGCGTCGCGTTATCGTCAGCTGCAGCGAGTGCAGGCTCCGCTTGCGTGGCAGACGCCATGTCGAGCGACGGCTGTCGATGGATGATGCGTTGAGGCGCCTCGTGCAGAAAAATTGGGTTCGCTGTGCTCTCTCTAGTATAGGGGCGACGGGACGGGCTGGCACAGCACGGCACGGCGCAGACGTCGCGAGAATTCCGCAGGACAAGAAGCCGACAAGACAAAGCGCAGAAGAAGGGTAGTGATTTTAAACTGGATGCATAGTGCGACCCCACTGTTGATAGCGCTGCCGTCGAGGTTTGCTGCAGTACACAGCGGCGGGGTAGATAGCGCGAGCTACAGGTGCGGAGAGTGAAACACGGCTCAGTCAGCATAACCACGGCTGCTGCACGAAACCAGCCACGCCGTAAGCTTTGGGACATCGCGGGCGCAGCAACGTGGTGTTGCACCCGCGCACGCGCGGCGGCGTCGAGGTTGGGCAGCGGGTAGGACACGACGACTCGGCCGAAGGCATACGGAGCGGAGGCAGACGCGGGCGCGGAGAGCGACGGCGGAGGCAGATAAGGCGGTGCTGATAAGTCGCGCTGGTAGTGCATCCCGCCCGGCGGCCCCCAAGTCGGGTGCGGCGGCGATCGTTACTCAGACCTTGCTAGACGCTCCCGACTCAGCTCCTTCTCGTGAAGAAGTCGAAAATGGTGAGCTGAAGTCCGCTGCCCGGCGCGACAAAGGAGGTTTCCGCCATCACACCGGCCATTCCGGATCTCGTCACTGCGGCCTTTTCCTCTCGTCAAAGCGGCGCACTGCGGAGCCGATACTCGTGTAGAGACCCGTCTCGTCGGAGTCGCGACCCTGTTCCTGATGATCGATCCGAACGATCGTCGGTGTGGGATGTGCAGCGACGCGTCTCGCGCCCAAAGAGGCCTGCGTGCTTCCGCTTCTGGCCTCACAGTCGCCCACGTTGCCGTGCGGCAGGCTAGCGCTGGCCGACCGGCGCCGAGAGAAGAGGCGCGAGGGAGCAGAAAGTGTTGAACAGTGGTGTTGTCAGGGCGCACGGTCATCGGCAGTCGCCTGGGCTGAGATGGCAGGCAGCATCGATGAGAGATCTCGGGTGAGCAGCATGGAGCTGGAGTGAAAGGGGCAGGGATGGGCTGGTGAAAGGCCGCCGTCCCGGGGACCTGGCAGCCGGTGAAGATGATGAAGGCAGGAATGAAGAAGTAGCAGCCGCAAGCGCGGCGCCGGCGCGCACTGGGCTGAGGCGGCGTGCGTTGGGCGCATGGCGGGAGGCTTGTGGCGCGCAGATGCACCGCTTGGCTGCCGAATCGCAGGAGCCGGAAGCGCGCGATTAAAGGGGCCATCCCAAAACTTTGTCTTGACGACACCAGGCCCGCGCGTCCATGCGTCACCGCGCAACCGTCCATCCTCGCGCCGCCAGCGCCATCGACGCGGTGAGACGGTACAGCCGCCCACGAGGCTACCGCCGCGCGCGGACCGCCGCTGACATCTCGCAGACTGAGTCGCATACAGCTCCCAACTAAGCTGCCTGCGCCGGCGATCTCTCGTCAACGCTCGATCCCGGGCAGCGAAACTCCGGCATGTGAAGGTGCCACCACCAGGGGTTCGATGGCGACTTCGGGCGCCGCGTCGAGTGGGCCAGCTGAGAATGCCTATGTATCCATTGCCAGCTCTACCTGAGCTGAACACGAGCCGCCGTGGAGATATTCGCCTGGGTCCGTAGGGACCGTCGCCCGCTCCATGCAGGACATCGCCGCCGATCGAGCGTCCAAGTGGGAAGGCCCATGACGTGGTGACAGCCGGCTGGGCCGTAGGGTGCAGTAGGAGTATCAAAGACTGCGCCAGAACAAGGCCAATCCGTTAAGAGAAAGGTGGGATCGGAACGCTGGTTGCCCGTTGCGGCATGCGATCAGTCTAGGACATTTCCTAAAGCAGACACCAAGCCTCGCGTTTCTGAGTCGTCACTCGCATCTCCAGAGAGCCGGCTGCCGACACGTGCCGCCGCACAATGGCTTTCTGCCTACGATTCGAGCACCCGAAAGATCGTCGTCAAAAACTCATATCAGTGCGTTTCAATAGTTGCTAGAATGGACCCTGCTGTCCATGTCCCCGTACACGGACCACCCGTCGGCCCATTTCACCGACTCTCTTCGTTCAACACCATCCTCTCTCAGTCCGGCTCTTCGCCGGCATTGCTGCCCTACTCGATCATGAAGTTCCACGCGGCCTGTGCCAAGACCTGGGTCGGATAGTCGATGACCCGGTAGAAGATCTCCGCTCCCGGCACCACCGTAATGAGGCACACCACCAGACATACGATATTGCATGCGCCCGCCGACAAGTTCTGGTCGAAGCGCAGGTGGAGAAACAGCTTGATGCCAGCGGTGTAGATGATAGTCGCCTGGATGAGGAAGTAGCCTGGGTGTGCTGATGTTAGCTGCATGTGCAGGAACCCTGATGTGGGCTTTGGGGGATTGCTCGCGCGTGCGGCGTGGGACAAAGTGGGGCCGACTTACTGAAAGAGCGGCGCCCGAGGTAGGTGAAGAGTGGGTTCTTGAATATCGCCTGGAGTATATCCGATGTCTCCATCATCAGCATGAAGGCCAGGATGATCACATAGTTGTCGTCTCGGGCTAACGGCTGAGACAGATCCAACCCGTCATTCAGCCCGCCTCCATTGTACAGGCCCGTGTGGCCCTTGAGTTCGGCATCCGCGTACGAAGGCCGCCAGGCGACCCACAGATACTCCATGATGAGGCCGCCGAGCAGTAGAATGGCATAAAGGATCCACGACGGACATCGTACGGATTTGCCTCCGGGCAAGTGGACCTCTGGACCGCGCTGAGCCTTGGCCTTAAAGTCCATGTTAATGACCATGTCGGCGAGCAGCAGACCGGTGATTGAGTACCAGGCCCACGACTGCACCCACCACGCAGTGACAATGAAGAACAAGAAAGCCTTGACGCGCCACGAGTTTCGCGTGTAAGGGATGCAGATCATCGACATGTAGACGGTGTAGCTCTGCTGAAAGATGATGCTGACGGAAAACAACGTTTGCGAGGGGAAGGCCAGGCTACCCTTCTGGGTCGCATAGTCCTTGTTGACCCAAAAGACCTCGAAGATGGAATTGAACCAGTTGAGGAAGTTCTGGATACGTTCCGGTGTGGCGACGGTGACGTTGCCGGTGCGGGTCTTGAAGTCGTCGATGTAGGCGAGGCCGATTTGGTTGATGATGACCGTCCAGAGTCCCAAGCCGACAGCAGTGGGTATCCAGAGGCGAATGCCGCGGCGGAAGACCTGGCTGGCGACAATCTGGCGGGTTGAATCCTGCAGAAACGGAATGCAGATAGTCCGGGCGGACAGGAGGACGATGGACGAGTAGATGAGAGACTCGTTCCAAAAGAGGACGGAGAAGACCTTGCGGAGGATGATCTGGTAGAAGGGGCCGTCTGTGTTCTCTGCATCCTTCACCGTGGCCGGAGCAAAGACGGTGAGGAAACACCAAACGAAGGACTGAATGACCAGGAAGCCTCGGACGCCGATAAGCCAGTCATGGTCGGGAGCAGAAGAGGGGGGAGAACGAAGTGAGACGAGAGTCTGGAAGAGAGATCTATCCTTTGCGTTTACGGCTGGTGCAGAGATGCTGTCGTCCTCCTCTTTCTCGTTCACGCGGGCGGTTGGTAGACCCATGGTTGACGGAGTCTGCTGGGTGCTTGCTTGCTGGCTGCGTGCTTCGCGAGGACAGCAGATGGGAGCCGGCAGCCGGGCCAAAAGGCGAATCTTCTCTGGCTGAGGACTGCTGCTGGTGGCCGAAAGCGTCCCAGACCGGTCTGGACTTTATTGTCGGCGGGGGCATCTCGCAGCAGGCGGCATGCACGGCCCGACAGGCTTGGTGCGGCGGTATTGCCAAGGCAGCTGCTGGAGTGGTGGACGGCGTGGGTAGCGCCAGGCGGGCAGGACAGAGGAGTCAGGTCGCAGCAGCGCGGACGGACTCGTGCGGCAGCGGGCCAGCAAGGGCAACAAGGGCTCTCGGCGCATTGCAGGGGGAGAGCAGCGCCCTGGGCGCAGCTGGCGAAGCGACGGCCTCGTGGTGAGTTGCCGCGCTACGGGCGAGGGCTGGCAATTTGCCTTGGATCGTCAGGCCGACCGGCACGCACGGGGCGCGAGGGCATGGTTTGGGGCAGGCAATGCGCCGGGACCGGCGAAAACGGAGAAAAGAAGGCGGTTGCGTAATTGCACGTCTGCGATAGCAGCGCAGGACGGCAAGAACACGAGTTTGGGTGCGGTGCCTGATAGGCGTTTTCTAGCTGCCGTAGCGGGCGTGCGCCGCTGAGCAGCGCCCTCGACTGCGCTGGCGCTCGCAGGGCTCCCCAGCGTGCTGCCGTGCCACGACCAAGCGTTTCAGCGATAAGCCTCTCCCGCCGCCCTGGCTCTCCCCCCGAGCCGTGCGCCAGGGGGCACTGTCCTGCTGTCAACGCTTGTCTGCAGCGCTGCTCCAGCGCTCTGGAAGCTCCTCCGTCCAATATCCCGACGCCCAATCCTGGCCGGGCTGATGGCCGCCTATCCTCGCCCACTTTTCGAGCCGCCACGGACTAGGCAATGCATTCAGCCTTTCCGCAGTCCAGACGACCTCCTTATCGCACCGTCTGCGCCATGGCGGCTCTCTTGCTCGTCTTCTGCACGGAAGCTACGGGCTGCTCGCCGCCCGCCTGCGCGCGGCCTGCCGTGCCATGCTGTCTCTGCGTGTCTGGGAATACGAAAACAGGCCCGCGTCGCGCTGTGTATAGAGCGTGCAGTAGCAGTTCTTTTTTGGTCTCTGCGATTGCCTCCTCGGTGGCGAGCGTGATCATGCCATGGATGCTTTTGCCATCCGACCGTACTCTCCATGGCGCAAGGCGCGGTGCCGTGCGGCCCAAAGCGCAGCAGCAGCAGCAGCGCCAGGGAGGCAGGTCGTCTGCCGGCTGCTGCTCACCTGAGGCGCTCGTGTGCCAATGCCCTCATTTCCTCCAGAGAAATTGTGTCGTCTCTCGTGGGCGCCGTTTTTGTGTCAATGCGCCGCAGCCACCCTCCCTTTCTGGCCGGCCAGTTTCACGGTCCCTTGTTGTCTCCCCACATCTTCTGTCGTGCGAGATCCTAAAAATTTCCCTTGTGCAACGGTCGCGGCGAGAAAACGGCGGCAGGGTGTTTGATGGGTCGTCTGCCGGGCCAGACGTCATATGTCTGGGCCCGCGACGGGGATGATCCCAACAAAACTTTTCTAGAAGACGGGCGGGTGTTTTGCAAATCTTTGATAGTTCTACCGTTTCTATCCTTCGTTGACATTATACCGTCATCGGCCATTAGGCTCGTCCAGTCGATCATCGATCATCTATGACAAGCATCTAGAATCGTGTATGTGCAGTAGCGCGCTCTGAACCCCAAAACTCCCAGCCCGTCTAGAAAAAAAACCACAAGACTCCACGCAAAAACGGGCAAAAAGAGAAAGATGTACATGAATGCAATGCGTTGCGCAGGGGGCCGCCCCGACCTGCGCGCAGCCGCAACGTTACGACCGCGCCGTCGGGTTCCAGTTGCTGTAATTGACCAGCTGCCGTGCGTTGCCGTACAAGCCAATGGTCGCGTTGAGCACCAAGTAGAACGGGTACAGCACGGAGAACATGACGATCATCTTCCTGTCGACGAACTCGGACCGCACGCGCGCCGTGATCCACAGCGTAGCAACCAGACAAGCGACTCTGCGAGTTGTGTTAGCTCACCGGCGGGGCTCAAGCTTTTGCGGGGAAACGTACGTGATGACGAAGAACCAGACGGAGACGGGAAACGTGAACCAGATAAGCTTGACGAATTCCAGCGGGTTCTTGGGCCACTTGGTGATGACGAAGCCGAACACCAGGCAGGTGTACTGCGTGACAAGGTAGTAGCTGAGCTCGCGGATCGCCAGAAGAGAGAAAAGACCGAAGCGGACCTTCAATCTCCGAGGCGAGCCCTCGGGCGACTTGTTGTACGCGAGCTTGCAGTGCTTGATGCTCGCTTGAGTCCAACCCTGCGCCCACCTCAGTCTCTGCTTCCAGAAGGACGCGAGGGTGGTCGGCGCAAGCTCGTACGACACAACGTTCAAGTCATGCACCGTGTTGGCGCCACGCGACACAGCTCTCAACGCCGAGTCAATGTCTTCAGTGAGCATGTCGCCGTCCATGCGCAAGTCTTTGAGGAGCGAGGCGCGCCAGTAGCCGTTGGAGCCGCAGAAGAGACCGAACTCCCACATGGTCGCACGGCCAGGATGCGAGACAGCGTAGATCTTGTCGAACTCGACGGCGATCATGCTCGTGAGAATGTTGTCCGTGGAGTTGAAGACAACGCAGCGACCTTGAACGATGTCGACGGTTGAGTCCTGGCAGAAGCGCTCGGCGGCCCAACGCGGGCCATGCGGGTGCGGGTAGTGGTCACAGTCATAGATGGCAATGACGTCGGAGCCAGTGTCGAGGGTGAAGAAGTAGTTGAGGTTGTCGGCCTTGGAGGTTGAGTTTGGAACCTTGATCACTCGGAGCTGCGAGTACTTCGACTGAAGGTCGCGCAACTCAGTCTCGAGCGGCTCGATTGGCTTTGGCGTGTTGTACAGGATGTTGATTCTGATTCTGTCGACGGGGTACACGATCTTGGTGAGCGCGTGCATGGCGCGGTCCATGATAATGTCCTTCTCGTTGGGGAGGTAGGCGACTATCAGGATATCGAGGATCGGCAGGTCCTCGTCCGGGGTCGGGAAGGTCCACCCTCTCTCCTCTGCGTTGGCGACAGCCTTGCGGGCATCGCGGATGGGCGAGAGACTCAGGAAGGCCTCAATGACGGTGGAGGCGGAGATGTAGAAGTTGGTGGCCAAGTAGACGAACCAGAAGATGCCGATCCACTTGTGGGTGGCTACCATGTAGATGCAGACGGAGAAGACGAAGTAGGAGCATACCAGACCGAACGGGGTCCATTCTGTAATGAAGTCTGATAAGCGGGCTCCCAGGCTCGGCTTGGGGGGGCGTTCGGGCAGGCCGCTGGTCGAGGAGGGGGCGCTGTAGAACGACTTTGGCTGCTCCTCCTCAATTGTCACGGTGAAGTCTTTGCTCTCCGTCATCTTGGAGGGAGGAGGGGGCGACAGAATGCGGAAACGACAGTGACGAGCGCAGGACCCAGCGGACACGGCGTACAAATAGCGAGTGAAGAAGGACGATCTGCTGGACAAGCGTCCGAGCCGGCGAAAACGAGCGATTGCCAGGCGCTCGGCCAACGGGCTCGAGACGGGCAAGCTTCAGAAAAAGACATGGCCCCGATTTGGCAAGCGGGCCAGGCGAGCTGGATGGGTCGCACACGGCGGGCGGCCAGGGCGGCGTGCACGCATCGGTAAATTTCGCATCTCCATCGTGGTGACGGACCAGGGTAGCATCTGGGCAGGCCAGGGCTGCACGGCCGTGCTCAAGCTCCTCGCCGGCATCTGCACGGATGCGCGACGGGCGGGCGGCTGCCTTGCGTGTCGACGCAATGGCAATATTGGAAAGGAGGACGCTGGCGGCACGGCGGGCGCTGATAGGCGGCGCGGTGGTCGGGGGCCCGGCGGCGGCTGCAGGCAGTCAGAGCGGCTGCTGGCCTCGCCCGGTTTGTTTTTCGCAGGCGGGCGGCGCCGATCGGCGGGCGCGCAGCAGCTGTTCTGCTCGCCATGGGTGCAGCGTGGGCGTGGTGGGGCGTGGGCGGTGGTTTGCGCGGGCGGTGGGCGGGCAGCGGAAGCAAGACAAGCCACTGACATGGACAGCGCGCACAAGCCCCTGCGCCTGCGCGCGCTCGCCGATCTTCCGCGGCGACACCACGCCCGTCCATCATCGCCGCTCCCGTCGCAGCCGGCGCCGCCCACGATATCCGCGCCGCGCACCGCGACTCGCCACGCCCAGTCGGACCGCGCCGGGGCCGTCAGCTGGCGGCCCGCGCGACGACACCACAGCGCAACATCGTCGGGTGTTTCGCTGCGATGGCGCCAACCGGCCAGCTGCACGCCCCGCCAAGCCAGGTACCTGACTGCCAGCTGCATGCGCGCAGGGACCGGGGTCCACGCCGCCCGGCCAGGGCCTGCGGGCAGCCCAGCGCCGCATTTTGTCCCGCCATCATCGCGCAGCCGATCTGCTCGTCGCCGCCCTTCCTACTCATGTTCGGCCCGCCGTGTCCCACCGCGCGCTGCGCTTCCTCTTCTGGCCGCAGGCACCATTAAACACCTGAGACCCGCGTTGTGACCGCGCCGTGCTGGCTCGTTCTCTCCCCCTTCCTTGCCGTGGCAGACTTCACATGGCCTCCTCCAACAAGCTTTCCTGGCTGACGGGGGCCGCCGTCGGCCTTCTCTCCCTGGCTGCTCCCTCCTCCGCCCAGCAATCGGACTGCTCCTGCGGCTTCTACGACGCCGCCACCGGCGACCTCTTCACCGAGTCGCTGATCCAGTACTTCAACGAGACCTCCGACCTCGACCACTTCGTCCTCGAGCAGTTCGAGCACAAGTCGGAGAAGAGCTGGAACAGCAAGTTCCGCCAGGGCGCGCTTCCCGACAACGTCGTGGCCAACGGCTCCGCCCTCGAGCTCTACTGCGACCCCTACACCGATGCCCACGTCGTCAATGGCGGCAGCATCAGGTCCGTCCGCCGCGACATCCAGTATGGCTCCTTCCGCTCCCTCATGCGCGGTCCGCAGCAGGGCATGGGTGGCAGCTCCATGACCATGAGGCTTCAGTTCAACGAGTCCGAGTCTCTCGAGATCGACGTCATGAACACCGACGCCTACGACACCGCCTGGGTCGGCACCTTCATGCAGAACGAATGGCCTGACCGCGACCTCGGTGTCAACTACACCATCCTGGGCAACAGCTCCGTGGCCAATGGCACTGCCTGGCCCTACGATTCCATGGAGCTCCGCATTGATTGGACCGACAAGGAAGTCCGCTACTACGTCGGCCAGAACAACAGTCGCACCGTGACGAAGAAGAAGCATGGATCCATCCCCATGACTCCTTCGCCTCTGTACTTCCGCCACTGGTCTATCGGCAACACCTACTCCATGGAAGGCCCTCCTTATTTCCGATCCGCCGCCAATGTCGGCTGGATGCGCATGTTCTTCAACACGTCTACTATGACGACTGCGCAACACGAAGAGTTCGACGCGAGGTGCACGGCCGCGGACGCCTGCTCCATGAATGACATGAGTCTTCGGCTTGTGTCGTCCTACGCTACCAACGCTACCGTAAAGTGGAAGCATCACGACCCTCGTGGCGGCCTTCTCACTGCGCCTATCTGGATATCCGTGACCATGGTTGCTTTCGCCACCTGCCTCCTGGTCCATGCCTTTATCAAAAGGGCGCCATGGAAAAAGTCCTCTCAAGGTCATGGTCACGGTCACGGTCACGCCAAGGAGGCTGGATCTGAGTCTGATCGCTCCTCCCCAGTGCCTGCATACAGATCCATCGAACCAAGCATTATTGCATCCGGCGGCGCGACTCCATTCAACCAGACGCGGCCCTCCACCCCAGACAAGAAATACAGCGGCGAAGCTTTGCCCCGTCGCTCCGACTTTACTCCGTCCGCATCTGGATACTCGACTCCACTGCCCCGCTATGAGAGCAGGGAATATTTGGGCCGATACGACGAAGATGCGATCAGTCCTGTTTCCTCGACGCCAACTTTGCCGCACGTCGCTCCTGATGTGTCTGCGCATCCTCCGCCGTCGACTAGGGCGTCTTCGCTGAGAAACGCCGTAGTGTATACGGGTGGCAGCGTAACGGAACATGCGGTTGTCGAATCGGCCAGAGATTCGGCGCAGACTCTCGTTCCAAGAACTCCTATTTCACCCTTTCTGCCCAAAACACCGGCGTCTCCAAAGGCGTGGTCTCCCAACGACAGGGAGAAGGGCTTCGGAGCGGCCAGGGTCAAAGAGGTCGCTGATGGGTCCAAAGAACACCCTCTCAGAACGACTACCAGTGCGGCTCAAGCCAAAC
The DNA here is from genome assembly GCA_037356075.1 of Neofusicoccum sp. Z40. Classification (NCBI taxonomy): domain Eukaryota; kingdom Fungi; phylum Ascomycota; class Dothideomycetes; order Botryosphaeriales; family Botryosphaeriaceae; genus Neofusicoccum; species Neofusicoccum sp. Z40. Next base: position 162,546 of record JBAWJV010000036.1, on the reverse strand, counting down.
CTGCCGACAAGATCCCTACCGCGAAGAAGGCTCGTGTAGACTACTTGGCCGGCCTGGTCGCGCTGTGTTCGATCTTCGTCACTCTGATTCACTTCCACCTTACGTACGTGCCGGCGGTCGTCATTCCCGGAGCCTTTGTGCACTATTCGAGCGAGAACTGGGCCAGGAAAATCATTTCTCCATTCATCATGAACCAAATGTGGCTTGGTGTATTCTTCACCACCTCGACGCGCTTCTTATCGGCCAGATACTTCCGCGAGGGAAAGCTTGAGGTTATTGCAGAACGTGCAGTGAAGCGCGCCCCGCGTCTCATGATCCCTGTCACTGCCATGGTCATGTTTGAGTATTTCTTCATCGACGTTGGAGCGACTAAATACCTTGAGTATCTGCCTTCAGTGACTTGGTCGACCTGGGCTTACGTCAGCAAATTCCCTACAGCCGGCCACTTCATCAGCGAGGTTCTTGAGCTCGTCTACCTCATTCCCAATGCTGTGCCGCAGATCACGTTCAACTACTGCACTGGTGTTCTTTGGACCATTGCTGTGCAGCTGCAGGGATCATGGATCGTCCTTCTTGGAGTGATCCTCATCCGCGAAATCAAGACCCCCTGGAAGCGTTTCGGATACTACGCCTTCTGCGTCGTGAACAACTGGTATGCGCGCAACTGGGGCAGCTTCTTCTGGCTCGGTCTCATGCTCACGGATCTGGACATTACTTACAAGTGGCGCAAATATCTCTACCCGCGTCCACTGGTTTACTACCCCTTGATCAGCTTCTGCATCGCAATGACCCTACTCGGCTTCACGATGAACCTCCTCCCTCAATGGATCACCTACAACTTCACCACGAACGAGAACGGCATCCATCCAGACCAGGAGACCGGCCTTCCCATCAAGGACACCATCAACTATGGCTACCCGAACTACTATGAGCCGCGTTTCAACATGCTGATGTTCGCTGTCGGCATGCAGGCCATTGTCGAGCTATCGTCAGTCGTCCAGAAGATCCTGTCCTTCCCCGTTCTGGTCTGGGTGTTCCCGCACATCTTCACCATCTACCTGATCCACGGCTTCATCTTCTGGAGCTGGGGTTCCTGGCTTTGCGTCCTCTTAGCGAGCAGGGACTTCGCCTACTGGCTCAACATTCTGATCGTCGCCCTCACCTGCTACGCCATCATCATGCTCGCGCTGCCCATCGTTACACCTGCCATCGAGATCCTTGGCCGCGACATCACCATCAACGTCTGGGAGTTTGCAAACGAGAAGCCGCCGCCAAAGCATGACACGCTGTTCCCGTTCAACAAGACGGAGCTCGGCATGGACGGGGAGAAGGTCGAAGAGGAGACCAGGGTCGAAGAGCAGAGCAGGAGCGTAGAAAGATCCACTAACAAAGAACAAGTGTACAGCGAAAAGGAGACCGTGAAGTTTGAAAGCCACGAGCAAAATGTAGTTTAAGGTGTCTGGGTTTGTATGTTGACGTCGGCGTTTTCCTATGCTGTCCATTAATGTGTACAAGAAGGTTGCTGGCTTCTGTCGCGCGGTGTTTGCTACTAGATTGGAATGATTTAACGTAATAGCTCTCGGGCGTTGTCTATAGAGTTTTGGCTGTTCGTGTCTATACTTCCGGCGTAATACATAGACGAGTGTCCGTCGTGTCTGCCAAAATACCATCCATGTCTTCAACGCTGTTTTTCAGAATGTCTTGCCGTTTGCCTTTATGGATCGTTTATTCGGAATATTAGTGCTCTTTTGTGCTGTCGTACATAAGATCAACCTGAAGAATGCATCAGTGCTGCACACTAGGTCCTTGAAGACCGCTGCTTTATCTTCATCACCGTGCATACAGTCCGACACTCCACAGCCGCTACAATCAATAGAGGAGAAGAGTAAGTTTTCACTTTCAACCCATCAGCGAGTACCAGCTCTTCGTTCGTCAAGAACCTTTAAGACACCAGTCGATACATTGTGAATTTCTCCACGGTAAGAACGGGGTGTCCATGGACTACCGGCCCTGCCAGAGTCAAATAAGACGCAGCTACTACAGCGTCGCGTGAACTTCACCGTCGTCAGCTTGGACAAGGACCTTGCACATAACCACAAAGAGAGATATCCCGAGCTATTAGCTCAAGCAGCGGTCAGAGGCAGCCGGGAGTGGAGCAGTCCTTGTTGGTAGTACGTTAATGGCTGTGAACGTGAAAGCTCTGTGATGGCTAGCATTTAGAGGAGTACTACAGCTTTTGAGATGCAAGTAGGCATTCGGAGTTGACAAGGCAGGTCAGGATCGTGAGTGTCGAGGAAGCGCGTTAATGTTTCTGTCAAGCCTAATGGATTTGTGGGTGAGAGGCAGACGGAAGGATCGAGGTGACGAGATTGGATGGTCGATGGGCTGGAAGCCGTATACGCAAGGAAGTGGCGCTAAGCGGAAGGTGTAGGGTAGAGATTTCAAGTGTAGGCGAGCTTGGTGAATGTAGGCACAGCGAAAGTGTGTGGATGGCGGAGGCGGATGCGTTGTGGTCTTAGCTCTCGGCTCAAGTTGGAAGTAGCAGGCAGAGCCGCGCCGTCTGCCGCGCTGGAAGCCGAAGGCCGGCCGGCCTCGCGGTTTTACTTCTCGACCACCACCAGGCCATCGTCCGCCGCCATCGCAGCATCTGCCCCTCTCCGCTCTCGCACCCTTCACCATGCTGGCCCGGAGCTCTCAGCGCACTGCCCAGGTACGCCCGCCGCCCGCCGCCCCGCGCACCCGCGCCCTTGCGCCAGGATCGGAAGCTAACGCCCAGTCTTGCAGACCCTCCTGCGCGGGGCCACGCCGGCCTCGCGCTCGTTCGCGACGGTGCAGAGCGACATCTTCAAGCCCACCAAGTTCGGCGGCAAGTACACCGTCACCCTGATCCCCGGTGACGGTGTCGGTGCCGAGGTCTCCGAGTCCGTCAAGCAGATCTTCAAGGCCGACAATGTGCCCATTGAGTGGGAGCAGGTCGACGTGACCGGCATGGACTCGGGCAACAAGCAGACCGAGGAGCTGTTCCGCGAGTCCATCGCCTCGCTGAAGCGCAACAAGCTCGGCCTCAAGGGTACGCATCCGCTCCACGCCTCCGGGCGAAGGGAACCCGCATGAACTCACTTCCAGCCCTCAAGGTATCCTGCACACGCCCGTCGAGCGCTCCGGCCACCAGTCCTTCAACGTCGCCCTCCGCCAGGAGCTCGACATCTACGCCTCGATCGTCCTGATCAAGAACATCCCCGGCTACGAGACCCGCCACAAGAACGTCGACCTGTGCATCATCCGTGAGAACACCGAGGGCGAGTACTCGGGCCTCGAGCACCAGTCCGTCCCCGGCGTCGTCGAATCGCTCAAGATCATCACCCGCGCCAAGTCCGAGCGCATTGCCAAGTTCGCCTTTGCCTTCGCCCTCGCCAACAACAGGAAGAAGGTCACCGTCGTGCACAAGGCCAACATCATGAAGCTCGCCGACGGTCTCTTCCGGAACACCTTCAAGAAGGTTGCCGAGGACTACCCCACCCTGCAGACCAACGACATGATCGTCGACAACGCCTCCATGCAGTGCGTTGCCCGTCCCCAGCAGTTTGACGTCATGGTCATGCCCAACCTGTACGGCGGCATCCTCTCCAACATCGGCGCTGGTCTCGTCGGTGGCCCCGGTATCGTTCCTGGCTGCAACATGGGCCGTGACGTCGCTGTCTTCGAGCCTGGCTGCCGTCACGTCGGTCTTGACATCAAGGGCAAGGACCAGGCTAACCCCACTGCTATGATCCTTTCCGGTTCCATGCTCCTCAGGCACCTTGGTCTCGACGACCACGCCAACCGCATCTCCAAGGCCGTCTACGATGTCATCGCTGAGGGGTGAGTGTTTCCGATGGATACAATTGCGTGAAACCAAGCTAACGCCAGAACAGCAAGACGAGGACTCGCGACATGGGCGGCAACGCCTCGTCTCACGAGTACACCAGGGCCATCCTGGACAAGATGGAGGCGCAGTACTAAGACTGTAGGTTTACGCTTGGTTTAGACGCGGTTAGAACGGAGGCATGGGGGGCTGTGTGGTACATGGTGTATTTCTAGCCGTACATAGCTTGCATTGTGCAAAGTGATATCATCCATTTTTGTAACCCTAACGCCGTCCTTTCTAACGCCGCAAATGCCGCCGGGTATATCTCGTGCGAGACTTTGAATACCAGTCCTTCCTCCCGTCGCGCGCATTCCGCCCAGAACATCGACTGCGACCCGCACCTAGAATTGAATCCGCCTCTTCCTTCCCGTGTATTTCGACGTCGCCTTCACAACCTTGCCTTTCCTCTCCATCTGGTCCTTCTTCCGTAAGATCCAAGCTTTGCTACCCTTCTTGTCCTCTCCCCTCTTCCTTTGCGCCATCCTCTTCCTCGAATCCATGACGTCGACGTTGTTCATACCCTTCACAACACCAGTGATGTCGCCCTCCAGCTCACCACCACCAACGGTAAGAACGAGATACGTCTTCGCGCTCTTGGTGCCGGGGTCGTCCTCCAACAGACCGGCGCCGAAACCCGCCCTGATAGCCGCCTGACTGATCATAGCCTTCTGCTGATCATTCTTCGGATAAAACTGGCAGACTGCGCGGCCACCCCTCCGTAAACTCGCATACAGCCCGCCAAAGAACCGGCTCAGCCGACCCTGCGCCGTCTCCTCGCTGCTCTCGGCATTGCACAGCCACTGCACCGCCGAAATGCTGATGGCGGCGTCGAAGGTGCCCGGGCGGAAGGGCACGCCTTGGCCGGCGTCGGCGAGGAACAGGTCGCCCTCGACCTCGCGCTCCAGCGCCACGCCCAGCATCGAAGGCGAGATGTCCATGCCAATCCAGGTGTGCGGCCCGCCCTCGTCCGGCTCGGTGGAGGACAGGATCTGGCCGGACAGGCCGGAGCCGCAGCCCACGTCGAGGATGAAGGAGGGCCGCTTCAGGTCGAGGAGCTCGAGGGCGCGCTTGGTCATCGAGGCTTGGATGTGCTGGATACGGGAGGAGGTGGTGTATTTGTGGGATTCCGAGTCATTGTAGAAGAGGTCGGGAGGGCTGTGCGAAGGGATTAGCGATATGCTACGGAAGAAAGAGGTGGCAGGCACAAGCGTACAGAATATCCTCAGGGCGCGACATGGTTGCGGATGAGAGGGGAGCCCGGCTACGGCAAGGGACGTTTGTGCAAGATACAGATTATTCAAGGCGTGGCGACAGACGCGACAAAGGCTTCTCGGGGTCCGCAAGCTGTCGGGCGCGGATTGCGGGGTTCAGCGGTGGTGGTTGCGGCAACGAGCCGGAGTCCAAAAGTTTGGTGTTCAACGCCGGGCCGCTGACTCGCGCTTCCCCGATGCGGATCAGATAAGATGGGCGCACGAGTCGCATCTCGCTTTTGACGGCCGCCGACGTCAGCCGCCGTGTTTCGAGGCCACCTCGTCCATTCGTCGCTCGCTTTCCATCCACATTCCTTCCTTTACCAGCCTTTGTTCGCTTCTTCCTCAGGGCGCCATGTGGGTGTTACCGCTCGTCGGCTACCTCGGCCTCATCCTGGGCTTTGGCTTCCTGACCCTCGCCATTGGTATTGCCCTGAACCGCACATCCTGCGCGTTGCAGCCTGGCTAATTCTTTTCGCCCCCGCGGTGTAGCTTCGGGCCTGTACTATCTTTCGGAGCTTGTCGAAGAGCACACCGTCTTCGCGAAGAAGCTCCTCACGCGCATGATCTACGCCGTGATGGCTCTGCAGCTGCTCCTGTGGCTGGTGGACAGCTTCCCCCTCAGCCTGAGCATCCTGAGCATCCTGTCGCATCTCGTCTACGCCCAAAACCTCCGACGCTTCCCCATCGTCAAACTCACCGATCCGCTTTTCATACTGTCCTGCGGTAATTCCCCTTGCTCCGAAGACAAGATTTGCTGGCGCAAACCGGTCCTCCAGAGCACTCGCCACTAACGAAACTTCATCCTTACAGTCCTTGTCCTTATAAACCACTACCTATGGTTCCGCCACTTCTCGACGCCGCCTGCTCGCTCCAACTACTATCCGTACAATACAAGCCGCGACTATGCGATCCCGACGTTCACGGAAATCGCGTCATACTTCGGGCTCTGCGTTTGGCTGGTGCCGTTCGCGCTTTTCGTGTCGCTCAGCGCCGGAGAAAATGTCTTACCGAGCATGGGCAGCGAATATGCAACCGGCGAGGGAAGCAGCTTCATCGCACCCGGTCAGGAGCCGAGCGGAAGCGGAGCAAAGAAGGTGAACGTAGGACTTGCGAAGGCGCTGGTTGACGGGGTCAGAGATTGGGTGGGTGAGACGGGAGAGGTTATGGGTTTCTGGAGGGGAGACAGAGTGAAGCGGTTTTGAGGGAAGCACAAAAGTACAATTAATCAGTTCTGGAGTCTGGCCGTTTAACTTTAGCCATCTGCCTACGTTGGCGTTTCTCCTGAGGCCTCCCGACGGTCGCATCGTGCATAAGATCGCGCGTTGAAACTTGCTAGCGCAAGATTCTAGTACAGCCGTCACGGTCTTTGGGCCGATGCCGGTTGCTCGAGGGCTTTCTGGGTCCGAACACGAATTGCGTGGGTGCTACGGATTACACTGCGCAAGGCTTGGCAAGTCTCCGCTGTCGTCATCTCGCGACTCAAGCTCGAACTTGCCCCAAGCTCCCTGCCCCAGACCTCACAATTACCAACCAAATCCATCCATTGACGAGGACCTGCGCTCTCTCCATTCTCCAAAATGCGCACCTCCTCTCTTTTTCCCGCACTCCTCTGCCTCGTCCCTTCTGTTGTCTTCGCCGCCCAAGTCCCGCTCTCGTCGCCGCAGCAACAACACCTGAACGCCCCCACTCCCGATGGACAAGAGATTTCCTCGAGTACGAATGGCCACTTGCTGCCGTTACCTACGCTGCATGAGCTTTTGACGCTGCACCGAGAACTCATCAAGATTGAGTCGATCAGCGACAATGAGTACAAGGTAGGGTGGTGGCTGGTGTCGTACCTGAAAGAGAATGGATTCAATGTCGAGACGCAGAACGTAGGAATTGGGGAGAAGGGCAACATGAGATTCAACATCCTGGCGTGGCCGGGAGAGAAGAAGTTCACAAAGCTGCTCGTTAGCAGCCACATTGATACGGTGAGTCCTCAGTCTCGTGACAGTCTCGTGACTGCTCCATTGTGTAGCGTCTGGGCGGATGGGGTGCACTGCTCGAAGTTGCCGTCAATCGAGATGTTAGACGTCGCAATATTGTGCTGACACGAGCAGGTTCCTCCTTACATCCCATACTCCTTCGACACCAAGAACGACAGGATCTCCGGTCGCGGCTGCGTCGACGCCAAGGGCTCTCTCGCCGCCCAGGTCACAGCCGTCATTTCGCTCCTCTCCAACAGCAGCGCACCACTCGACCCCGACGACGTCTCCCTCCTCTTCGTCGTCGGCGAAGAAACCGGCGGCGACGGTATGCGCACCTTCTCCGACTCCTCGCTCAACCCGCGCAACTACAGCGCCGTCATCTTCGGCGAGCCGACGGAAAACAAGCTCGTCAGCGGGCACAAGGGCAGCATCGGCCTCAAGGTGCACGTGACGGGCAAGGCCGCGCACTCGGGCTACCCGTGGCTGGGAGTCAGCGCGAACAACGTGCTGGTCGCGATGCTCGCTCAGCTGATCTTTTTGGAGGCGGGCAGGATCGACGGCGCGGAGCTGCCGTGGAGCGACAAGTACGGCAACACGACGCTGAACATCGGCACCATCCTCGGCGGCGTCGCGGGCAACGTCGTCGCCGAGAAGGCCAACGCTACTATTGCGGGCCGCTTGGCCGGCGGGTCCCCGGCGGAGGTGCAGCAGGCCATCGAGAAGGCGCTGGCGCCGGTTGTCGAGGAGGCGGAAAAGGCGGGCGGTAAGGTGGAGATGGACTTCCGCAACGAGGGGTACGGTCCTGTAGACATGAGCTGTGACGTCGAGGGATTCGATTGCATTACCGTCAACTATGGCACGGATATCCCATGGCTGGCTGGCGACCACAAGAGGTATCTGTACGGTCCGGGAAGCATTCTGGTTGCGCACTCGGACCACGAGGCCATTGACGTGAGGGATTTGGAGCAGGCAGTCTTGGACTACCAGAAGCTCATCTTGGGAGCATTGGAGGCTTAGATTGATAGCCTAACACCGGATGCATACTCTACATAGTATCCGTTCCATCGGAGGGACAACCTCTCAGTCATGACTCGTACGCTCGGTCCCTCTCCACGATCCGCGAGTCAGACCCGCGAACATTTTCCTGCGGAGTTTCGCAGCTCCCGCACCCATCCATCCTGCCTAACTTCCCCAAGCACTTGCTCCTCCCGCCCGCCGCTCTCCACGTCTCTCTTCCCCTCCCGCGCCCCCCTCGACGGCACCCTCCCGACCAAGCGGCCACACTTTGCACCCTGCGTCTCTGGGCACCAACCAGCTAGCTTCGAATAAAGAACAGCAGAGAGAGAGAGAGGCACGACAAGACGAGACAATGGCGCCACCACCCCGCAAGCGCACAAAAACCGAGCGCCCCGAGGAAATCAACTTCGATGACGCCGCGCGCGCAGAGTACTTGACGGGGTTCCACAAGCGCAAGCAGGCGCGCATCAAGCACGCGCAGGAGTTGGCGGCCAAGCGTGAGAAGGAGGAGCGGATAGCGCAGAGGAAAGAGGTGCGTTTATGTTTTTCCCTTCCTCCTCCTCTTTTCTACGATTGCGCGACGACGTGCATGTGCTTTTTGTGCATGGTGGGGTTCGTGGGTTGGAGAGAGCTGTGAGTTGGCACGCTACGGGAAATGCGGTTGGAGGGGAGCGGGAAGGTGTGGCGCCATTACGGGTTGCGGAAGTTGCCCTACTATTTCTCCGCGTGTCTGCATGTTGTTTCGCGGGTCTTGTTCATGGGAGAGATCGAGTGTCACAGAGAATGGCTTGGGCTGACTGTTCTTTCATTTCCAGCTCCGTCAACAACGCAAAGAGGATCTCGAACGCCATGTCGCAGAAGTGAACCGTCTCCTCAAGGACGCGAACCCAGACGCCGCGTCATCCGAGAACGAGGGCGAGGATGCATCCGATGCGGACGAGTGGAACGGCATCCAAGAGGAAAAAGAGGAGATCTTAGATCATGAGGACGAATACGTCGATGAGGATAAATACACCACGGTCACGGTAGAGACGGTTGACATTGACCGCGACGGCTTTAAAAAGCGGCGTGAGGCTGGGGAAGATGATGACGAGGATGAGTCTGACGAGGAAGGGGAGGGTGGTGGGGCGTCTGAGGATGGTGAAGGCCAGGGTAGCGCTGAGAAGAAGGCGAACGGGAAGAGGGTGTGGACGAAGGAGAAGCCCAAGGGAGACAGGCTGAAGAAGAAAAAGAAGAAGTTTAGGTATGAGAGCAAGGCGGAGAGGAAGGTCACGCGTGACAAGCAGAAGGCGAAGAATAGGGATCAGGCGAAGGCTAGGAAGGCTAGGGGAAAATAGACGCACTGAGGCGTCTGTGGGGATTGGACGGCTGGGTGAAGGTGGGTTTTGGCGGCCGATCCTCATCCGCAGCCATTCCACGCAACACCCCCTGAGCGGAGAGGTTGCAAAGATGACCTCATACGTCGGAACAGGCACGTACAGACACATGGAGCTGAGGGGAGCGGTAGGACTCAGGGGTAGAGGGATGTTATGTCACTGAGGAGGAACTACCAACAGAGAAACGCAGGGCCGCGAGCCCTGCCTGACAGCCGCTCCACACACGCGCGCCTGATTCTACCGCGAAGAACATTGTGCCAACCATTAAAGTTCGGTCTTGTGCATGATGATATTGTTGGTGTTGTAAAAGAGAGAAAGCAGTCGTCGACGGGGAGAGGGGGCTTAGATGTTGCCAATCTCGTTGACGAAGTCGTCGAGCTCCTTCTTGGTGTCGGCGTACTTCTTGGCCATCTCCTCGTACTTGGCCTCCCACTGGTCCCTCTCGGCCTCGAGAGCCTGCACCTTGCGCTCGTAGTGGCCTGCCCGCACGTCGGTCTGGCGGAGCCTGCGGAGAGTTTGTCAGCGCCCTGCGGGACACGCGGCGGGGTGGGATGGCGGGGAGCAGGCAACAGCTGGGGTTGCCCGAAACGAAAACGACTGCTGCAATGCGCACGCACGGAAACCAGAAGCGATTTGGGGTGATGAAGGTGACGTACTTCTCGTTCGTCTCGCGCAGGTTCTTGTCCGCCTCCTCGGCCTCCTCCTCGAGCAGCTGCACCCGCCGGGTCAGCGACTCGTTGTGGGTGCCTGCCTGGGTGCCCTCTTCGGCGATGGCCTTGGCATCCTTCAGGCCGGTCTCGAGCTTCTCCACCTCGGCCTCCAGCAGCTGGTTCTTGTGGGTGAGCGAGGTGATCTCCTGCTCCTTGGCCAGGTTCTCCTGTTCCAGACGGTTCTTGTCGGCCTTGAGCTCCTCGACCTTGGCGGCGGACTCGTCGGCCTCCAGACGGAGGGCCTCCATGCGCTGATGCGTAGCTGCAGTTAGCGCGACATGCCTTGGGGCGCGGGGGCGGTGGTTGGGAGGAGGCGCGCGAGCTCGAGATTACTCGCGGACCCTGGAGGGGCAGTGAGGGGCGGGCTCACCTTCTTGATGGCATCCATGGCGGGCGGTGTAGTGTGCGTGGATCGGGGGTGATGCGGATGGGATGCGCGGGGTCGCAGTAGGTATAGGATGGCGGTGCAGCGGGAGGAGGGTGGTGGTGGTGGAGGAGCAGAAGGTGGCAGAAGGCAGTGCGTTGTTCGTCAGAGCGCGCCCTCCCTGGGCGGTGAAGTGGAGGAGCTGCGCGGCCAGGGGGTTTGCCAGGGGGCGCCTGCTGCCCGCGAATCGCCGCCGCCGCGCCCGTTGCGCCCCGCGACCGCGCCCGCCCGCATGTAAACACGCCCGCCGCACCACCACCGCCCCCGCCGCCGCACGCTCTCGTCCCCGCGAACACCCACAATGCTCGCCGCACACGCTGACCAGGAGAACCGCGTCGCCGCGCACCAGGCCGCCGCCGCTGCAAAGCCGCTCAACGCCGGCATCAAGGGCCTGGGCGCAAAGACGCCCGCCAACAAAGCACCCAAGACGCCCTTCCGGATCCCGCTGAACGACGAGAATGGCACCACCAGAGCCGGCAAGGCCGTTCTCAAGACCGGCGGCAAGGCCGCTGAGAACCAGCTGGCGCCTGCCGGCAAGCAGAGCGGCCCGGCAGACAACAATGCCTTCGTCACGCCTGCAGGTGGGTCTCGATACAGGCGCATGCCTTCGTCCGATACACCGGCTGACTTGCTGCCCCAGGTCCCCGCATGCGCGCCCCGTTAGGCGCAAAGACGACCAATGCCAAAGCTGCAGCCTTTGCGACGCCGGCGCCTCAGACGGTCGACCCGGGCTCAGAGAAGACGGCCATGAAGAGCAGCGGCCCCCGCCAACGTCGCGCCAAGCTCAAGGTCCATCAGGCATCTCCGGCCATAGACATTGCCCAGGATAAAGAGCGTGACATTGAGTACATGCCGCCTCCGGAAGTTCGTAAGTTGCACTTATTCGGTAGATGAACACTACTGGGGCATCGTGGGCTGATCCGCCTTCACAGCGCTTCGCGACGACCCTGATGACTGGCCATCGGACATGAAGTATCCCCAGTTCGAGGGCAAGAACCTTGTTCGCGGAATTTATCAAACCTACTACGACCCTGTCGACGATGACGGCGTCCATCTCTCGGACAAGCGTCACGCCGAGCACAAGGCCAAAGTCAACGCCAGGCACGAAGCGCTGCTCCAGAAGTCCCTTGAGGAGACTCTCGGCCCACTTACCGATGAGGAGCGAGAGGTCTTCGGCTTCGCGCCCGCACCGAAGCCTGATCCAAAGCCTCAACCGGCAACCACCCGTCCCGTCAGCGCCGCGGGTAGCTCCAAACCGACCACGACAACGCGCCGACCGCTCAGTGCAGCCGCCACATCCAATTCATCGAACGTGAACTCTCGAACAGCAGCCTCTGTCCTCTCCAATGCCAGTAATTCCACAGCATCCACGCGTGCGCACGCGCGTTCTCGCTCCGCCCTGTCCACCACTGCGCCTTCCACTGCCACACAGCCGCGCACGAAGCCCGCTTCAACCAAGCCCACCAGCTCTTCCGACATGCGCCATCAGGCAGCAACAGCTACCTCGCGCACCACTCTGGGCTACGGCAAGGGCCGCGCCGTGTCAACATCCGTCCGCAAGCCTCTGGGTCCATCATCGGGAAACCAGCAGCGCCCCGCCAGCCAGGCGTCCGCTCTCCACTCCCGCAGCGCCAGCAGTGCCAATGCTCGTCCTACAGCTCCAGCTCGCTCTCGCTCTGCCTGGGGCCGTCATGACTCGGCCGCCACTCTCACGCCATCTCTGGCCCGCGAGCAGGCGCAGGATGAGAACGACGATCCGGAGCTGGAAATGATTCGGGAGATGGCGCTGCGGAATCTCCGTCTGGATGACGGCCTGGACGGTGATGATTGGTTCAGCCAGGCACAAGCTGGTGTGCTGAGTTCTGGAATTGGTGATGACGAGCAAGAGGAATTCCAGTTCACCATCCCGGAAATTTGAGCCATGCGGATCAGTTGATGCACGAGGCCCGATTGAAGCTTGAGATTGGTGGAGATGTTGGATGGGTTCGTTAGCTTCGATCACTTGTCTAAACACCGCTTTCCTCCCCAGCTTTCTCGTATTGTCTCTCTTTCACTCTCTTTCTCTTTTATTCTCTCTCTTGGTCTTTTCCTTCTGGTCTTGTTGGTTGGTGTAAGCGTCGACATTTGGGATATGGAAAAGCGGGAATACCCTCCAGTAAAGGCAACAAAGCCACTGCACTGGAAAACACATCTCAGCAGGAAGACCGAGTGCCTTGGTTTGGAGGCTAGGCCTTTGTCTGCTTGGAGATACAAACTGGAGTTGTTTAATGGACTCAGGCACGGAGCATGGGATTTTGGACCAGCTTGTTTAGTCTCGCTGAAGTCGTATGTACGTCTGTTCAAACGCGTTGTTTATGCCGCATCACCGCGCAGGTATGATCCAGGTGACTTCGTGACTGTGCCTTGGATGGTTGCACACTTATTGCACTGCAGCGTAAGAAGAAAAGAGGGTGCCGCATGCTCGTCCAGGTCCTGCCCTTGTCCAATCCATGCGCAGTTTGACTTGGCGCCTCAACAAATGCTGTACGTTCTACGTCCGAGTCAATGTCCGGCGTCGATCAGTACCCACGAGCATATTTCCGCCCTCGAGATCGAGAAAAGGAGGGGGTCTATCCCCTTTCCCCCCTTGATAAACTCTGCTGGGTTGAATGCCTGTTTTCTTGTACCTGTCGCGATCTGGGTAAAGCCGGGGTTAAGCGAAACGTTAGAAGGTTTACGAGTGATTGGTTGGAACTACTATGTACATGTTTTGCAGCGGCAAATAGTCACTCCTTCTTCTTATAGGGTATTGAAAATTTTATCTATATTCCGTCCCATGAATAGCGTATGTCCTCTTTGCTATAACTGGCACTTTACCTTGGTCCCAAAGGAGGACGATCGATACCGACACAAACACAATGACGTTAATGCTCATCTTCGTATTCCAGCTATTTACTTTCCTAACCCCTTGAGAATGTAATCTTGACCACTGTTGCGGCCAGAGAGTCCTTTGTATGATATAAAAAAAAATCACGGCCTTGTTCCGGCCAAACTAGCTTTCTTTGTTGGTCTCTCCCAAATCCAAGCACAGCCCAAGACTTAAATAAAGGACGCCCGGATTCCTCACTTTCAAAGCCGCCGTGCAGGCAAGAGTCGAAAAGAAATATCAAACCAAAAAAAAGAGATGAAAGGTCATGTTTTGGTCCCAAGTACGCACAGAGTTGAGAACCGTTGAGTGGGAAGAGAGGAAAAAAAGGAGAGTAGTCAACGTGGCAAAAAGAGAAAAAGCAAACAACTCCGTACCGTGCCAGTCGCCATGCTTATTGAGACATAAACCAAGATGAAAGGGGAAAAGAGCAAGGATATGAGGAAGTTGTTGACTTATTTTCGTTATTATCGCGATTGGAGGCCGACTTCAGAGCTCTGCAAAGGTCCAATTGGCCGGCCGAAAGATGTACCAGTTATGACGGGTTCAAAAGGGCCAAGGGCAGACGTTTGAGACTTCAGGAACAGCCACGCGAAACCTCAAAGATGAACATTGTTGACGCCTACGCCGATGATTTTCATCGTACATGGCCGTCGTCACTCGTCCTGGGCGTACAGATTTTGGTTCAGGATCTTGTTCATGGTGAACATGTGGACACGATCCTGCTTAAAGACGGCGCGCATTGGTTCGTCGCAACGAATCTGGCGCTTGTCGGTGGGATCCTGAAGACCCCTCTCCTTGACGTACTCCCAGATCTTCTTGACGCACTGCGGACGCGACAGCTGCGTCTCGCCAAGAAGCTCTGACAGGGGTTCGGAGAGCAACATGGGTTTCTGGAATTGCACGTCAGGATATTAAAGTAGCCTCTCGGTTTTTTCAAGACTAGGCAGGGGACGAGAAAACTTACGTGGAAGCCACCGCTCCGCTTCACCTCCTTCTTCGACTCGCTGCCGCTGCCGAGCTCGCTGTCATCGTCAGAGTTGACCTTGGTCTTGCTCTTCTTCTTGCGAGCCTCGCCCTTCTTCTTGACGGGGGCCTTTCTCCTCGAGGCACCGCCGCCACGGGTCGACCTCGCCCGTCCGTTCTCCTCAGCCTGTAACCTGGCGGCAAACGCGGCGTCGTCCTCGACGGAAGTGCTCTTCTTGTGCTTCTTCTTGGGCGGAGTGGATGCGACGTCCGAGAGCTCGGACTCGTCGACGTCCTCGTCGGGCTCTGCCCTCTTCTTGGACGAGGCGGGGGTAGATGTGCCGGAGCCGTTGTTCTGGGTGGAGCCGTTGGTGGCGGGCGCGGCGGTGGGGGCGGGCTCGATGGTGCCGGTGGCAGCGTCGTCGGCCTGCACGCCGTTGCGCTCGGAGTTGACCTTGTCGAAGCGCGCTAGGATGAGGTCCGTGATGGCATCCTAGGACGCACAGAAGCTTTCAGCATTAACGCATCTTGGCAGAAGCGCGCAACAGCGCGGCAAGGACGGCGGCAGCGCGGGACTAACCTTCTCAGGCGTTATGTCATGGTCCACCCGTGCCTGGAGGCCCTTGCGGATGCGTTTGGCGGAGACGGTGTTCAGATCGCTGTGGGCAAGGATGTCGTCGATGATGACGGTATAGGACGCTTCGACCTCGGGCGGGACTGGACGGGCAGCGCAGCGGGTGAGCAGGCAGGGCGCGGGGCGATCAATTGAGGGAGAGGGAGCACGTACGAGGCATGGCTGCGGGGAGGCGGTGGCTGGGAGAGAGGGCTCGCCGTGATGGGGGCGTTTGGCGGCAGCGGGGGCTCTGGAGCTGGGCAAGAGCTGCGCGGAGGTGGTGCGATCGAGCTGGGCGGCGGCGCGCTGCTCGAGCTGCGCTTAGGGACGGCAACGCAGGGCGCGGAGCGAGCGGCGGATCGGGCGTCGGATTGGACGGTGCTGGCTGGCGGGCGGCGCGAGAGGCAGACGGCGGCCAGGCACAGCTGCGAGGAGCTTGGGCGGCGGCTCGGAGCGGGACTGGGGGAGCGGGCGGGCAGTCGCAAGCTGGGGCGGCAGCGTGGCAGAGCGGGTGCTGGGAGCTGTATACGTCGATCCGGACGGATGAGGGAATAGGTCGCGATGCTGCCGGCCCGACAGAAGCACCGCCCTGCCTCCATCCTCACGCCGCATCTCTGCACGTCTCATGTGACAAAGCCCGCCTGTCTCACGCTGCGGCTCCGCTCCCATCACGCGCCCGTTCCTGCAGCCCTCGCCGGCGACATCAAGCCACGCGCGGGTGCGCGCAGCCCCGTCGCCGGATGGGGGGCGCGGCAGCCGATGGCGTGCGCGGGTGCAGGGAGCAGAAGCTTCCATCCAAAAAGCTTTCGCTTGGATGCTCGCGCACTTCCTCATCCGGGCGAGCGCTTGATCAGTGTCTCGGCGGCGGTGCCTTCGCCTTCGCAACCGCCGCTGCGAGCACTCCACGAGCGACGCAGGTAAAGTAGCCGCGCGCCGCGTGCACCACCCCGGCGCCAATCACCGCCCCGTCCTGAGCGCCGCCTGCTGCCGCCTGTCAAAGAAAGCTTAATGTGATCAGCTAAAGCCCACGGTCCCCCGCCTGTCCCAAGACTCCCCTCGCTATGCAAGAATGATCCCTTCCCTTCACATGACAAAGCACCCGATGCCGTACATGGCCCGCTCCACGTCCTTCTTCACCACAAACCAGTCCGCCCGCCGCTCCGCGAACTCGTACACCTCCTCTGTCCGGAAGATCCCGTGGTACCGGTCCCCGTCCGCTATCACCGTCGCGATCTCCTTCGCGTCGTTCGCCGAGATCAGGTAGATCTGCGAGAGCTCCCTGAGCGCGCTGAAGTACTGCGTGAGCGATTTGTTCTTCAGCGTCAGGATGTATGCGTGGTACGCGTTTGTGTCGCTGTGGCATGCCGCATTAGTAACGTGTCCCTTTGAATCCCCCAACCAAACCGGAAATGCGAGCAATCGCAGCAGAACAAGGAGAAGACGCAGCCTACCTGATCAGCTTGACAGCGCCGTCGACGCTGATGCGCTGCCGCTTGATATGCTTGCAGAGTGCCGTGAAGAGGCGCAGGCCGACTTCCTGGTTGAACACGTCCAGCATGGTCTTGTCCGTGCTGCCTACCAGCATGTTGATGTGAGAGGACACCAGCTCGATTATTCGCCGAGCGGTCGTGCTGGGCCCGACATCCGACATCTGCGCAGCAGCTTCAAGCGCCGTGGCAGCTCCCGGATTGAAGTCCGTAGGCGCCTGCGTGGTCGCACAAAGATACTCCACCTCGTCCATCAGCACGTCGATGCCTTTGTTCAGCCCTGCAGCCACCCGTTCGTCCAGCATCTGCTCGAATCGCTTCTTCTCCTTAGCTGCTGGGCTGAGGAAGTCATCGCGCTCGGCCAGTTGCGTCGCCACCAACTCCTGCTGGTAGAAGACATCCACCATCTGCTGGATCAAGTCTCCGACGTTGACCAGCTCCAAAAACGTCACGAGCGGTTGAACGCCCGGCTGGTCATGCTCAATAACCTCCCGCGGGTTGTATTTTGAAAGATGCTCGATGGCCTTGTCGAAGCCGACTTTGATGTGCCCGGATCCGAGAATCTGCAGCAGTGCAACAAAGATGGTCTCACACTGCTCCTTTGCCTCGGCACCTGACTGACCACCCATGCCAACCATGATGGCCACGCGCTCCAAACTCGCCTTGGCCAAATGCACGAGGTTCAGTGCAACTTCGATGCTGAAGAGCGACTTGATCCCCTCCAGACGCGAGTTCATGATGGCTGCTTTTGCGGCAAGCTCGGAAGTCGGCGCCATCGAGCCAGGTCGAGGGCTTCCGGATCGCTCGATCGGGACGGGCGTTGATGATCTCGATGGGGTCTTGAGGCTGTCTTTGTCGCCGTTTATCGACGATTGATCGGCTGGTTTGCTGGATGCGAATGGCATGACGTTTACAGGCATCATGATGACCTTCTTAAACGAAGTGAGGAAGTCCCGCTTCGCTACTTGCCGATTGACGTTGGACATGAAGAACGATTCAGCGGATGCTTCCGCATCTTGGAGCCGCTTCTCCCACGCTTCAACATCCGAATTTGCCTTGTTTCGAAAGAAGTCGAGTTCGTCTTGTAGGTACAGGTCGATATGTTGCTCAAAGCATCGTGATACAACGCGGTGGGCATCCTCTTTAAACGTCGCTTCCGAGACTTTGGGGGATTTTAACGAGGCCTCGAACCGCAAGGCTTGCTCAAACAATCCAGATGCAGCCTTCAGGTAAGATTCGATATTGCGTTCGTGAGCTTCGTCGAGCAGAGGGTTGAGATATTCCGATATCACGTCCTCCCCTATCCTTTCCAGGAACGGTGTCATAACATTGATGGATGGCGGAAATACCCGATCAATGATAGAAGCCTGCTCATTGAGCGCTACAGCCAAGTTCTGGAAGAAGGCTTGAGAAGGTTTCAGCGATATAGAATCAGCCGACAGCCCACCGTCTAGACAATCCAGCGGATCTCCAAGCGTCTCCTTATGAAGCATAAGAGGGTGATTGTGAATGAAGCTATCGATGGCAGCAGCTCCGCCGTTGAGAGTAACAAGGACCTGGGCGTACTTCTTCATACGGCCATCAATGTCCTGGGCATCATAGCCTTGCTCGAATTCCCGCAGCGCTGCATTCTCGAACAGTCCCATCATGGTATCGAGTCTCTCCTCTCGCTGCATACATCCTTGCGCATAGTCGCTCCGGGCAAAAACCTTGATCTGTGAGAGCATTTTGGCCTGCTGCTCGGGGTCTCGGTATACACGGAAAAGGACCGGGTCGGTATGGCTCCTGGACCTGGCCAGATCGAAGTAATACGGCGCCAGCGCACCGTAAATCTTCCCGAATTCCTGGCGCGCAAATCCGCGTACTGAGCGAACGTTGGATAGAGCATTCAGCGCAAACTCCGGGTCGCGGTAGTTCATGTTCTGGGCCTCAATTGGGCTGAATCCGCTGTCCATGGTGCCCTGGCGCGGGCGGGTGGGAGTCTCCTGCGACTTCCGCAGCTTCTCCTCCTCCAGCCCAGCATCGAAAAGAGTGGTACCGCCGCCGCCGCCGCCAGCAAGCCCATTAACGCTGCCGTTGATCATTGCGCCAGTCCGTAGAGCCTCCTCGGCCTCTCTCGAGCGCTGAGCCTCGAGCTTCCTCCGCATCGAGTCCTCGAAGCGCTGCCTGGCCTCCTGGTCGTTCCAGCATCCCAAGCTCTTGAGCCGCTGTATCCACCGGGTGTCGTCGTAGACCATCTCTCGCATGCGTCTCGAGGTGCGGGCAAAGCGGAACATGTCGGGGACGGGCAGGTAGTCGAGGATGGTGGCAATGAGTTCTGCAGCACATCAGAAGGAGCAGACAGGCGTGGCGACCGGGGCGTACCAGCGGGCAGCACTGGCTTGGAGTTGATCATCTGCGTCGCGCGCAGCGACGCCATTACGTCCTGGCGGGACGCGCCCACGACGGACTGTCGCGTGAAGGAGGACATGGTCGTAACTCGTAAACAGTCGTTCGGGATTCAGCTCATAACTCGTCGAAAGAGGGTGCGACGCGTCCAGATGGGCGTCGGGAGGGTTGCGCAAAAGGGGCGCCGGTCGCGGGAGCACTGGAGGTCGCAGAAGTGTGAGGGGAGCTGACTGCTGTCTGGGGCACGCCCGAGAGACCCAGGCCCCCGCTGGGGGGCAGTGACGCCACGCCAGCCAATGAGCGCGCCGCCTCGCCGGCTATGGGATTTCTGATTGCGAAATGAATTGCGAAATGAATTGCGCGCTTGTGGTTTCCAGAAGACGGGCATGTCAGGGATGTCTATTTTGGATTCTTGCTTGACGGCTCCCTTTACGACTCATGTCGCTCCGGCCGCTACTGCAGTGCAGCCCCACGCAAAATGCACGCACCGAAACCGTGTGCAATGATTCCCGTGCCCATGATTTAGTGTACAGATTCCGTCCAGAGGCCAAGATCGGCCTTGGCCCCTCCTATCAACCTTCCTTTACTGGAATACCGGTCGCAGCGACTTCACGCTGCATTTGCTCTTCCGAGATCCGCGCTCTCAGGCCCACAGCAGCAAACAGACGGAGCCGAGACCTTGGGCAGATTTATGCTGCATGGCTCCTTCCGCGCAGCCCCTCCAACCCCAGCGAACCGCAATGAATCCTGCATAGCGCATCTGCTCAATGGCTGAGAGTGCTCCTCTTCTTCGCCTTTCTCCTCTTCAGCGTGGCCCTTCCTTTACGCGTCCGTATCCGGCTCAAGAACCCGTGGCGCCTCTTGCGGACCAGATTTGTGGGTTTGTAGGTGTCTCTCGGTCCATTGCGCATTTGGATGCCTTGAAGGGCTGGGTGAGACGAGACCTTCGGCAGCAAGTCGGGGATCTCTGCTGATGCGGCAGCGGAGCTGGTCTGAACGGGTTGCGGGATCGCGGTGGAGTTGGACGGCAGCAATTGCGGCCGCCTCGGCGAGAGGATGGAGATTGATCGAAGCCTATGTAAACCGTCAATCTAACGTCTATGCGTCGAACGTGTCTGGAGCCTATCGTACTGCTGAGTTGCGGCGAGCGCGGGCCGCGACGTCGAAGCCAGCGACGCTGGCGCGACGGGGAGGCGCGCGACGCTTCTAAAGCAGCGAAGGCACTGCATGTTGGCGCGACCGACGACTAGACGAGGAACCGGAGAAGGCGCGGTCGAGGGACGGTGGCTCGCGCGGGCGGGCGTGTGGACGAGATGCCGCAAATCAGCACGGCCTGAAGCTGTCTGCCCGGCCTCGTCGCAAAGGCGGTGGCAGAATTTTTTGGCCTTTTCAAACTCACGCGCAACCACCGCCCTCTTCCTCGCCCTCCAAGCTCTCCGCACACCGCCAAAATGAGCGTCAAGTCTTACCCACCGCACGTCGCCCTCGGCGCCAACCCTTTGTCCGTCGACGCCGCCCAGGAATTGATCGCAAGCTATCTCCAAGCCTCCGAAACCTCCGCGCATCTCCACCCCGATGCGCTTCTCAGCACCTCGGACGTCCAATTCGCCCCCGCCAGCGGTCCGCAGGGCGGCATCATACTGCACAACCTGAGGAGGGTCGAGGCTGGCCTACGCGGCGAGCTCCTCCAACCTGAAGTGCCCCAGGTGTCCGACGATATGGCTCTGGACGGCTTGATCGAGGGAACGGAGAAGCAGATGCGGGCCGAGCAGGACCAGCAAGAAGATGGCGTCGAAGTTGGCGAGTTGGGCCCGCGAAGTAACTTCGTCGCAGACGACACAGAGATCCCGGAGGTCACGACAGAGGGCGGCAAGAGCAAAGTTGACAAGGAGGCACGCAAGAAGGCGAAGAAGGAGCGTGAGCGCCAGCAGAAGCTTGAGAAGGAGGCGAAGAGGAAGCAGAAGACGGACGCGTAAATGCACACAGACGAGCATGGGAACCACGGAAATATCGGCGCAGCGACAGAGCACATCTCACGGGCGTTTGGCGTCTTCGGAGGCACGACAATATTCACTTTTCTTCGGTTCGATGCGAACATGAGCGGCGAGCAAATCATATTGGAGCGTGTTTTCCATTCATTCATCTACGTGGAACGCTCAAATTTGCACTGTTCCCAGCATAGCCGCGTCTAGGATGTGTCTAGCATGTCACTATTCCGGCCTTACAACTCGCGGTCAGCAGCCTTCGCGGGCTTCTCGCTATCAGCATCTTTCGATGCCTTCTCGCCCTTGTAGCCGATCGCCCTCAACCTCTCGGTCAGGATCGGGTGCGAGTAGTGGAAGCTGGAGTACATCCAGTCAGCATCCATCGCTGAAAGGTTCTGGATTTGAAGCTTGATGAGGGAGCCGGCAAGCTCCTGCGCATAGCCTTGCTTCACAGCGAATGCATCTGGGTTACTTTGTTAACAACCGGGGTGCTGCACAAAAAGGTCAACGCGCGTGGGGCAACATACCAGCTTCAAATTCGAATTTCCTCGTCAAGATGTTCATCAGGAGCTTGATAACCGAGTCGGTCGGACCCAGAACCTCGTTGAACAGGAGGAAACCAATGAGGATGGGCTGCTCGTTGTGGAAGCCGAAGGACTCGAAGAGCGAGCGGTTGTTGATGAAAACAGAGAACAAGGCAAACATGTAGAACAAATGAAACTGGCTGATCCCAAGCAACTTGGTCGTGTGACCCATGCTCCAGTGACCAAGCTCGTGAGCCAGAACAGCCTCGACTTCCTTGTTGGAGCTCTTCTCCAGCAGAGTGTCGTAGATGACAATCTTCTTCTTCCAGGGCAGACCGGTGAAGTACGCGTTGCTGTGGGCGCTGCGCTTGCTGCCGTCAATGACCTGCAGCTCCGTGAGCGGGAACTTCAGCTTGGCAGCGAGAGCCTCGACGCCCTCCTTCAGCGGACCGGGTTGGAGCGGCGACAGCTTGTTGAACAGAGGCACGATGAGAATCGGGTAGATGGTGATGGCCGAAATCTGGACGGCGAGCATGAACATCCACAGGTAGTAGAAGAAGTTGGTGCCCGTCTTCTGGATGATTGCAAGGAAAGCGCACATGATGGGCACGCCAAAGACAATTCCCAGAGCCTGGCCCTTAAGCATGTCCGTGATCCACAGCTTGATTGTCAACTTGTTGAAGCCGAATTTCTCCTCCAGCACGAAGTTCTGGTAGTAGGTGAAGGGCAGGCCGAATATGGTGTCGATCAGGCTGAAGGCGAAGAGGAACAGAAGCGAGTGGCCGATTTCTCCGGAGATGAACGAGGGAGCATAGCGAGCGAGCCATACACCGGTGACGGCCCAGATTTTGGGGTACCAATTGTACTGAATGGTTGCGAGAGACTTGAGTTGACCGAAGAGGGAGGAGACGAAGCTGAACTTGGCTTTGGCACGGCCGTAAGCCTGACTCTTGTCGAAGATTTCCTGGTCGACTTCATTCTCGAGGGCCTTGGGACGGACGGTGCGCTGATAAACGCCGAATTGCCGGTAGAGGAGCCAGTTTTCGAGCAAGAACTGGCCGACGGAGAAGCCCAGGACCAGCTTCTTCCATGGAAAGAACGGGCGGTCCAGGAAATGCGCCAGGCGCTGGGAGGGTCAGCTCAAGTCAGTTCATGGAAGGGACAGCGGACAAACCTGGAGCAACGCCTGGATCATGGCGGAGGTGGTGTCTTGGGTTGAGAAGCTCTCCAGCGCTGCGCGGGTGCTTGAGGACAGATTGGGTGTCGGATGTCCAGGCTGCCCCACGAGTCATTACTGCCAAGACTTCGGCAAGTAGGGCTGGCGCGCTCAGACCCCCCGCAGCCACCGTGCCACTCACCACCTCTCCTCCACCGTCACCGAGAACGCCTTTGGGCCAAGTGCCTCTAGGCCAAGTCACAGCAGTATACAGCGCGTCCTGCCAATCAATATCGTCATCAGTGGTACCATGTACTGGACTCTCCCTCTTGAAGAGTCACCTCTTCCTATTCCGTCAGAACGCTCAGTTATATATATTCCTCGTTCTTAAGTTTTTTGCTCTGGCAGCATGCAAATCGTCCAGCGATATAATTCCTGCTTGATTTTTCTCGCTCGAGTGCTCTGCATGTCGAGTGCCGTTTGGACGGCAGGGCAACACATAAGCACGAGCGCGGGTAGTCGAAGCATTGAAGGGCAATTGAATGATACGCCGCCGGAAGATGCTATGTGCAGCGTGCCGGAAACCACAGCCCCAACACTGAAAGTTTCTCAATGCAGAGGGCGCAGCAAAATAGCTTGTTGGATGACGATCTGTGTTGGCAACGCGCAATCCGGCTTACGCTGACGTCACATTCACCATCAATGGGATCTCGTAAAGGCGTGAGAAAGTAATGATGCGTTTTGACCACGCGCTACCTTGCTACCAGGAAATAAGGGAAAAAGCAACCTCCCTCAACGCTGCCATGGCAAGAGAAGCGAAAGAGAAAGCCCCTCCCTTGCCAGTCTCCGAAGAAAATGTGCGCCGAACACCCCTCCCCTTCCGGCCGCTCTACCGTGAGAAATGATGGGAAAGAAACCTCGTGACTCCGTGACTCACTGAATTATGAACGAAAGACATTAATAGGCCGCCAGAAGCTCTCTGACCAATGACAAGGAAAAGCACCGAAATGAGTTTCATGACCCCGTCCCACCATTTGCCTTCCACCCCTAGTCTTCAACATGAGAAGAAAAAAGCGTCGCACCCAGACAACAAAATAAGATGCATGCAAAGCGACAGGACCAAAACACACAGAAGAAAAGGTGCAATCTTTGAAGGTAACAGATCGATGGGTATACTGGAAAGGCGGCCCTGAGACGATCTGTGCAGAGGGCAAGGAGGAAAGAGAACTGCCAGCGTGACCCTAGAGGTGGATGAAAGAAAGCTGAAGAAGAGAGAAATCTATGCAGTGGTTCTCCAGAAAGGGTGCCTTCTATCACAAAGGACTTTAGCAGGACGAAGTCTTTCAAGCATCTGGAATGCCTTCATGCTTCGGTGAACACCAGGGGGCAAGCCGTCCTCACGATCCGCTCTATCGCTGAGCTCGCCATACTGCCAGTGATGCTGTGGTTGCAGCAAATCCGAACAGCCCCTCAGACACTCCCCAACAACTCTGGCGGCAGGCAACATCCCTCACGAGAGAATTGACGTATGGTTCCAAACGCCTGCGCAATCTCAAGAAGGGGCGCTCTGCTGCAAGCGCTGTTGCTGATGTTGCTGGGCGACAACCTCGCGAGCATAGAACTCGACCAACATGGTCCCGTAAGCCTCCATCTCTTCGAGGGGTACAGCCAGACGGAAGTCGTTCAGCAAGAGGAATTGGAGTTCGAGGTGGTTCAATTCTACAAGCGGCAGCCCGCCGACCTAAACGGAGTTAGCTTTAGCCTGGAAGAATAAACCAGATAGAAGGGTGCGGCTTACTTTGGCGTATCTTGAGTTGGTATAGAAAATGTCGGAGAAAAACTTGCTAGCGCAAGTGACACCGGCGATGACCAGCCGGTGGATGTTGAAACTGTCAACTACAAAGAACTGAGACAGATTGTAGGGATCGCATTCTAGAGGAGGGTCTATTTGCTGTGAAGGTGAGGGTGGATGGTCTTCTTTCATGGAGGGGTCGCCCGGTTTGGCCGGTTTCCCAAGCGAGCCGGACGGAGGAGGCGTCGCAGCTTGGACCTGTTCGAGCCTCGGCGACGATCCGCCAAGCGTGGTGCCGGACATGGAGATGGAGCTTTTTCTGCTGCCATCGCTTGCGCCCAGCGAACGCTCCAGGGACTGTTGGTTGGCCTGGCGCAGGCTCTGCATCAATCCCGAGTTTACACGCTCCGTCATGCGGTCAAAGTAGACCAGCAGGCTGAGGAAGACCTCGTAGGTGGTAGGACAGTATTTATGTATCCGGGTGAGGTAGCTCAGGATGGAGATGGTGGGCACGTTCTTGCCGTGGAAGGCCAGCACGCTCGTCGTCTGCTGGCTGAGCCCCGACGTGCCTTCGGGCGGGGGAATCTGACGGTGCAGATGCTCGTGCTGGCGGTCGTTCGTGGTGGTGATCTTGGTCAACAGCCCCGCCACCATCTCTATGATATCCGACACGGGCATCTCGCTGATCTCGTACTGTGGGCCGACCTCGTTCGGGTTTTCTCGCGCGCGGCGCGCGGCGCGCGTCTGCGAGAAGGGACTGGTCTCATCGGCGGCGAAGCTCTGGATATGAGACAAGCTTTTCACCTTTATCCGCTGTGCCGAGGCGGTGGACCGCGGCGAGGCCTGGGCGGAGGACGAGGTGGACGAGGGAAGCACGGCGGGCCGTGGAGCCGGCGGCACAGCGCCGGGATGGGTGGGCGTCCGCTGGGTCGACTGCGGCTTGAAGCGCGGACTCGGCGGCGGCTGCGAGGGCGTCTCTGCCGGGGCGTGGTGGGCGCGCTGGGGCGTGGTGAAGTCCGAAGCGGGTGCTGGGGCGTGCTGTGGCACGGCGTCCGACATGGGGGTGTCGACGGGCGCAGAGGCGCTGCGCGAGGCGTGGTGGTCGTCGTGCGACGGCCTCGAGGGTGTCGATCGCTGAGACTCGTGCGGCTGGTGGTGCGAGTGCGCGGCGGCACCGAACATGGTTTGGTAGGGAAAGGAGTGGTTGACCACGTCGCTACTCGTAATCACGATGGAGCCCATACCAGCGTGTCGCGGCGGCAGGATACAGATCTGGCGGCGGGCGGCAGTCAGCAGGCGCTCGAGCAGCGAAGGCGGGCTCGAGAGGCGTCGGTGGGGAGGGGCGGTCAACGCTCGATGCAGGGGGGTGCAAGTGGAGTCGCAGGTCGCAAAGCTTCGGGCACGTCTCACGTACTTGGCGTCGAGGCGCGCCAGAGCGGGAGAGCGACGGCGAGTAAGCGCGCGGGGCCCGTGGCTTTGCCTCTGACGTGCGGCGGCGGAGGGCGGCGAGAGGGGGAGCGTCGGACGGCGGCCGCTGAGGTTGAGGCAGGGCTGCAGCTCGAGATAACGAAAGGAGCCGCGTCGCTGGGCGCAACCACGCCGGCCGGGCTAGGGGACGCAGGCTGCAGACGCACGCTTACCTTGGAATGCACGGCGTCCGGGGGAGGCGGCACAGCAGCGGGCGGCGGGACGGGCGCCGGGCAGAATTGGGTGCGCGAGGGCGATGGTGTTGCGGGTCTGAACGGCCGTGGCGCGCAAGCAGGCTCGCCGTGGGAAGCCTTGGGGCGCCGCTGGTGGTGCCGTGGCCGGGGTCGTCGTCACAGCCTGCGCCGCCGATCCCACCCTGCCGTGACGGCCACGCCGCTCTCCACCACGCCGCCCGCGCTGCCTGCGTGCCTACGCCCGCGCTGCAGCCCGGCCAGCCGCGCGCCGCCGGCCACCGCCGCGGAGCCGCCGCCGCTCTCGGGATCCTTCTGCGCATGACGCCACCCGGCTTGACATTGTCAGGATTCTATGCTACAGCACCCTCTATCGCTCGCCGTCGCTCTGTTTATTGCCGGCCCGGGCCCTGGTAGTCCTGGTCGGGCAGGTACAGGTGCCGCTGCGCGCCCGCCGCCGTCAGCACCACCATGCGGATCACGCCGCCCGAGCTGCCGTCCCACTTGATAGCCTCCCCCAGCGCGCCCTTGACGAACTGCACGCCCTCCTCCTCCGTCATGCCCTCCCGCCAGTTTGCGTCGCAGTAGCCGTAGATGTACGTCGAGCCGGAGCCGCCAATGGCGTAGGCCTGCTTGTGTAGAGAGCCGCCGAGCGGGATCGAGTAGACCTGGCCGCCGTGGCGCGGATCGTAGCCCGCAATGATCATGCCCGCGCTGTGACACCGTCAGCCCGTGCGCACTGCCGTCAAAGCCCGCGAGACGCACCTCAGCATGTCCTTGTTGTCGTAGCAGAGCTCCTGGAACAGCGCCGCCGCCGTCTGCGTCGTGGGCCGCTCGTTGTTCTGGATGCCGTACAGGCCCAAGTGGTAGTGGACGATGTCGGCCACAGCCTGCGTGTCGGCGGCCGAGCCGGAGCGGCAGCACCATATCGTGTCGTGCACCTGGGTGAGCTTGTCCGTGACGCGGTTGGCGATGTAGGCTCCGGTCGTCGTGCGGCTGTCTGCGCCCAGAATGACGCCGTCCTTGAAATTGATGGCCATGCTGGGCAGGGTCAGTGCGAGAGCGGCGGGCAAGGACAGGTGGGCGCCACGCACATCGAGGTTCCGAGGCTGCAGCAGGGTTAGCTCAGGCTGGCGCACGCTGGATGGGGCGGACGCACTTGACCTCGCCCTTCTTCAGGTGGTTCATGTCGACGTGGATGCCATCTGGCGTCTGTTAGCTGCGCGAGCTGCGGGAGCGGGCGGTGCGGGAGGCGGCTTGCCTTCACCCAGCATTCCCGTCTGCGAGATCATGGCTGCGGCTGCGGAGTGTGTGCGTGCGGCGGAGTGCGTAGGGAGCGGCGCGGCGCGGAGCAGGCGGTGGTGGGCGGACGGGTCGATGGCGTGGGCGGAGCTTGCTGGAGCTCTTGGTGTTGCGTGCAGGCCAGGCAGGCGGCTCCGCGCGTTGGCGGCCAGCGCGGCGTTTCCCGGCGGCGCGTCTGAGCGTCCGGGCGATGATCGCGCCCTTCTGGCTCCCCACAAACGCGTTGATCGCTGGCCTCCTGAGGCCGCCTGCGCCGAGGCAGCAGCCCTGCACATATACTCGTCCATGCCCATGGTTGCGCCCGCCCCTCCACGCCCTCGCGCCGCCTGCCCGCTCTCCGGCGCTGCTCCCGCCTCATGAGGTCTCTGCGATCCCTATTTAGCTCGTCGCCGCCGCCGCACCCCGACTCGCCCGGTCCCAGCCCCAGTCCCGGTCCCGCGTCGCCCAAACTCTCCCACCACAGCTCGCGCGCCGACGCCGACTTCGACGCCGACGCCTACTCCGCCATGGACTCCGTCGTCTCCTACCTGCGCATCCCCATCCTCGCCTCCACCGGCATTGCCACCGTCCTGAGCGGCGTGCTCTACTTCAAGCAGAAGTAAGCCGCTGCCTGCGCCGCGCGACGCGTGAGCTGCCAGCTGACTCCGCGCTGCCAGTGATATCATCTATCCCCGCAACATTCCTCCCGGCGCCCGGACAGACGTCCCGCGGCCCACTCAGTTCGGCATCACCGACTTCGAGGAGCTGATGATTCCCACTCCCGACGGCGAGTCGCTGAGCGCTTTCTTCATCCGGCCCTCCAACAAGCAACATGCCCGCAACGTCACCTTCCTCATGTTCCACGGCAATGCTGGCAACATTGGCTACCGCTTGCCTATCGCCAAGATTCTCGAGGACGAACTCGGCTGCAACGTCTTGATGCTTCAGTACCGAGGCTATGGCCTGTCGACCGGCACTCCGAACGAGAAGGGCTTGACAATCGATGCGCAGACCGGTTTGGACTATATCAGGCAGCGCGCCGAACTCCGCGGCACCAAGATCGTCTTGTACGGGCAGAGCTTGGGCGGCGCTGTGAGCATTGGTCTCGCTGCGAAGAACCAGGAGCATGGAGACATCGCCGGCATGGTGCTGGAGAACACTTTCCTCAGCATCAGAAAGCTGATCCCAAGGTTTGTTTGAACGTTGCATTGTTTTCTTCAAGGCTGACGACAACAGTGCTTTCCCTCCGGCCAAATATCTTGCGCCGCTGTGTCATCAAATCTGGCCGAGCGAGGACGTTATACCGAAGATCAAGGACCTGCCCATCCTCTTCCTCAGCGGTCTCAAGGATGAGATCGTGCCGTAAGTTATAGTTCGCACAATGTCCCTGCGCAACGGCTAAAGACATGCTCCAGGCCATCCCACATGTCCAGACTTTTCGACATCTGTGTCTCCAAAGCAAAACTCTGGCGCGAATTCCCCAACGGTAGCCACAACGACACGGTGGCCGAGCCGCTCTACTTTGAATACATTGAAGATTTCCTCCGCAGCCACGTGCTCTGCAGGCCGAGCCCCGAGAAGACGGCGCACGCCAAAGTTTGAGCTTTTCTTTCCATTTTTCCCGGTCTGATCATTCATGATACCCCTGGGCTTGGAGTCAAATTCCAAATAACTACAACACCGGCACTGTGGCCGGTAGTCAATTCATTTTCAGCCACCCTCGCTGCAGGATGTGACTGATACCCGGCAAATACGCGATCAGACTACTTCGCACTTTTACTGAAAACCGAGGACAGCAGAGCGCACGCGGGTCTGCGGCTTCAGCGGATCTCATCGCTCCGTTGTTCTTCTCTCTTAAAGCATGAGAGGGCCGTAAGACACCGGCTGTTCTGCGATTCGGAACCGCAGCGCCGAAAGGATCTACCTCCTGCTTGAACAGCAATGGCGATGCGCGTGTTCGGGGAGGCGCGGAGGCGAAGTCTTGTCGATTATCGTTTTCAGGGGAGCGCACGCGGGTGAGGACATGTTTCCAATAGTAGAAATGGCTGAGACTAGTAGAGCACCGAGGTATCGCAATTTGACAAGTCCGGCAATGATCCCCGAGCAAGCGCCGGAAAGACAATCCATGACCCTTCAAGATTAGAGAGCACGACAACCTTGAAATAGGAGGAACGTAGCGCATACGAGACGGGTGAGACCCCTGCATGCATCAGCGGGATTTGCGGCATGAACGAGATGAAGAAGCCCGGCCAATGGAGCGACGACGATATGGTTGAGGACCGGGCCGGGAGCCACTCCTGCTGATCGGGCCGAAACTTCCTAAAGCGGCGGCGATGCTCTTCTTGGTTGGCGCCATCGTCCCGTCCACATCCAAACAAGGGGGACATCAGACGGCCGTGGCTACTTCTGGCCCGGCAACGCTTACTTGTCGGACAGGAAACCGTTTGTCCGGTGTTTGGCGGGGCCGATCTTGCGCCAATTCCCTGCGTCGACAAGCGAGATGCGCCAATTACAAAAGTGTGGAAGCAGCTATGACGATGTGACACATTGATCAACGAAGTCAGGCATGCTCTCCACGCGCATAGTGAGTCTCGCAGCCTATAAAACTGAATCTCCAGTGCTGCTAGACACTCCGATGCATACCGTACTGTTGGCCGCGCCAAAGTAATTTTAATAAGCTTCGCGATGCATGAAACACCTCGCATGAGCAATGCTAATGGGCACACCAAGTATGGCGGTCAGATTCGAAACGTCACTCGATTGCCAATTAGCTCCCTAGATCAGCTTAGCAATATTGGAAACATGCATGGCGTCATTGCGACTATTTCTTAGCTTGGTCCGGCTCTGCATTACTGCAATAATTCAGAGCGCTAAAGCATTTCACATAGCATAGCATAAGGCTTCCTGCAGTGCCTCTGTAGACGTGTATCCGAATTCCAAGGTCCTAATAGCTCCGTTCTATCAATATGCGCAGAGCTATCTCAACTTACCCGTGAAAAAAGAAAAAGAAAAAAAAGTGAAAATCAACCGCTGAGGACTTGGAATATGCGCCCAGCGGTCGGGCTCCCCTGTACTTACAGATGGAGGCATCCCAACTCTATGCCGTATTGAAAAACAACCCGTCTTCCGTGATACGTCAACCTTGGAGCTCATAAGCAGTAACCAACTTTTGGCGAACTCGCTTCCAGAATATGCAACTGCTCCTCTACCTTGAGTATGCGCCGTCCCTCATGTCCCCCATACCTGCAACAGCTTGACATCCATTGCAAAGCAGCACTTGATGCACGATCTCGGACTCGATCCGGTAGCCGCTCTTACGCCAGCGCTTGTTCAGCCACTCTGCGAGCGCGTCAGACGAACCGCCAAAGTCGCGCTCATCGTATTCCTTGAGAATGATGGCGACGATGGGAGCGTCGGGGAAGAGGTGGGATTTGGAAGTCATATTGAACGTCTAAAGGGCTTAGGCCGGTTGTGACGAGGTGACGAGACGTGGGTTTTCTGTAAAGGTCAGCCGATAGCAGGGGAGGGGTGATACTTACCTTGGGAGCCCACTTTGTCTTCTTCTTAGACCATAGGTGTGAATCACAAAAATCACACAGCGAACAGTGAATCCAGTCGTGACCCAAAAGAAGCAGGAAGCTGCTGTGGTGCTGATGTTGATGAGAAAGCGGCGACAGCTCTTAATGTACTCGTCGAGAGTTATTTCTTTCATGCGTGTGAAGAGAATAGCTTTAGGTGAGAGTCTTTCAAGAGAAAGTTACCAGCGGCCCATTGTCCAAAGGTGCCTCAAAGGGAAGTGAGGTAAACAATAGGGGATAGAACAATGCAGAATACAAAGAATCCTTCCGTCGTGAGATATGGAAATCGAAGAATGCTATGACAAAATAGATATATCCATTAAGTAGCTGCAAGGCCTTGATTCTCGAAGGCGGGACTCGCTCTAATGGGGTAATCTTATGAAGGAAAAAAGATACCTAAACCACCAACGCCTTGCTTAATGCCTTTGAGGAATCCAGCTATGCCTCCGCTTTGATCATGAAAATCTCCTTCAGCGCCTGCGGATCCATTGCAGCCCTCTTCTTTTGCGCAATGTATCTCTGTCGGACAGCTAGACGGCCGCCAGCGAAGTTAGCAGTTGGCTTAGCGGCTTGAGGAGCCGGAGTGGAGTCGGTTGTAGTCGTAGTGGCCTCCGCATCCGACGAAGAGGAGTCGCTGCTTGAGTCTTCCTGCTTTTCCTTCTTCTGTCGGCGCTTTTCCTTCTCCAGCCTCCTTGCCTCCTTCTTGGCCCGTCGCTCAAGCTTGAGCGCTTTCTTGGCCTCTTTCCTGGTCTTCTTGTCGAGCTTCTCTTTGTCGTCTTTGTCCTCAGTCGACGCGGAAGATGATGCACCGTTTTCTGCAGAAGCGTCCTCGTCCTTGGATTTCTTCGACTTCTTCGACTTGGACTTCTTCTTGGTTGGCGCATCGCTGTCGTCCTGGCTGCTTGCTTCGTATTCCTTCTTCAGGTCCGACTTTCTCTTCTTCCTCTTCAACTTCGGCGTCTCTTCGTCCTCCTCAGAGCGCTTTCGCTTCTTAGCGTCCTTCGCATCATCGGCACTGTCCGACTCGACAGCAGACACCTTTCCCGACTGGGGCTTTTGCGCACCGTTCGCATCGCTCCCGAGCTTCTCCTCAATCTTGTCTCCGACCAAGAAACCACCACTGACAAAACGGATGCTGCCCCAGCGCTGATTCTGGTACAGAGAGAGCTTTAGGTCCCGTTGCGCCGACTGCTCCTTCTTCAGTTCTCCATCGCTTTTGCCGTTCAATCGCCCGAGCAGCCCCTGGAATGCGGTCAATCCAAAGGTCTCGTTCTCTGCTTTTCCGCGTTTTGCTCCCAGGCCAAGATTGTCGTCCTTCACGGCCACTCTGATGTGCGAGGCATTGGCGGCCGTGTAATGAGAGGAATGCTTTGCGTCTTTCGCGCCGAGATACTCGCCGGGCGCCCAGCCCTGCTTGAGGAGGATCTTGTGTCCAAAGCGGTCGGTCGATTTGCTCCAGTGGGTATTGTTCGGGTCCGCCGAGATTTTCGTGCGGCTATGCAGCTGTCAGCGACGCTTTTGTCGAGCAAGGCAGACGGACGACTTACTTCTTCGGCCCCGCGAGACCCATGGTGGAGCTGGACAGGCGCGTGAGTGCAAAGCGGCCTGGGGTTGTAAATTTTGGCGCGGGCGGCAGGCGGAGGCGGAGGTAAACGGCGCGTCGGAGTCTGAGTTTTGCCGGCCGCCGCCAAGAGAGCATCCGTCTGGAACGCTCCCGCAACCAATCACCAAACATCACCACTCAACAACCAGACCTCACACTGTCACGGCTCGCGCTCAGCTGTTGCCGTTTGCGCTCTCTGACATGTTGCGACGCAAGGCTAGCCAGAATGTTGGTCGACACAAAGCATCGTCGAAGGAGGACGACAATGCCATCCAGCCTCAGGAACAGGGCTCCGACAACATCGATCTCACCTCGATGGTTGAGGATATGATCAAATCCGTAAGTCCGTACTTGGACTTCGCCTTTGACGCATCCTGTGAACTTGAGCTCTGCATCCTTGGCTGCCACGTACCCGTCACCTCAACTTTATTGCTTGTCCTGAACTTCCATCTTACCTGTCCGCCCGCCGTCACGACGTCGTAGCTGACCGAGAGCGCTTTTCCGTTCCTTACACATTTGTCTTTGATTAACATGTAGGCCACAGTCCAAGCAGCGCAGAGATGCAAAACGCACCGACTTAAAGAATGACTATCAGACGCGCCTCACCAGGACGCGTGAACACATCGACAGTGTCTTCGCGAATCACGAAAGGAAAGCGTGAGTTGCGGAAGAGATTGCACGCTCTGCGATGTCTGACCATGATTTCGTCGACAGTCTCCAGATGCGCAAGGCGCAGCTCCAGCGTCTGATCACACTTCTCAAGCGGAAGGAAGACATCGAACGCCGCATGGCGACCAGCGTGAAGGCTCTTGAGCGTGCCTATCTGGCACGGTCCACCGAGCTAAGCGCCGCTCTTGACGGCCGAATTGCCGGACTACGCTAATCGTCAGTCCCGGAAACGCCGAGCACCACACATATCATGATGTCTCCTGAAACCCGGAGTGCTCAACTTTTGCCATGCACACATTCTTTTACGCAATAGTGGAGACGAGCCGCCTCGCGTTGGCACCGGCTGCTTCATTTCATGGCCACAATCTTCGCTGAGCCACGCAGGGACAGGGTTGCTCTGCGGTCTTGCTGATCAACTTCGCGCATCTCTACCGCAAAACGCTGGACTGACTCAGGGGGTAAGGCTGACAGCCGAGGCCGTCCAGCCACCGCATATATGATGCAAACTCCACGCAGGCAAGACGTGGACATGCTTCGGAGTGGAGAAGACAGATGGCGGGCCTTGTGCACATACTTTGCTTGGGGTTGTTTGCTGGCGGCGTTGCAGGCGTATCGGGTAGCGATGCAGGGAGCCCAACGGGCAATTGCGAGCGGTTGCAGGAAGCGAGGAGAAGGATGGAGATGGCACGAGAACGGGGATGATGCTGTGGCGAAGACTGGAGTTAGCTTATTTCGCACGCGTCAGGAACGCGCCGGATAACATATCCGCCGGCACGGCGGCATGGTCGAATTTCGCGCGGGCGGGCGGCTCAACACCACGCGCCAGGTACTTCGTGCGTAAAGCGAGCAGCCGACGATAACGGCGCGGGCCCACGAAGATGCGCCCCCGCGCGGTGACGCAGGCGGCCGGCTGCAGGGACGGCGCGGGTGCCCCGTGCGGCGGTGCGGCTCACATCATTGGCAGGAAGTGACAGCCGGGGAAGACGAAAAATTTCGTCTCCCACGGGCGAGGGTGGCCCGCGTCACATGGGAATTGGCGGCGAGGACAGCAAAAGCCGGTGTTGGGCGAGTCAGCGTCGCGCAGTCGTCTCGAGGTCGGCCGTGTTTCGGCGGTGGGGGCCGCGCTGGGCTCGGGCTGCGACTGGCCAGCGGGCGGGCGCCGCGCCACAGCTTCGCGATCAGGGTTCAGCAGGGCCCCGGTGGCGACCGAAATCTAGGCCCGCCCGCACCCACGGCCCACCTGGCGCCGCGCCCCCGGGCACACCAAATCGCCCGCCAAATCCTCACCCGTCGCCCGCGTGCGCGCTGCGCAACGGCGCCGCGGACACGACCACGCCGCCCTGTCACGCCTGCCCTCTGCACGCGTCTGTCGTCCATGGCGTCTGTAGGCCCGCCCAGCCCGTGCCGCCCTCTGGCCCCGCGCCTGCTGCATCGCTGCTGCGCCGCTGATGGCTGCCCGCTGGTTACACGCCCTAGGGGCCTGGGACGAGCAGAATGGCCTGATCCGACGACCCATCTGGCGGGAGAGCCATTTTCCTCCGCCATTGCATAATGCCACTCGCTGATCCTTGGCGGACTGACTGTGCTTGCCTGCTCGCCGCCGTGGTACGCTTGAGGGTCCTTCATCTAGTGCATTTGCTTTTTCCCGGCCATGCACCTCTGCGTCCGGCCTTTGTCCCAGGAAGACGAGTCGCCGTCGCTGTGCCCGGCCTTGCTGTGCTCGAAAAAAAGCGCCCCACACCGGACAGGTCTTGTCGGCCTCTGGCGCTGCCGAGCTGCCTCAGCCGGGGGGGACCTCCAAGGCGCTCTGTGCACGCCCTCTCGCTCCACGCCCGACAGACCAACGCGGAAAAAATGAGAAGGCAGGTTCCGTAAGCACTGCCCGTTGCCAGCCTGCTTTCGTGCGCGCCACTTCGTCATGGAAACGTGGTCGGAGCTCTCCAGTTCCACAAAAGCCACAGGAACGCACGAGGGTATTTTTTTTAACTGTTTTTGCACTGGCGATGTGCTCCTTGCCTTGGATAATATGGGGCCCAGTGGCTGATCCCCGAGGTGCTGCGACGGCACTTCGCACCAGTCCACGCCGAGTCTCGCGGAACATGGCGGGATTGGCAGAGACTCGTCCGCGACTTTGGCCCGAGTTGGCGGGTCCTGTCAAAGCTGGTCATTGAAATCCACTGTCTGTTGATCTTTCGGCGGCTAATGGAATGGACATGTTTCAAGGAAGCTGCTCGACATGAAACTTTGCATGACTAGGAGCTCTCTAGGTGGGAAAAATCAATGCTAGAGAGCCAGAGACGGTCTAGACCTGGAGAGAATTCGAACACAGAAAGCATCATGTGCCACACTTGACTGGAAAATCAAAGCTCAGGGGTGGCTGGGGCAATACAGTGGTTGAATCAGTCAGACGTACAGGCGAAACCAGGAGCAACTGGAAAATGATAATATAGAACAAACTAGATACCTACGGAACGTTCGTCCGCAGTGGCATACATGACATGACTCGGTGTCCGGGCACTGGTGTCATTAAATTCGTTGCTTCGTGCGCGGGAAGGTAGTACGATGCAAAAAGGTGATCCTGGTCCGGCAGGATGCCCCCTCCTCAGAAGACGAACATGTCCTCTGAGACAAGGGGCGCCTATGCGATGCATTATCTGGATTATGTCGTCGTGCAAAAACCAAGCATGCGCGGAGCCATTAGAACGGTCGCATCTGGGGTCCAGACGCGTGACTCGACATCGGTAGGAGAGGCATCCCGGACGGCCCTGCTGTTGGAGGCCCCAATCTGTGGAACATCAGGACAAGCCGCTTCCCAACACCTGGTTCAAGCTCGGTTCCGTCTCTTGCGATCTTCACTTCTCTGTTCGCATTCCACGGGTTCCGAAGTCCTCGCGTTCGATAGAAAGGCAGCCTGTTGGTCGAAATCCACTCGATCCTGAACGGCTTCCCCCAAGTCTGAGGCGTGTTGATTCCATCTGGTTCGGATGGCTGCACCGACCCATCGACTTTGACTTCGTCCTCTTCATCCTCAGAGAGGTCTGCCTCCCAGAATATCGTGCCGCGCGCGGAATCGTCAATGATGCGTCCTTTGGGTGCCCACTCGGTCGCAGCTGTGGAAATAGACTTGGGTGTATCCGTGGCTTCTGATGCCTGGGTCTCAGGCACAGAGTGAATTAAGTCGATACCGTTGTCGATGATTGGAGATGACATGCGAGCGTATCCAAAGTACTCGCCCGATTTGTTGGCAGAAAAGATGAGGTAGACGTTCTCGGCGGCCTGCTCACCGTCAGTCAGTGCGATCCAAAACATCGAGTAGATGCGATTTACTTCATAGGCTCGGTTGAGCACATCCTCGTTGTGAGATTGAGTCGCCCAAATCCCATTACGAACGCTCAGTTCAAGGTCTTGCAGCGTCAGACTCTTTACAACGAAAAACTTCTCCGCCACCTTTGGAGAGGTGCTTTCCTGGCCATCCACGACCTCAGGGGAACCATTGTCCTCTGGTTCAGGGGCTTGGTCTCCGTCGGTCGTCGCGGGGTTTGGTGGCTGGGGCGAAACGCTGTTTTCAGGAGACTGGCTTGGCTGGCGAGGTATAGACATGGCGGACGGGCCAGTTGGTACGCCAGAGGCAGGAGCAGCGCTTCTACGGAGACGGCAGACCAATCTAACACCATGGAACCTCGAATCGTGAAATCTGTGCATGGCCGCAGTGCACGACGTTTCTGTTTTGTAGTTGACGAAGGCGCAGTTACTCTTGGAGATGAGGAATAGACTTTCAATGTCCTTGGTGGCTTCTCGAGAGAAGTGATCCTTCAAGTCCACGACCGTAGTGCCGGGAGGGAGGTTACCAACCCACAGGGCGTGGCCAGACTGCCTAGGCTTGCGTGGTGGGCCGCGTGGAAGCGAGCTGTGGCCAGAGTCCGACTCGGTGGTCGAGGCGTCTATACATGCCTTAGTTTGTCTTGTAAAAATTTTTGCCGTATAGGGGAAACTAACCTTGAACCGCACCAGAAGGGAGGTGTGCACCAGCACCAAAATCGCCTGTAAAGTTTGGTGGTGGGGCACCAGCGGCCACGTTGACAAAACCTGCAGGCGGGATAGTGGAATCCAGTCCAACACCACCAGCCATCTGCGCGGTCGGCAGACTGGCT
This sequence comes from Neofusicoccum sp. Z40, assembly GCA_037356075.1. NCBI lineage: Eukaryota > Fungi > Ascomycota > Dothideomycetes > Botryosphaeriales > Botryosphaeriaceae > Neofusicoccum > Neofusicoccum sp. Z40. The sequence goes on along the minus strand of JBAWJV010000036.1, from coordinate 125,133 downwards.
CTTCTAGCATCAACACTGGCTCCATAGGCCACTGGCGGCTGGTTCATCGAAGGCTGGCTTGGATAAGTCGTCGGATAGTACATGTAGGGTTGGTTTTGAGGGTACGGAGCGAACGATTGAGGCATTTGAGCAGGCCCAAGTGCGCGGTGCTGGCTCGAAGCGAAGGGCGGATAGGACGGAGAGAACTGCGAGTGATGGTAACCGGCGCCGTAGGTTGGCTGCGACGCATAGCCCATGGCAGCCTGGGGATACTGAGAAATTTGCTGCAATTGGTAGACGACGGCTGAAGTTGAGGCGCCAGAGATGGGGCGCTGGGGCGCGTGGGGAGACTGAACAGCAGCGGGCCCGGGCATGTTCGAAGTGTAATCGGGCAGCGCGGCGCTCATGGCCCCCATGTTGAAAGGCGCCGGGCCTTGGGCTTGGGCTGGAGGCATGCTGTACGCGTACATGGGCTGCTGCTGCGACGGGCGTTGGACTTCTAGCGAGCGGCTGGACGGCGGTATCGCGCCGAACTGAGACTGAAAAGAACTGGCGGAGGCGGGAGCGCGGGCGTCGACGTAGGCAGGGCTGCTGGCGCTGGCCTGGGTGGATGGCGGGCCTCCATGGTGGGCTTGAGTCCTGGCGGGCTCTGAGGGCGGGAAGCCACTCTCGTTTGACGCATCGCCCATCGGATCCTCGACTATCACGGGCAACGCAAACCACTGCTGCACCCAGACGAAGGCCATGTTAGTCCATTGCCGCAGAGCAGGCGCAAAAGAGAGACAAGGCAAGCGAGTGAAGCAGCATCTTGGCCGTGATGGTTGAGTCTACATACCACCTAAGTATACTCACACGACGGGGCCGCGAGCTGAGCGTGGCAACCGGAAGGGAGAGGAGCCGAGAGCGCAGGATGCCAATCACGGGGGGGAGAGTGCGAAGGAGGGCAAAAAGAAGGAGAGAAGGAAGCGGCGCCCCGGAGCAAGAGCTCGCTTGGAGCGGGTCGAGGCAGATCAATCTGGCGCGGGCCAGTGAGAGCCCGCAGAGCGGCGGTAGGCGGTGCTTGCTTGGACTAAGAGGCGGCAAAAACGGTCAGAGCAGTTAGGCTGTGCTGGGAGCAGCCGAGAGAGGGCTGAACGGCGCGTCATCCGCAGAGGAACACGGGTTCCTGGGCACTCACCGGCGTTGACGCGCGCATGCAGGCGCGGGCGGGCGTGGAAGGCGGGTCGAAGGGTCCAGCGGTAAGTGATCGGCCGCTGGGGCGCTGCCCTCGCGCTGTGCGAGCCACGGCCCTTCCTAAAATATCACCATCCGGCGCCTGCGGCTGGTGTGGTGGCGAGTGAGACCCTGGCCGGCGGACCCTGCGGGCGCTGCGCCGGCCTGGAGCTTCCAGCATCCCAGCGCGCGTGGGAGCCTCACAGCGCTCGGCTAAAGGGCGCCCGCGGTTTTCGAGCTGCTGCAGCGCCGCGGGCGCAGCCGGCAGCCCTCGCCGGGAGTCGTGAAGTAATGCCGGAGCGCTCGACGCCGCGCCGGCTGCCCGCCCAGCGCCCGCTGCGCCGCCGGCGCCGCCAGAGACATGCTTCTCGCCGCGTTGACGTCCAGTCCGGCGCCACACCTAACGACGGCCCAGAGCGCCAGGGATGCCGGCCGGCAGCGCCCCAGATGTCAGATGCCCCGGCGGCCCAGCCCCGTTCGACACGCATTCCGCTTTCCCATGTTTCGGCGCTGCTGGCCTCCGCCGTCGCCCCCGCCCAACCGCTCCGCGCGCTCACGCACGCTGTCGTGCGCCGCCTGCCGCCCGCTGCCCCAGCCCGCCCTGCGCAAGCTCGTTGATCTCGCCTCGTCTTCGCAAAAATAGCACGCTGGACAGCTGCGATCGACGGCTAGACGCCCGATGTAGCTCCCTCCCGGCGATCACCCCCCCGGCCGGCCCTCTGCCACAGCCCGACATGTTTTCTGTGGCGAACGCTGCAGGGGCCCCGCGACGCCTGACGACGACTGATTACGCGACGCTGCTCGCGCACGGCAGCTGATCGTCGAGCAGCCTCGCGCACCCCGACTCGCACGCCAGGAGCCGCACAACGTCAACGGAGTCGGCTCCTGCGCGACCGCGCTCCGTGCCGCCCTTCACGCGCGCTGTGGCGGCTACAACACCGATGAATGCTCGAGACGTCCGCCCCGGGCACCGCCAGCCTTGCCACGCGCTACTGCCGGCACGCCTGTGGGGTGATGCATGGGCTGCCCCGCGCCTGCGTGATCGGTCCACCACTTCTCCCGTCTGTGTCGTTCACTCACCCGTCGTGTGGCGCGTGCACTGCCTCATGGTGCTGTTCGCTCATGTGAGCCATCGGGTGCAAAGGTCCCGCGCCATCTGGTCCCTGCTGCCGTCCTCTGAGCCCGGCTTCTGGGCCGGAAGCTTCCTCGTTTCTTTCCTTTTTGGGCCAGAAGCCAAGCCTCGTACGATTCTCCAAATTTCTTTTTGCCTGCGACGAGCCCAGTGACCATTTTCCAGAGGCAGCAAAGCTCTCGGCCTCCGCGAGGCGGAGCAGTGACTACGCTGCACTTTTAGACCCAAGTTCAGCAGGTGTACAGGCTAGCTGAGGAGGGCAAAATACTCCTCGCGACCCACCTGCGCCCGTTCCTTTGTGCTACAACAACAGCCCTGTCCGCCGTTTCTCATTTCTAGAACGATCCAGACCTCTCTTCTCGCCAGCCCCTGGTTTTTCTATATACTTCAGCGAGGATTGTGGTGTTTTCTTGCCCTTGCCTGACGGACAAGTCCGTCCGAACTCGTGAATTTCTCGGATACATGGCAGTCTAGAAAGACTCCACGTGGAGCTTTGTCAATTAGCTTTCTTCACGCCTGTCCAATGTAATGCTCTCGGAGAATGTCCTGGGGAGTTACCCGCAGCCTAACTTGGCTGCAGCTGTGCAGAATCGTTACTACCACCTTCTATCCGAAGTTAACGGCGAATGAGCCGAACAGGGGCACTGTAAACCCGGTCTGTTTGACGGCAGGCAGGTTGAGCGAGTCAGGCACACTTCGGGCGGCTCGAGGATGGCTTTCTAGCGCCCAATCTGTCGGCTCCCTCAGTCCCAGCTTTTCACAACACGTCATTTTAGTGCGTGCCAGCGCCCTTGTCCGGTTAGCCACATGCGCGTTTTCAACAGTGGCTTGTCGTGTCCTGCGGGAAATAGGAGAGCAAGAAAGCTGAATAGGATCATCCAGTGACACGTGGATGATGCACGACGATCTGGCAAACGGCCTCTGTCAAAGGCTAGCGCAGTTTTGCTGTGCTAGGGTCGATGGGACTGCTCATTGGGCGAGTTAGTGATTGGCCTAATCATCCTACACCAGGGCGTCGAGTATTTTCACACCGACTTTGATTGAGTGGCGTCCGCCAACTCAGCCGCTCGATATCCGAAGCCCCTCAGACCAGCCCACAGGCTTGTATAAGCGCTAGGTGTGCAATGGTACGGCATGCACTGCAGAACAACTGCACGATCCTCTCGGCCTGATTCCTTGGAGCTGCAGAGAGCTGGATGGAAACTTGGCCAAAGGCGATTTCCTTCTGTTGAGGCATCGTGTCGCCTGTGCCGTGCGTCCCACACGCCGCAGTGTGCGACACCCATCCCCTGTCGTGGCTCAGCGCTGAAACTGCGGTGTCTATCCAAGAAACAAGAAGGCTTTTTGCCTCCTGCACATCGGATCGGACTTGTCCTAGAGGCATGGCCTCTTCGCCAGATGGCATCCTGCCCGTCAGTTCAACAGGATTCTTTGACTTCACCTCCAACTATCGAATGAAAGATAGTGCCGTACGTTGCCACTTCTTATAGATTGCCGGCTGCAACCGTCTTTGCCCAGTTGCTATCTTGGCCGATGCCGAGCTTCTTTTCCGACTAAACCACGGCTTGCAAGACTGCCCCGACATCATTCTTCAGCAGAACGGGCATTGCAGTTTCAGCCTTGCAGAGACTATTGTTAGAAGAGGCCATGTGAAAATAGAACTGATCTACGCTGTTGACCACTTTGGGACAAGGCCATCGTACTTACTCCCACTTATAGCTTGACGGCATTGGGACTGATTATCTATACGATGTTAGGAAGCTGGAGAGGCCGATTCACTGGGCGTAGGGACACGGGCTGCATCGTCGAGGGATGTATGCGCACTCTGGATATGTCTGGCCGGCACGACTGGCCAGGCCAACCGATGTGGCCGAATGCGGAAAGATGCACGTGATCGCGTGCTTGCCCGTCGCGCGCCAAGACGCGCCGTATCGCGTGTGTCGGGCCTGCTGGAGCCTGCGCCGAGGTCAAGGGCCCGTCAGCCATCGTCATCCCGCGCCGCTGACTTCGAACACTTGCATCTCCCACCCCACTGCACCCAACTCTCCACGGCTGCGACAATGCTGCATGTTTCAACTGAGGTGCAGGCCGTAGATGTTCTATCCAAGGGACAGGCGTCTTCTGCTCCGCTCGATCGCGCCGCTGCAACATTTCGCGACTATTGCTGGCCGCCACTGCACGAGCGTTCGGAATCCGGCGAGCCTCTGAACAAACGTCGGCGCGTCAGTGCAGATCGCTCACAGCCGTCAGATGGTGCTGTCGATGCGCAAGAAAATGACGTCTGTTTATCGCGCATTAGATTCGAGTTGGTCCGTTTGTTTTCGCCTCTGCCGTTGGTCTTTAGCTAAACTTCCCTTCAGTTATTCCCAGGCAGCGATCAGGGCAGCGCCATTCCCGCAACAACCACCGGTCGGGCTTCAAAGCTGTCGTTGAAGAAAGTAGAGTTGACTTCAACCTCTGCCGTCCGGTTGACTCTGTTAGAAGGAAGCAGCTCTGCGGATCTCTGCGTATCGCTCTTATTGCCGCAATCATCCGAAGGCATCTTCAGCTACCTGGACCCCCTCGTACGACTCTCGAATCTTGAATCATCATTCACGAAAAAGAAATTTGAATCTCGACAACTGTCGACGCGAATCATCGTCAGCCCCAGCTCTCCGCGCGAACCCAACCCAAGCTTGGAATTGCAACTTTTGTGGGCGACTGGAGTAGAGGGCGACGATGGTGGCCGATCAAACAACGCATTTTCCAGCTTTGAGAAAGAGACACTATCCCATTACTTTCCCCCGACAGTAGGACTTGACACGCCATGGAACATCCAGACATTCTACGAAAACGTACACGTTCCACCGAAGGATTCCGACGAGACACTCGATATACCGGAGAATCTGTTAAACTGCAAGTTATACCCTTTTCAACGCCGGTCGGTCCAATGGTTGTTGCAGCGGGAGTCTGTCAAGCTCAATAACGGAAAGGTCTCCTCTTTGGAAGATGACCATGAGCAGTCGCAGAAACTGGCGCCCTCCTTTGAGCCGGCATATGATTGCAACAACCGCCGCTGTTTTGTCAGCCATCTACGGCGCATGGTCATCACTGATCTCTCTTCTCTATCTGAGGATGAAGTGGGAGCACGACGGGGAATACTTGCAGAAGAGATGGGGCTCGGTAAGACGGTTGAGCTCACCGCACTGATCTGCCTTCACCGGCGTCAGATTGAGCAACCCACTGTGTATGACTCATACACAGGCACCGAGGTTGCAACGAGCGGAGCCACGCTCATCATCACCCCACCCGGTATTCTGGACCAATGGAAGAGGGAACTCAACACTCATGCTCCGCAGCTCAGGGTCTTCCACTACAAGGGCATCCCACCAATCACAGCGTCGAAGAAACAGAAAGAGGCAGACCTGGTGAAAGAACTGTTGGAGTATGATGTGGTGCTGACCACATACAACGTCCTCTCACGCGAAATTCATTTCGCGAATACAGCTCCAAAGCGCGATCTTCGTAAAGCCAAGCAATATGAACCGCGTCGAAGCCCTCTTGTTCAGATATCTTGGTGGAGATGCTGTTTGGACGAAGCGCAAATGATTGAGAGTGGGGTCAGTCAGGCAGCCATTGTGGCAAGAGTTATTCCACGAGTCAATGCTTGGGCCGTTTCTGGAACGCCAGTGAGGAAGAATGTCCAGGATCTACTCGGACTCCTCATATTTCTGCGCCTCGAGCCGTTTTGCAGCTCCAAGCCACTTTGGAACCGCCTTGACAGGAAAACCTTCAGCGACATTTTCTCGAGCATCGCCATACGCCATACAAAGGACCAGGTTCGCGACGAGCTCACGTTACCTCCCCAGAAGCGAATCGTCATGCTCGTACCATTCACTCCGATTGAGGAACAGAATTATAGTCAACTGGTTCGACAGCTATGCGAAGATTGTGGGTTGACCCCAGAAGGCATCCCGGTAGAAGACGGCTTGGACCTGGACGATGTTCGAATTGTGGAGAAGATGCGCATGTGGCTCACCCGACTCCGTCAGACTTGTCTGCATCCGCAAGTTGGTGGCAGAAACCGTCGCGCATTAGGTCGTGGCAACGCTCCTCTGCGGACAGTTGAAGAAGTCCTCGACGTCATGATCGAGCAGAACGACACGCTCGTCCGTGCTGAGGAAAGGGAGCACGTCTTAGCCCAGGTTGTACGCGGCCATATATTTGGATTCGCGAAGAATGACCCTCAGCGAAGCCGGAAAGCCCTCGATATCTATAGCGACGCTTTAAAGCAAGCAGAAGTTTTCGTGGATGACGCCCGCCGTGATTTGGCTGATGAGGAAGCTAGAATAAGAACAGATGGAACCAGCCTCACAAACAAACCGGAAATGGAGATCAAGGAAGAAAGTGACAGCGACAGCGACAGTGAAGACAAGGATGGCAAAAAGTCCGGTCGCATTGCTATTCTCCGCAAGGCTCTTCGGTCTGCTTTGGAAGTCCACCATATTTGTACCTTCTACGTGGCTTCTGCGTACTTCCAGATCAAGACTGACGAAGACTTAACAAAATCCGACTCGGACGATTTTCGGAAGTTGGAAGAGCTGGAAACACAGTACTATGAGAAAGCAAAGGCAATACGGAAGGAGCTTCTGCACGAAAGCCATTCAAGAGCAGAACGAGTCATGCGTAAGGTTAAGATTCAGGCAAAGGTTAGTTGATCTATTCCTGCTCGGAGGCACCCACAACATTACCGTCCATTGATATTTCACATCCGCCTCGATGCATACTTCTCCAACCTGTCTTTCCTGGCGGGGGCTATCATTTTGTACTCCTTGTTCTTCATGAAGTTCTCCTGGCCTTTCTATAGGTCTTCTGACAATCTTCTTAGATGGCGCTTTCGGACATTCCCGCTCTAGATGATCACGGTGGTATTGAAAGCCGGAGGATCCTAGAGAAAATGGACGGTCTGATTGAAGTTCTCAACGAGCAAGGCAACCAGCTCAATGATTGGCGAGAGAAGGCCATCCGAATCTTGCTGATGCCACTGGTGGACGAGGATGACGAGGAGACTACTGGCGAGGAGTATGAGACTAGCACCAAAGCCCAAGACGAACTTCAGGTACGTTATCTCAATCTACATGATCCCGCATGGTTTAAGCTGATGAGATATATCAGGTCTACATTACTCTACTGCGTGCCATCATTGCAGACAGGCATCGACTCTTGACCGGCCAATCAAACACATTCATCGACGAAGAAACAGCTACGGCACAGAAGCAAGCCAAAGAGAGGAAAGGGCCTGCTCCAGAGTTGCTCCTGGAGCTCGCGGCTAAGCGTGCTCGACTGAGACCCACCGACGCGGACGGCTCGTTGAGGGGAGTCATTGCCGAGGCGCGATCCCTTGCCACGTCTCTGCAATGGTCCTCAGATAACAGGAACCAGAGAGCCAATGTGGAGCTGACGATTGCAGAGAAGCAGCTGGAGGAGACGGGGCGAATATTCAACGGTGAAACGAAAAAGCTGACGGAGCTTGAGAAAGAGCTTGAGACATACCGCAATTGCATGAATTTGCGCGTCGAATACTACAGACAGCTACAAGTCCTCAGCGATCAGCTCCAGCCGTACAAAGAGGAGCTTGACGAAGAACTCGACCAGAGAGCTTTGCGCGCGCAAGAGGAGAAGGAGCGCAAGGCAGCTGACCGGCTGGCAAGCCTGAAAACGAAGCAGAGATTTCTGCACCACTTGAAGGAGGAGTCGAGTGAGCAGGAAGGCCCTCGGCTCTGCGTCATTTGCCAAAGTAATTTCGATCTCGGCGTTCTCACAGTATGCGGCCATCAGTACTGCAAGGAATGCTTCACGATCTGGGCGAGACAGCACCACAGCTGTCCGTTGTGCAAACGGCGTCTCAACCTCAACCGGGACTTTCACGAAATCACATACAAAGCGAAAGAACTGCGCGCACAGGAGGAGCACCACGCATCGCCGTCTTCAGACGGGCTGTCGTCGCCCAGTTCTGGCTCATCGATCTACTCGGAGCTTAGCCAGTCGGCAATGAACGACATCAAGGCGATCGACCTGAACGGGTCTTTCGGCACGAAGATAGATACGCTGGCCAGGCACATACTGTGGATCCGCCAGAACGACCCCGGATCGAAGAGTGTCATCTTCTCGCAATACGGCGACTTCTTAAGGGTGCTCGGAGATGCGTTTCGGCAGTTCAAGATTGGATTCTCCAACATCGCCGAGAAGGGCAGCATCGAGAAGTTCAAGCAGGACGCGAGCGTGGAGTGCTTCCTGCTCGACGCCAAGACGGATGCGTCGGGGCTCAACCTGGTCAACGCATCGTACGTATTTCTGATGGAGCCGCTCATCAACGCAGCCATCGAGCTCCAGGCGATCGCGCGGATCCACCGGATTGGGCAGCAACGGGCGACAACGGTGTACATGTACCTGGCGGTGGACACGGTGGAGGAGAACATCTACGAGATCAGCGTGCAGCGGCGACTGGAGCACATGGCGGGCCAGCTGAAGGGCAAGTCGGCGTCGGGGGCGTCGACGCCGATGGTGCCGGAGAAGGCGCTGGACGCAGCAAACTCGCTGGAGATGCAGCAGGCGCCGATCTCAAAGCTGCTGGTGCAGAAGAAGGGCGGCGGCGAGGTGGTCAGCAAGGAGGACGTGTGGAAGTGTCTGTTCGGGGGCGGCGGGCGGCAGCGGCGGGAGATGGAGGTGGAGGTGGGACGGTATCTAAGGGCGGAGGCGGCGGACAGCAGGATGCGGGCATCGCGCGAGTAAGGGCAGCGCAGGTACAATGTAAGATGGGCAAAGAAGCGTCGCGAAGCTGACGCGGGCAGCGGCGGCGCGAGTCGCGGGCGGGCGCAGGAGCGGCGGTGTGCGGGCGGTTCGCCAGGCGCAAGGGCGGGCGGCGCTGGCGCTGGCGCGGGAACGCGGGCTGGCGGGGGCGGTGGTTGCGGCGGGTGGCTCGCTGGCAGGCAGTGGCAGCATTCCCTTCCGCACCGACCCGTGGGATCGGATGCTTGGCGAAGGCTTGAGTGCGTTGGGCCGACGAATCAGTGCGGGCGCCGGGCGCGATCGCGGGGCGTCGCACTCACGCGGCGGCCGGCTCTGGGGCCTGGCAGGCTGTTGACAGCGCCAGGGACAGACGAGCGCGCAACGGCTGCGGGCGCCCGGCCGCGCGGTTTGCAGCCCGCAGCGGCCGGCCTGGCGCGCGCTGCTCCACGCGCCGCCAGCAGCGACGCAAGCTTTCGGGCACGGCCTAGTCGCAGCAGGGGGAGCCAAGTCAGCGGCCACCCTTGCGCCGCCCCAAACCCTCCCTATATTATACTACCCGCTCACTTCCCCATTGCCGTCTGCCCCTGCGCTGTTCCACCGCTTCGTCTTGTCCCGCATCTTGGCACCGCCGCCTCAGCGAGCCAAGCGCACACGGCTCCTTGCGCCTGCTGGTCTCCATCGTGCGAAGCGTCCTGTGTCCGGTACGCGCGCCCTCCACCCCCCGCGCCCGCCCGCTGCTGCTGCCGTCCACCGCCGCCCGCCGCGTGGGCGACGCCGCGAGCCGGCCGCCGCGCCGCGCTGCTGCGCCGCCGCTGCCTCTGGTGCCGCTGCTGACGTTGCTGCCACAGGTCGCGTCCTGCCTGCGCTGCTCGCACGCTGCTGCGACGCCTGCCGAAACCGCCGCGTCGCGCCTCGCCGCCGTCGCCCCGACGTCCAGCACAGCAGAGGGCCCGCCTCTCCGCCGCTCCCGCAATCTCGCTCTGGGCTCCGCCGCATGATGTGAGCACCTGGACCCGAGCATGCCTACCAGTACGGCTCGCGCGTCCCCAACGTCATCGCCGTCGCCGTCCCCGGGCCCGGGCAGGTCGCTGCTTTCCCGCATCAAGTCCCCCTTCGGCTCCAAGGCCCGCCACATCTCCGAGTTCTACATCAAGCCCGACGACCCCCACCGCCAGTACTCGCCCGGCGACCTCATCTCCGGCTGCGTCGTGCTCCGCGTCGTCAAGCCCATCCGCGTCACCCACATCGTCGTCTCGCTCCATGGCTACGTCCAGGTCTACAAGAACCCCAACTCGCCCGGCGACGGCTACCGCTCCCACTACTCGGCGATAGCAACCGGCAAGGGCAGCCGCATCGGCGGCTACTTCGGCAATGGCTTTGCCTCGCTCTTCGAGGACGAGGTCGTCCTGTGTGGCGAGGGACGCCTTGGCGAGGGGACCTACCAGTTCAACTTTGAGTTGGAGTTCCCCAGCAAGGGCCTTCCCAGCAGCATCGACGTGAGTTTCCCGCTCTTCCGCCCTGCTCCGTGCGCCCCGACTGACCCCGTCGTCCAGTTCGAAAGAGGCACCATCTCGTACATGCTGACCTCGACCATGACGCGCCCGACGACCATTATGCCCACCGCCACGTGTGACCGGAAGGTCTACCTCATCGAAAGCATAGACATCGCCCCTCTCGTCCGCCCCAAGCCCAGGATTGTCACCTTGGAGAGAGTGTCCCGCCGGTCGAGAGCAAAGAGCAAAGTCAAGAAAAGCGGCACAGGATCCGGCTCCGGCGAACAGTCCAACGGCCAAACCGCCACCGAACCCTCGAGGAGCAGTCGTGTGTCGGAACTGAGCGAGGATGTCGATACTCCAGGAAGCCCGGCACCAAGTGATACAAGTTTTGACAGCCATTTCAGCAGCAGCAATGGAGGATCCTCTAACGCATCCGGCCCATTCTCGGCGGCAAAGGGAACCGACAGCGGCAAGCCTGCTTCGAGCAAGACCGCTTACATTGACAAGAAGCCCATCACCGCCACCATTGAATTGTTAAAAGCTGGGTTCCTACGAGGCGATAATATCCCGTTGAAGATTTCCGTCAGCCATACCAAGCATTTCCAGAGTTTACGCGGCATAATTGTCACCCTTTACCGGCAGGCGCGTGTAGATATGCATCCGGCAATTCCTGTCGTCATGAATGCGAAGGGCGAGAAGGTCGTGACCGAGGATTACTACCCAAAATCAAAAACGGGACTCGGCGGTCTGTCTCTCTCGTCTGCAGGGTCCAGCCACGTCTTTCGGAAAGATCTCTCGCAATCTTTCGCGCCTCTGATCGTAGATCCCCGGACACGAACCGCCGAAGTAAAGGCTTCCGTGCGTGTTCCCGACGAGGCGTTCCCTACCATTTCATCCGTTCCCGGAGCCATGATAAGTTTCAAGTACTACGTCGAGGTTGTTGTGGACTTGCAAGGAAAACTCACGGGCCTTGACAAATATTTCTCCAATTCCGGCATGATGCTCAGTGTCCCAGCTTCGTACGCAACCGCTCCTCAGCTGGGCAGGTCAGAAGACCCCAACGGCAACGTTGTTTCTGCTTGGGGAGGCCATTTCCTCGACACGGAACCCCTTCGGAGGGATAAGGGTGTCGTTTCCTGCGTATTTGAGGTCATCGTCGGTACCAAGGACAGTGATAGACGTAAGGGAAAGCGCAAAGCGACCTCTGACAACGAAGTCAGCCCGGCATTCTCCGTAAACGGCGATCAAGACGGTCAGACGGAGGAGACACTGTCTGCGGCCTACAGACCACAAGCGGCCCTAGGAACGGAACACCGGGATTACTACTACGGCCAGTTTCCATACGAAGAAGAGTACCAAGACGGCACGCCGCATCCATACGCCCATCCGACCTATCCGGTGCCAGATATGGTCATCGAGGATAATTTACCAGAGAAGGAACGTCTACGGCGGGCAGAAGCGCGCTTGATGCCGAGTCAGCCGCCAACTGAGGCAGAGGCATCCGCTTCTGTGGCAATTCATGCGCCTTCGGCGCCCACGATTCCAGAGGAGGGGGAGCCGGGTCTGTTATATAGGCCAACAACGTCCACTGAAGGTTTGGGGCCTTCAGCTCCTCCCATAGATATCCTAGGCCCATCAACGCCCAGTGGGTCTGAGGAGACGGCGGCACCAAATTACGAGGAGGGTCAGGGTCAATTGGGAGGAAGTCAAGCTCGATCTGCTGCCACCGACGACAAGCAGGAGCTGCAGCGAAGGAGGCTTGAGATGGACCGAAGCGCTCCCGACGAGGTGGCGGCCGAAGAAGCGGCGGCCGGCGGCGGCAGCAGCGCTCCAAGCTTACCACCGGTGGTCGCTGACTTCGCGCCGTCGGCACCGGTAATCTCGGATGAAGAATACGTGTTTCCTTCCACACACCCCACGGACCTACCCAGATATGAGCGGTGATGAACATTAGGCGTTGTTTTTGGCGTTTGACAAGTCAGGGCATGGAATAGGGTTTGGGCTCGTGGGTTCTTTCGATGTGAGCATGGACATTTTCTAATTTTTGGCGTGTTGATACCCTGGTCCGGCTCACGATTGCACGGACTTTCGGCTTATCTTTTTGGGAAAGAGGGTTATGGCAGCATCAGTGTTGTCCTATTTGGGAAATGCAGGAATCAGTCGGAGCGGATTGTTTTGGGTAAAGGCCAAAAAGGGCCCACTCGGTTAGTGTGGTGGGTGAGAAAGTAAGATAGACATAGGATTGAGTCGTGCCATCAAAAAATAGGCACAAGTAGCAGCTCTCGTGGTCCCAAGTCTTCGGCAAGAGTTTCCCCCCGTCGGTGATGATGCTTGGAACGCTCGTGCTGATTCTCCACATTTGCACTCACAAGACCAATGGCGCACTGCGCGCTCGAGCTCTGAGCATCAGGGTCCGGTTTGATCTGTGTGTGATGGATCACATTTTATGCCGCAGACCGAGCTCGAGCTCAGGCCTCTTGCGCGTTGCCTTGTGTGCTTGGTCAACGAGTCAAACAGTGCTGGCTGCAAAAGGTGTCACGACGATGTCTCGTATAGGTGACGGTACATACGACGGAGCTAGGACGGGGATTGCTAGCCACGGCGCTGTGCCTTTCCCCCACCACCAATCAGTCGTCCGGCGTCAGCACATCGCCTAGTGAACAACCTTGACCAGCTGAAAAAAAAAAATTCGAGAGTGACAGAAGAGAAACGGGGCGAGACAAAGCAAAGTAGCAACAGCGTGGGTCTCCCGCCCTTCGTCATTAATGATTCTGTTTCAATTGAGCGGCGAGCCAGCAGCCAGCCGGGGCGTCAACTTTGATAGCAACAAAAATAAATCAGGGGTGACATTTCGAACCGAAAGGCCGCTGGCACCCGTCGAGCCAATTACTCATGCAATGCCGGGATGGCTGGGGGGCGAAGAAGGGCGGGGGGTGGTTGTGATGCTGCTGCTGCTGCTGCCGCTGCTGCTGCTGCTATGGCGGCGGCGGCAACGACAGGCTGGCATGCTGGCATGGACGGGGGCTTAGGGCACAGCGGCGTCAAAACAGACCGCTCGCCGTCGCCCGCGCACGCCGTTTTGCTGGCCGTGGTCGATTAGTGGTGCTCGCTGCCGCCGCGCGCACCTGCGCAGACACGCATGCAGCAATCCTTCGAAAGAGCGACAAAGCGCTTGCTTGCTTGCTTGCTTGCTTGCCGGGCTGCTGCTGCCCGGGCCCCGGGCGCACACCTCACAGGCTGGCGACTGGAGGGCGTTGGTTGGCCCGCCGCCGGCCGTTTGATGGCCCCGTCGTTAAGCGCCCGGGTCCCGTGCGTTGTTCTCAGCAGTCCTAAGAGTGCGGGCCCTGGCGCGGGATTGGCCAGTTGCGTTCCGTAGACGCGGCGCTTCGATGCACGATCTCCAGCCTGGCTAAACGTGCTAAATATGGGCCACGCGCTGCCATTGGCCCGCCGCCGTTCCATCATGCGGGAAGGTTACAGGACGCCGGGATAAGGGCGCCACGCCGCTTTAACCCGCGCGCCAGCTCCTGTGTGTTTTCTGGCCCACGGCAATCGTTGTGGGACCAAAACAATCACTTCGAGCTACGCCTCCGGCCTCCAGTCCGGCGTCGGCACGATGAAGACACTGTCGAGCTTTGGTGATTCATGTTGATGGTTTTTTGTATTCTTGCGCCCCCCATTTTCCTCGTCCCCTGGAAACTATGTGCCCAGCATGTTGAGCCGTACAATAAAAAAAAATATGTATCCAAAGACGCCCCATTCCGACTTCTCCACATTGCGCCCGGCGCTCGAAAAAACTGTGATCAGACACCCAACAAGTAGCAAGCCATTGGCACCACCCTATGCAGCAACAAAACGTCATGCATGCTGTGGCCTCGCCGGCAGTCCGTAAAGAGAACCAAGAAGCGAAGAGCCCGAGAGTATGCCGCTGTGAAAGGTCGAACTTCCTCCGAGCACGCTTGTTCAGCCAAAGTTCGTGAAAAGCCATTACGTCGTTGCAGGTCTCCCTCCTCTAAAGCAGAGGCAAAACCTCGGCGGGGATGATGATTATGGAACAAGATAAGGAAAAGAGATAAGTGAGGGTATGGCGTGGGCACGCCCACGAGGCACTGGCCGCCATGTATATGCGTCTGAGCGTAAGCAAAAATCCCGCGCGGCGCAGCATGACTGGCGCCAGCAAAGCGGTCAGCCGCTCGCCAATGGCGGCAAAGTAGACGGCACGGGCGGTGGAGTAGGTGGAGCTCCACGGCGTGGGCGCGGCACGGAAGACGTTAGGCGGTCGGGATCTACTTGATTCGTCTCCTCTTTCCCTTTGGCGCGGGGTCCAGAGGCGCGACATGGCCGGAGTCGACGGGGGTACGCGAGTAGGTGACGGTGCGGGTGACGACCTGCCGCACGCTAACGGCGCGGGTTGCGCTGTCCGCGGTCTTGCCATCCAAGCTCCATGCGCCGGGGCTCACGGTGGCGCTGTAGGGCGAGTGCAGCGAGCGGGCACTCAGCGGAGAGCGCACGCCGGCGGAGAAGGGGCTCGGCGGAATGCGCAGGCGGGGCGTCCGCGCGGACATGGGGCGAACGAAAGGCGACGGTGGGGGGATGGTGACGCGCATCTCGGCTGCAGGTGCAGGCGAGGGCTTCGCAGAGTGGCCGGGTTTGGCGGCGTCGTCGGGTTTGGCGGCGTCGTCGGGTTTGGCGGCGTCGTCGGGTTTGGCGGCGTCGGTGCCGGAGCAGCTGTTGGATCGTGACGAGGCGTGGGAGGTGGCGGGCGAGGCCGGCTTGTCGAGGGCATCCGGGGCGGACGAGGTGGACGTCAGGGTGGTGGCGGACGAGGCTGACGAGGTCCGGGAGGTGGGCGGGCGCTCCTCGAAGGTGAACTTGGAGCTGGTGCCCGTGGCCAGCGGGCTCATGAGGACGGGCGAGAGGGCCTTGAGGAAGTCGACATAGGCGGCCGGGGGCGTGATGGGCGTCTTGTCGCAGTCCTCGCGCTTGACAAAGGACGGGGTGGCGAGCTGGGGGCTGCGCAGCTCGGACGGGTAGGTGGCCGAGACGGGCGTCTTGAGGGCGGGCAGGGCGGGCTTTGCGGAGGCGGCGGCCATTTGGGGCGTTTGGCGGCGGGCGCGTTTGGCGGCGGGGAGGGCGAGGAGGGCGAGCGCTGCGGCGGCGGGCGCGCGGTGGTGATATTTGGGGGCTCGCGGCGTCAGGCGTGCCTTTGGGCGCGTAGGCGGGCGTTAGAGCAGCGAGGGGTGTGATGCAAGATGGGCGAGCAGCGGGGCCGGCTGCGAGGCGAACAGCCGGCCAGTGCGGGCGTGACCGGTGAGGGCGGCGCTTACGGGCTCCGCGCGACTGTGACTTCCTTGCAGCGCCCACGGACGTGCCTGGCAAGGGCGGCGGATGGCGATCGGCGGCGGCAGCGGCGAGAGCGAGCGGCGTGCTGCTCCCGGCGGCGCGCCCGCGGCCTCTACTTATGCTCGCACGCGCTGCTGCTGCCGCCCGCCGCGACGCGCTGCCGTCCGCCGCCGCCCTGCGGGCGCCAAACGGCCGCCCAGCTGCTCCTCCGCCGGCCAATGACGCTCACGTGGCTGCCGCACGCCGACACGTCCTCCCAGCCCGGCGCCTGTTGCCGCAGCGCGCCCGCCCGCCAATCGCTGTCAATTATCTCAGGTCGCGCGAGCCGCCGGGAGCACCGCGTCGCCCACCGCGACCGTGGCATGCTGCGCCGGCCGCGACCGCCCCTCCGCCAGCGGCACATGGCACGCGTGCTGCCCAAAGAACACCTTCCCGCCAAAGCGCCGCGTCTTCGCCAGCGTCACGAACGGCTCCTCGTTCCTGGCCCCCGTCCGCTGGTCGATGCACACCATCTGGCACCGCCGGCACGCCCCCAGCATCTGGAAGAACTGCTGCCCGATCTGCGCGTACTCCCACTGGTCCTCCGCGTAGGGCTGCTCGCTCCCGCCCGTGCTGTGCGGCTTCTCCGCCACGACGATGTTGGCCCGGAACACCTCTGCCTCGGCCGCCTTGCCGCCGCCCGCCTTGATCTGCTCGTTCAGCCGGTTGACGCTGGACCGCGACACCACCAGGATCGGGCTCTCGTTCGACAGCAGAATGGGCCGGGCCACCTCGGCCTCACTGGTCCACGTTGCGTCTGGGAACGCGCCGGGCATTTGCGGATGCGCCGGCCTCTGGTGCGCCTGGAGGTGCGCCTTGGAATGCCGCGCCGAAGCGCCCGTGCCACCGGCGGCTGGGAAGCGCGCGAGCTGGCAATCCACCCCCAGCGCTTGACTGAAGAAGTCGGAGATCCTGCTCGATGAGTACCGCTGCGCGGCTACCATGTCTCCGCAGACACGTGCTGAGATCGCCGTCTTGCTCCCGTTGGGCCCGGCGAAATACGAAGGATCTGCCGACAGAGGAATGCAGATCTCTGAAGCCGCGACTGATGACGCACAGCTGCCGCCGAATCGCACCCGAAGGCATCCCTGCTCCAGATCTATGCTCGGTCGAATCAAGGCCATTCGCGGGTACCGCTTTTGGCTCAAGGCCGTCCCGCTGCCGCTGTGCACCAGGCACCACTCGCGATCCCACGCGAGCCCTTCTTTTCGCACCTCCCAAGCCTTGCCTGGAGCAATCTTCCACCCCGCGCAGCTCTTGATCGGGTAGATTGTCAGGCTCTCCACGTAGAACGGCGTGTGCTGCGACGTCACTTCCGGGACAGCTGGAGCCAATGGCGTTTCGGCGTTTGCTCCCTCGACAAAGAACTCCTGCACAAAATCCAGAAAGCGGTCCACGTCCGTCTTGCTGCTTGCCGCCCCCAGACTCACGCGTATCATGCCTGTCGGTTTGCCGCCCATGATATCGTTCTCGTCTCCACACCGCTGGCCCGCCGAGAAGTTGTCCATCATTTCCCACGGAGACAGTTTCAACGCCGACGCGATCCCGCCAGGATTGCAGAGACCTCCCGTTCTCAATTGGATGTTCTTGATGGATGCTAACCGCTCGACTTCAAAGTTGCTAGCCCATGCGCCTTGACTGTTGCGCATGTTGAAAGCGACGATTGGGCCTTGTCTTGTGGCGTCGTCATACGCGCTCGGTGGGTCGGCGTATATTTGACACACGGGTAAACCATTGGCGTGCCGGAAAGACGACAGTCCATCGAATAGCCTCTTTGCAAGGAACATGGTATGACGCGAGACCTGGTCGAGACTTCCAAACAGTTCGCCATGTACGTCCATAGCAGAATGGAGTGCCATGATACTGTGTACGGGCAAAGTCCCATCCTCCAGCTGTTCGTGCAATGACTCCGATTTCTTTGCGTGCCACTGTTCTTTCAAACAGACAACCATGTCAACTGTTCCACCCCCAAAGTACCGTCTCTTTTGAAAAATATGGCCGGCAGACTTGCGGACAATCAGCGCTCCCAGGTCCGGAAAGCCGAAAATCTTGTATAAGCTCAGGACTGTAAAGTCCGAAGCCGTTTCAGTATTGCTGAGGTCCAAGGTCGAGGATGACACAAACGCCGCCGCGTCCAGGAGACTAAACGTGCACTGTTCGGATGTTCCCTCGGACAAACGAACCCTGGCGCACCAATCCAGCGGCAGCCGGCACCCGTTCATGTTTGACTGCGCGGGGTATGCGAAAAGTTCCATGCGAGACTTCTGCGTCACTCCCTGCTCAGACCTCTGTTCCAGCCACTGCTCCACTTCTGTGTCAGACGAGAAGCAGTGGTGCACGTCTGCCACCTCTCGAACTCCAATCAGACTCGTATGGCATTCCCGATGGTATTTGTAGCTGAAGCCCTCAGGCTGGTCGCGGAACGCTTCGAGGACCAATTTGACGCCTGCTGTGGCGTTTGCCACAAACACGACATCGAAATCTTCCGGGTCGGCACGAAACATGTGTAGGAGGCGCAACCGAGCATCTTCGATACGGCGAGAAGATCGCTGTGATGAGCTGGAGGCAGAATGCGGGTTTCCGTACAGGTTGGAGATCATGTCAGCGGAGAAGCGGTCAATCAAAGACTTCGGGTACAGCGTCGTTCCTGCATGGTCGAGATAAACCGAGTCTGTAGTCCCACGAGTGTCAGCGAACAGTCAAAGACGCTGCGCCTTGAGTCATCGCTACCTTTAAGCATGGGATATTCCCTTTCGCGAAGGGCCTCCACATCCTGATTGTATCCGAGAGAAGCATCGTGCGCCATGATGAGGAAACCTGTGTTCAACGAGACAGCCGCACCCACTGCACTCCGGTACTCAGCCGCAGTCGATTAGAAGAGGTGGTTGGTGTCGGAATCCGTCCATTTGAGGGTAGCGGCGACAGTGGGGAGGTCGCCGGCCGTCAGATAGAGGTCGTTGCAGGGAGGCGGCGGCTGCCGATGTGTCGCGCCTCCTCGGCTTTCAGGAACGGGGCACGGACGGGCTTGGCTCAAAGGAGAGCCACAGGCAACCTCAAGTGGGGTGAAGCGCGTGTCGGACCTGCAAACATTCGCGTGGACATACAAGGGCTGTGTGTGAACCGGCTGCTGCTGTGCGACGCAAGAGTGGCGGCTCCTCTTCCGTCCAAAGGTGGGGACGCCGCTCGCTTGTGCCTCCCGAATCGGGAAAGTGTGCACTTCCACCTTTGCCTCCGCATCGTCGACGCAAAGAAAGCTTCGTGCAGACAAGCTCCGAACATTCTCATGGCATATCAGGGTGCAAGATTCCGTATAATATAGGACAAAGTGTATTTCGGCCATCTGAATACTAGCTGGTGGCCCAGGACCAGGCTCATACTCAGCCCATTTGCTATCTCCAGAGGCAGATGAAGTGCATTTGTCCTAATCGAACCCAATCGTCTACAGGATGCCGCTCTCCTGTCTTTTTCCTGCATAGCAGACACGAGATTTTGCCACCTTTGACCCATACCCACACTTGAATGAGTGCTGCGCGGTGAACGTGCGGAAAGCATTGTGCTTAGGTCCTCTTGGAGGCCATCCTCAAAGCCGTGGGACGGTAGATGCTGGTACCAAGGATGCTCGCTCCCGATTCCTCAGCGAAGCTCTCAGTCGGGGAGGGCTCAGTTGAAACACCATCTGAGTTGTGAGCAAACTTGCAATTATCGCCGTTCCTGCAGTGGCCAGAAAGCCAGTAGCGGCAGGTGGGAGTGGTATAAGCAGCCCTATTGTGCACGCATGTCAGTTGGCGAGTCCATAACTTCTTTGAGAGATCACAGCTTACTTGCGAATGCCGGCGGTGTCGTTGGCGGAGTCGGTCGTTGCCGGCGCTCTGTCGAAGCTACCATTCAAGGGGCCCGATCCACTGTCGAGCAGCGCGTTGATGGCGGCTAGAACACCAGTTAATGAGAGAACACAACATTCAGGAAAGCCATTTCATTGCTGACGGCTGTCATAAGTCGAGCTCAGAAGGTATGCTACATCTTTGTGTGTCCTATCCTCCGGCTGAACCTAGACGAAACGCCGGGAATGCTTACCCTTGCTCAAGTCACGCGCCAAGCGAAGAACGACAGGCCATCCGAACAGCTGCTCATTGTCCATCCACTTGATGATGTGCGCAGCGTCTTCCGGAACCACGAGGTCCACAAGAGCATGGCCAGGGCGGCCGTTGGGACGACGGAAGATGGTAACGCATTCGCTGTTGGGATAAGCTTGTCGGACTTAACAGTGTTGTGGAGGTGAGAGGCAGTACTTACATCGACTGGCTAATGCTCGCCTTCTTCTCAATGAATTCATGGATGTCATCCTCATTGGCGCCCGGAGGAAGGTTGCTGATGCAGACGCGACGACCAGACTTGATGTAGAAGTCCTCGAGCTCCGCGGTGGATGAGTCCCGAGGGGGGGAGGATCCGTTGACAGTGGCGTTGTTTGCGGCTTCACGAGCCTTGGCCTCTTCGATGGCCTTTTTCGCAGCCTCGTCTTCGCGGTGACGGAGAGCTTCTTCTTCAGCCTTCCTGGCAGCGGCCTCTTCACGGAGACGAGCTTCTTCCTGTGCCTTCTTGAGAGCTTCCTGTGCACGGCGACGACCCTCTTCCGCAGCCTTCGTGGCAGCCTCTTGTTCCTGACGACGAGCTTCTTCCGCAACCTTCTCCGCAGCCTCACGCTCGCGCCTCTTCTGCTCTTCGGCCTGCATAGCAGCTTCCTGCTCACGCTGACGAGCAGCCTCTTCAGCTTGAGAAACGGCAACGGTCTTGCTCGGCTTGGTCGCAGAGACGATCTTGACGGCACCACGCTTAGCTACCTTCTCCCTAGACGGAGGCTTGTAGTTCTGTCCTAGGAGAGAAGTGTTGGACGGGATGGGACGCGACGGCGTAGTGGCAGCGGGACCGACGTGGATTGGATTAAGAGGCGTGGTGCGAAGCGCGCCATTAGAGGCAGATCCGGCGATCTGAGGTGAGGCAGTGGCCTGAGAGCGACGAGGCTGGCCTTGCGTGGAAACAGGTTCAGGTCTTGCGAGCGCTGTACCGCCTTGAGTGGAGTGAGCTGTCATAGTCGTCGCAGGAGCAGCACCAGCGTGTCTGGACTCGCGAAGGCCACCTGAAGCACGACCAACGTTGCCAGACTGAGCAGCGAGCGCATTCATCGAGCCCAGAGCCGGCGCTGCGAGATTGTCGTTAGCGACAGTCTGGAACGGCAGCGGGTGTCAAGTGTCAAGCCTTACCGTTGGGCTGAGAGGATGCAGCTTCCTGATGGGTGATCTGCCGCTTGAGCGCCTCCACTTCGGCTTTAAGCCTCTCAAGTTCCTGGGCGGCATCCATATCGGTCGAGCTTTGGCGAAGTTTCTCCGCGTTGCTGGGCTGCGTCGCCGTCTTCTGAGCAGGAGCCGCTTGAGGGTGGGCGTTCGGAGTTTGAGGTGCGCCTCCCAGCCTGCCGTTGGCAGGAAGAGGGCGCGAATGGTGTGGAGCTGTGAGAGGCATTTAGAAGACAAAGAACTGTGAGGCAAATGCGTGTACTCGCATGTACCAGGGCTGAGATACCACGGAGCGTAAGACGCGTCGTGGCCAGCAGGCACCCGGGGGCGGTTGCCATGCGGGATGAGCGAGCGCGGCATATCGCCTCTGCAGGGGCTTGAAATGAGTTGTCGGGGAGAGTGTCAAAGAACAGACGAGAGCACGCGTACCTTTCGAGTTGAGTTCAGTTGCGTGTGACCGGTCTTCTAGCGATTTGCTGTTGTGAGGTTGTGGCGAGGAGAAGAAGGAGCGGCGAGCGAAGAGCATGAGGGAAATAAACACAGGGCCGGCGGGCAGATTAGGCAGTCGCGGGCTCGCGCGCACCGCGCTCCATCTTCGACCCGTGATGCGTGCCTACTCTTCCCGGAACTGACGGCATCGTCGTCATTGCACCCTCCACTCTCACCGATAATGTTTTTCTCGCATCATACCGTGCGAGCAGAGAGCAAGGGACGTCTCCCCCTAGCATCAAAGCCAGAGCATTTAGTGACGAACCCGGGCGGCACAGGAACCCCCTGGGGTAGCTCTTCTCAGGGTACATGGCCGCACACGCCGAAGGCTTGGAATTGATCCCTCTCTTTACTAGTAGGAAATGCCGAATGAGATCCAGAATGGTGACGGAACAGAGCGAAGAGAAATTGAGCAAAACAAATCCAATCACTGCGCGACAAGCCATGAACAGCGCCTTGGCATTCAGACGGGATCCCCGCAACCCAATGCTGCCAGGCAGAGGTCAACGGCGCTCGGTTCGTACAGCGAGTGAGCTACTCCTCAGAACAGAACCTTGGCGGCAGATGGCCTTCACAAAGGAATATAAGATACCCTCGCGCGGTCGAGCGGGGCACGGAAATTCATAAGCACGTCAAACAGAGTCCAGGGATCACGAGTGCAAGACACTCGGCAGAATTTTGCTAGGGATATCACCCAATCAAGACCTTCGAAGTTGCAGCCCCCAGCATCCGTGCGCCGTCGTCCATCTTGCGCACAGCAACGGCGATAAGCCAATTGCTGTACTTACTGCTTTTTCTTGCCCTCCTTTCCCTTGCGCTTCTCCTCAGCCACCCTGTCCATCTCGGCAATCTCAGCATCCTCCTTCCTCTGGGCGTACCATTGACCAGCCTGGAGAACCAAGACGCCAACAAGGACAAGAGCGAGGATGGTATTGCTCGCGGCGAGGACACGGAGGCTGTCCTCGCGACCAATGTACTCGGCATCGCCGGCATCAGCGGCGGAGGGATCGCCCTCAACAATCTCTCCCTGACCGTAGGTGCCGGAGGTGACGATCCTCAAGCCCTTGACGACGTTGGTGATGTAGACAATGACGCCGACCATGTAGAGGACCAAGCTAGCGCCATCGAAGAGCATGTTGGCCTCGGAGGGCTTGTACAGCTTGGTGATGAAGCCAAGCAGGCCGGTGCCAATGACGATGTGGAGGATGCGGCTGATGAGGGGCGGGGAGGCATGCAGAAACTTCAGATGGTTCTCCAGCAGGTCAAAGTAGGCGTCGCGGGAGTCGGGCGGCTGCGGGACGTGCCAGAGGACATTGTAGTCGTAGGGAAAGAGCGAGAAGATTATGCCAAGGAAGAAGCATGTCGCTGCGCAGGATAGGGTCAGCAAGGCGGGCAGGGAAGCGGCGGCGGGGCAGACTCACGGCCGACAATGAGGAATGTCGCGAAGGAATTCGATCTACCGCCCATAATGGCTGGTAGCGGATTGATAGGGGGGGAGATGGAGGAGGTGGATGGAGGGCGTCGGTCGGCAGCTGGGCGCAGGCGTGGAGGGTGACGACGGAGGGCTCAGGCGCGCCGTGGGATCACTGGCGCCGGGCAAACGACGTCGGGATAAGCAGCGCTCGCAGCTCGCGCTGGGCCAAGCTGCCAAGCTGCCTAGGTTCGCGGTGATTGCCGGCCCGCGGCGCTGCAGCAATGCGCCCCGCGTGCTCAACACGGCGCCGCGGAGCTGAGCGCTGCTCTGGGCCGCCCCGCCCATGCTGCTGCGCCTGTCTTCCCTCCACGTACCGGCGCTCCAGCGGGCTCCCTGTGCCCATCTCCCGCGTGCGCGATCGCCCTGCCGGGCCGCGACCTGCTCTCCTCGCCGCAGTCGACTGTCTCCACCACGCTCCGCCACACCCGCCGTGCCATTGCCCAACGGCGACAAACCTCAACAGTGGCAGTGGCATAATCTCATGTCCGGCGCGACGACGCGGCGCAGGAAGATGCCGCGCTTCAGCCTAGCGCAGCCCGCTCGTGGGCCCACCACGCCATGGAGCTTCCCCGTCTGTGTGCCAACCTGTCGATCCACCCGAGTATCCAGCTGCCACCTTCGATCCAGCGCTTAAAAGTCGCTCAACGAGACTCCAAGAACGCAGCGAGCCGCGACCGCAGCACCGGCGGCCATCATGCCACCGACGTTCCTGGCGCAAACCGGCACGGCAGGCTCGCATGTCGCCATGGCCCTAGAAGGCCGCTAAGTCTCAGAAGCTATCCGCGGTGTTCCTGCGGGCAACTGCCCTGCCCACTCGTCAGCCTATCGGCGCAGTTCCCGTGCCGACATCCCACGCTCCTCCCGGCCAAACCTCGCGTGCGTGTTGCCTCGTTACTCGCGATTCCCTAACCTCTCGCCTCGCCCTGGCCGTCTGAGAGTCCATGCTGCGCTAGCTCTTCCCGTCCCGTCGGGGAACTGCGCGTAAACTACCATATCAAATATGGAGACTGAAGAGGATTGTGGCGTCTTCTCCTGCATCCAACTCCCAAGCATTGACGCCTACGGCCCAAGACTTCCCCCCCCCAGGCGGATTTTTTCCTTCAGTCTCACTCAATCTCACTCCCTCATGCCCCCGTTCGCCCACATCAAACCTCTCTTTCGTTCCTTCACGGGTTTCCCGAACCGTCGCCATGTCTGGCCTCGAGGTTGAATCATGGACCTGGTTCGCCTTATGTGTCTTCATCGTAGGATGCCGAATGTACCCTCGTCCCAATTCCGTCTCCAAATCTGTCTGCTAAGAACTCAGTGTCTCTCGTATCCTACTGCAGGGATCAATCACTCGGCTCCAAGCTGATGATGCCCTGGTCATCTTCGCAATGGTGCGTCTGTCTTTTCTCTCGCCACGCAATCGATACTGAGTCCAACCATCAGTGTACATACACTACTCTGATCGTCGTCATCAACATCGTCGCCGTCACCAGTAGCAATCTCATAAACCCTGCCGATGGGGACATAAATTTCACCCCAGAAGTCGTGAAGGAACGGTCATATGGCAGCAAGATGGTCGTCGTGTCGGAACAAATGCAACTCATCACCATCTGGACCATCAAGGGATGTCTCCTGATCATGTACAGCCGTTTGACGTAAGTTTCACTTCAACCTCTCTCGATTGCTTGTGCAGAGATTGACACGCTTTCGTAGTACGAGCACCAAGCAAAATGTTGCCGTCAAAGCCGTCGCCGCCTACGTGGTCATTGGCTTTATTGTGATGGAGATTCTATACCTTGGCGTGTGGTGCCGTCCTTTTCATGAATATTGGGCCGTCCCAACAAGTAACGGTGTGCCTCTCGCTATCCTTTTGGAATTCATCGCGCTGACGAGGTGTAGTTCAATGTTCGGCTGCCACCAATCACTTGATTACGAATGCAGTTCTCAACATCTCCTCGGATGTCTTCATCATGGCCATCCCAATGCCTATATTCCTAGCGGCTCGACTGCCTTTGAAGAGAAAGGCCATTCTCTGCGGTGTTTTCGGACTCGGATCCTTTAGTGTAAGCTCCTCAACTTCCACCATGGCTAGCATTTCCTAACGGCTCATAGATCCTGTCCGCCATCTTGAACAAGTTCTATAGCTTTACGCAGCCGTTTGGGTCCGAATGGGTGTTCTGGTATGTTCGTGAATCTTCGACCGCGATTCTGACTGCCAATATTCCCTTTACCTGGACACTTCTGCAGAGAACCTTCAATATCGGTTCCTTTGCCGGCTCTTCTCGAGGACGGTCCCGTACCACCTACCAGCAGTTCCATCACAGCAGCGGAACTATCTCTCGCAAAGCAGCCCCCAATGACGATCTCGAGCGAAATGACAGCCAGGAGCAAATTGTGCCCCTGGAAATTTGGCAGAATGTTCAGCTTAGCGTTCACACCAGTATGTTCGTGGATGGCAACAAGACTGGCATTGTCAATGAAACTGGCATCGATTTCAGCAGTGACGCCAAAAGCGACTTCAGCAATGGCAGCAATACTGAAATCATCGGCGTTGCAAGTGGAAACACGGCCCGTGTAACAACGACCTGTGTACGTGGACCTGATTGATTTGTGTACTTCGATTGCTCGGCCTTGAATTTTACTGTTGTCCGACCGGCCATGTATCTGGAGCGACTTAATCAATCATCTAATCAGACGCCCTATGTGACCTCAATAATCCTCTGCAGTACTTTCTTACGTAATCATGACCAGCGGCTGAAAGAGGTCAAGGTAAGCAACTCCCAGATGTGAAGTCGATTCGCGTGGTGTTGCAACAAAAGAGCATACGGAGTTGCAACATTCGTTCATCAGCTTATTTTTTTTTTACCGTACGTTCACATCTGGATGAATGTTTAAATCCCGCATGCGCTCCTGCGGTGCGATGATAATTCTCATCGACCCGTCTGTGTCTGCCGAATCGCTTCACCATCGCTTCGACAGGCCTATGCAGGCGTCAGGAAATATTGAGCTCAGCCGTCCGCCCAATTTTGCGAGTTGGTTATTTTGGGCTGGTGGTAATCGCACCTGGGGTCAATCTTATTTGCACCTGGACTTCCCAATTGAGTATCCAAATACGCCGGCATCGGCCTCTACTTCGTATGTATGTATGTATGTATGTATGTATATATGTTATTAACGTCCTTGTAGAGCCATAGGCTATTAAGGACGGGAGCTAAATCTAGCTACCTATTCGGTTATGTATATTCTAAGGCAATTTTCTCGTTTTACCCTCGAAAGATCTCTTGCTAATAGGAATTAAAGCTTTGTAATAAGAATAGTTAAAGGGTGTTGTTATTCGCACGACGCCTAAATCTTATTCGCACGACGCCCCTAAATTAGGAAGGCGGACAGTCGATTCTGCCATACTATAAATAGGGGATTATTACTCACACAGCGCCTTTTCTTATGCGCACGGCGCCCTTCTATTTTAGGCAGGCGGAAGCTAGTTCTACCGTCTTAGCAGGACGAATACTAAAATCTCGCCCAAATTCTAAGGTATATATTACGCCTATCTTTATTTAAATTTTATATTTTTAAGCTTATATAATAAAGCGCCTTTAATACTATAGTACTACTAGAAACCTCTATATTATTAGTAGATATAGGCGCGCTATTTATCTTAGAAGTTAGGCAAGATTTTAGTATTCCTCCCGCTAAGGCTATCGGGCCAATTATAATAAGTTACTAGTTTTTTTTAAGAATTTTAGTAGGCTAGCTAGTAGGGACTTATACTAACTGTTACGGCTGTCCAAAAGTGTTGGGTTTCATTTGGGTCTGCAAGGCATTGCACCAACCCTCTGCCAGTTCACTGACAAAAGGTACTGCAATGATCAGCCTGGTGTTATGAACCCCAGGGCACACGGGCTTTATGACCCCAAGGGCTACAGGCCCGCACGGGAAGCCAGCCCACAAGGGCTAAGGATCACGTGGGAAGCAAGAGCCGCAAGGCCAGAGAGCCCGCAAGGGAATCCAGAGGACACGGGACCACGGCGCGTACGGGCCCAGGCAACAGCCAGAACGGAGCCCGCACGGGAATCAGGCCCACAGGGCAGAAGAGCAACTGCTGAGTCAGGAAGCCCACAGGGGACAAAGGACCGCAGGGGAAGAACCCACTTCCAGGAAGCCGACAAGGGCGTGAGCCACGGAAAGGAAGTTTGGAGGTATAACCGTCCCTTACCAGCGGCAGAAGTTGGAAGTGGGAAAAGCGCCCGAAGCGCCGACATCACGTGCAGGACCCACACTGGATCACGGCTGATCCAACACCTCGTTGATCCAGCACACCTCTGATCCAGCACACCTCTGATCCAGTACATAGAATATCCAGATTGTTACAGTTTTCCTTTAGTATATAGCTTCACTCATTAGCTAGTATCTTGACCCTTCGTGGTCAACTCAAGATAGCAAATCTCACCCATTTGCTGTAACCCTGCCTTGCGCACCGCGCATCATCCCCACACGTGATCTCTACGTTCTCACGTGCCAGTCACTCCTCTCTTACCCAGCGACCCTCTGTCCCTTGTCCTCAAGGTAAACCCAACGGTTACCGACCTTTTAGGGTTCCGTCCTTAGAAGTAGAGGCAGCTCCGTTACACTAGTGTTACGAACACACCTCTGTATATAGAGTTGTTGGGGCACGATCAGCCACCAGGCTGATCATTGCAGTACCTTTTGCTAGCAAAACTGGTGGAAGGTTGGCACAATGCCTTGCGGTCCCAAATGAAACCCAACACTTTTGGACAAACCGTAACAACGGGACCACGGCGCGTACGGGCCTAGGCAACAGCCAGAACAGAGCCCGCACGGGAACAGGGCCCACAGGGCAGAAGAGCAACTGCTGAGTTAGGAAGCCCATAGGGAACAAAGGACCGTAAGGAAAAAGCCCACTTCCAGGAAGCTGACAAAGGGCGTGAGCTACGGAAAGGAAGTTTAGAGGTATAACCGTCCCTTACCAGCGGCAGAAGTCGAAAGTTGAAAAAGCGCCCAAAGCGCCAACGTCACGTGCTAGACCCACACTGGATCACAGTGATCCAGCACCTTTAATCTAGTATCTTTAATCCAGCTGTTCCGATCCAAACGGCTTAATCCAGATTGTAACTACATTTCCTTAGTATATAGCTTCACTCCTTAGCTAGTATCTTAACCCTTCGTAGTTAACTTAAGATAGCAAATCTTACCTATTTGCTATAGCCCTACCTTGCGCACCGCGCATCGTACTCACACGTGATCTCTACGTTCTCACGTGCCTGTTACTTCTCTCTTACCCAGCGACCCTCTATCCCTTGTCCCCAAGGTAAACCCAACGGTTACCGACCTTCTAAGGTTCCGTCCTTAGAAGTAGAGGCAGCTCCGTTACACATGCACACTAAACTGGTCGGTTACACTACGGCCTCCATCCATGCCTCTACTCACCAAATCGATGCATTTTTTATTTCTAGCTCACGGCCATCCTTTATTATACCTCGAGGAAGGATACCCATAGACAATATCCGTCATTTTACCTCTTTCCGATGTTGTGGTCCTTGCTGAACCGCTCCGCTCATTCCGCCGCATCTGCTACGAATTTGGCCTCTTCGTAGACACAGGCTTGACTTTTAGCGTACGGTAGTTACTATGCTAAGGTTTTTTTTTTTTTGGAAGTACTTGTAGAAGAATCTAGCCTGTTTCAACTTTTACGATGCTCGGTGAAGGTATGCAGCCCAGCCGACTGAAGAATTCATCTTGACGTTCGCCTCGCCACAACGATTGAGACCACAACTCCAACTTTTGAATATCCCAACGCCTGGGAGCTGACTCTCCCACTGGCAAGCATTCTCCCCAATCTGCCCTTCCACGCTCCGCAGCACGGTCGATGTTCTCAAACACCTCTCACCTCTCATCTCGACGTACCTATACCCGCCAACGTCACAACCAATCGCCGCAGCAATCATCACTGATTCATCTTCAACCTCTAAACGCCGCTGGCCTGCACACCTCATTCCTTCAGTCGGCACGCAAAGCACATAGCCAGGACAGCAAGCAGCTCCATGATCTGCCCTTCGATCATTCATCGTAACAGCAGCGCGCAACTTTACATCTCATGTTTAAGCTTAAAGCTAGTGCATTCTAAGATATCCTCACCTAGCCCATTGACAATGCTCTCCACTTTATCTACCTCTCAAGCCTCAACAAAGCCGCGAAGATCAAGCCAAGCGCTGTAGCATCCCTTCTGAGCAACAATAGCACCCTCTTCATCGCCGGACGCAATCCTCGGGCCTTCGTCAACTGTTCTGACCGATCCGCGTATTTCACCTACACCAACGGCAGCAGCACCTACGACAGTACCATTCCTTACGGCGCCTACGAACCTAACGCTATCAACAGCCTTATCAACAACGAAGGCTGCGCCTGTTCCGTCTCCGCTGCAAATGCCCACCTCACCCCCGTCGATCTCACCCAGCCTACCCGCTCGCAGCAAATCAAGCCCTTGAGCAGAGCGCCCAAACGCCAGACTGCGACTCGAGATTACTTGTCGCCAGACTTGCTACCCCAATTCCCATATCACACGATGCCACGGGACTAGAGAGCCGTGAACGTAGCCGCCTCTAGGATGCACCCTGACATTAACGTGTACCTATGTCATAGACAGGGCTGCAATGCGCTATGAAAAAGCGTATGCAGCCTTCAATAACGTCGGGCTTATCCCCCCGTCCAACCAAACCAGCCAAGAACTTGGGCTCAAATTGCCCAAAATTTGCGAAATTTGCGAAATCTGACACAACCAGGCCCAAACAGCCTGAAACCCCCACCCAACAAGGGCAAACCGAAAAACCAACGAAACTTACCCCAAAAACCATCAAATCTCGCTAGCTTGTGCTTATCGAGCTAATTTCGACTACTTATCCTCGAAGGGTAATCCAGTTATAACAATGGGTGTTATTATTCGCACGACGCCCAAATCTTATTCGCACGACGCCCCCAAATTAGGAAGGCGGTGTTACGGCTTGTCCAAAAGTGTTGGGTTTCATTTGGGACCGCAAGGCATTGTGCCAACCTTCCACCAGTTTTGCTAGCAAAAGGTACTGCAATGATCAGCCTGGTGGCTGATCGCGCCCCAACAACTCTATATACAGAGGCGTGTTCGCAACAGGCGGAAGGTGTCGTGACTACGCCGACATTGGTAATTTATTATAGCGCGCCTTACGGCGCGCCTAAGCAGCGCCTCCTTAAAATGCTAAGAACGCCCACATCTCCCACCATCACCCGATGCTACCGCCGCCCCCGCCTACCCGTCCACCCGCCCGTAGGCTGTACCACCTATCTATAGGCTAAACTGCATTACCCTAGGTTAGTAGCTTGGGCGTGGGCTTAGAAAGCACTGGCTTCGCTAGATAGTGCGAAATAGGACTACCAACATCGGCTTTATAAGTACGGTAGAATTGACTGCCCACCTTCTTAATTTAGGGGCGTCGTGCGAATAAGATTTAGGCGTCGTGCAAATAACAACACCCATGATATTAACAACCGGCTTTACAGCACAATTTCTCCTTAAGAAAAGGTTGTTGTTATTTGCACGACGCCCAAATCTTATTCGCACAACGCCTTCTATTTTAGGCAGGCGGAAGCTCGTTCTTCCGGTATTATCGACCTTGGCGAAAGGAATACTAAAATCTTACTAATCTCTAAGGTGTATTTTGCGCCCGTATCTACTAATAACATAGAGGTTTTTTTTTCGTAGAATTACACTATTAAAGGCGCTTTATAACATTAGCTTAATACACTTTTACTCGAATAAACCACCCACCTCTCGAAATCTAATCTCGACGACGACGACGAAATACGCGCCAAAACTAGTATTGATCGAAAGCCCAAAGCTCATTTAACTAAAATCTCGAATTCTAGCTTGATAGCTAGCTGCGATGTTGCGCAGTAAGGGCCCAAAGTTAATGCTACTGAAGCGCACCCAACCCCCAACCAAAACCCCTACCAATCAACGAAACCTCGCTCGAATTACACTAAATTTGGCACAAGGATATAGAACGTGTAGACGCACCCTTTGTGTAAAATTGCATTGCGATACGGCTAGCCGTTCACTAGCAATTTGGCTAAGAAGCCCGTCTGGCTGCCAGCCCCTTTCCGCTTGGTGTTGAAAACCCTCCGCACCCTCACCGCTACTTCACCTCCCGATATTGGCCTCACCTTCCTCGATACGGCTCCGCCGTACGGCCTTAGCGCACCTACCTAGCAAGGGCTAGCGCGTGCGAAGCCGCCATGCCACCAAAGAAGAAACCACCCCAACTACGCCAGCTCCTCCCACCGCAACAACTACTAGACGACGATATCTTCGAATCCCTCATGGAGACAGTACGGAACCAAATTTGTTTTGTAATAACACGTGATTGCGTCCTAACAGCTGGACAATACCGTTACTAGAACCAGTCCTCCCAATAGGTGATTAGTAACGACTTTTACCTACAAGCACGGGAGAACTGGTCTACTCCGCTTACCCCTCGACCCTCTACGCCTACGAATAGATATATATCTAGGCTCGTACTATTCACACATAGTGTAAATTTTATTCGCATATGGTCCTTAATTAGGAAGGCGGTAGGCCTGATACGGCCCCCAGTTTCGGCATAAACCTTCTTCTACCGCCGCCGTACCTTACTATAACACTATAGACTACTATTACGAGTTATATTACTAATTCGCCAAGAACGCCGAGACTACCTCTCTTAGGACTTTGAAACCCACCCGCCCTTAGGCTACACTACCCTACGGGCAGCCTAGGCGCGAGCGATAGGCTAGGTAGGTTAGTCTTGGCAGCCTATATGCGGGCGTGTACAGCCTAGGCGGGCGTGTGCAGCCTGGGCGGGCGTGTGCAGCCTGGGCGGGCTTGCACGGGCGTGTTGAGCCTGGGCGGCCTTGCGCGGACGTGTGCAGCGCTGGTTTCTACTGAGTTGCCGATGTCGGCTCAATAAGTGCGGCAGAATGGGGCCTACCGCCTTCTTAATTGAGGACCATGTGCGAATAAAATCTGCACTATGTGTGAATAGTACGAGCCTATATCTATTCGTAGCGCATCGCCCTCCCCACCCTAAACCCCTATCGAGACCATAGATCTCGATATCGAACCACCCTCGTCTGTTTTCGCCTTCCAACTAGGCGATAAACGGCCTCGACCTTTGTCAACGCCCTCAATCGCCTTAACGGCTATAAGCCTCTCGATTTCGCTATACAATAGCGTATCGACTACGCTAGCGGCAGCACACTAGGGCATTCTAGAAACTAGGGTGTGTTAGTCTCAAGAGGCAGATTGCATTGGACTATTTAGAAAAGCGAACTAAAGAAGAAAAGAAGAGAAAGAGAAGAACAAGAAGACTATATATCCTTAGCTGACAAAGCCTCCTTAGCCGAGGTCCCATGACCTATCATGTGCTTAAGGCCGTCGGGTTAGCCTGCTTCAGGCGCTGGGTAGTCACTCGGCGACTGTCACTTTGTCTGAGCTCAGGCGTAGGCCTGACAGGGTGGTATTATTTGTACCACGCCTAAATCTTATTCGCACTACGCCCCTAAATTAGGAAGGTAGTTAGTATAAGTCTTTACTAGCCTATCTATATAAGTTATAAGAAAAAACTAGTAAGAAATTTAAATTAGCCTAATAGGCTTAGCGGGAGGAATACTAAAATCTCGCCTAATCTCGCCCAACTTCTAATGTATATATTACGCCTATCTTTAATTAAATTTTAGATTTTTCTTTAAGTTTATATTAAAGGGCGCCTTAAACACTATAATTCTACTAGAAATATCTCTATTATTAGTAAGGACGGGCATAATATATACCTTAGAAGTTAGGCGAGATTTTAGTATTCCTCTTGCTAAGCCTAATAATACTAGTAGAATCGACTATCTACCTTCCTAGTTTAGGGGCGTAGTACAAATAAGATTTAGGCGTGGTGCGAATAACAACACCCAGAAACTAAAGGGGATTATTACTCGCACAGCTCCTTTTCTTATCCACACAGCGCCCTATATTGGCACGGCGGTCAGCGTAAGTCCTTACCAGCCAGCCCGCCCAAAATCAATAGAAAAGTCGGCAACGTTATTATAATCGGCCCGAGAGCCTTGGCGGGAGGAACACCAAAATCTCGCCCGACTTCTAAGGTATGCATTACGCCCACTTTATAAGTTCTAATTATTTTTTTAAGTTTATATTATAGGGCGCCTTAAACACTGTAGTTCTACTAGACTTTTCTATATTATTATTCGTGGATATAGGCGCGAAATATACCTTAGAAATTGGTGAGATTTTGGTGTTCCTCCCGCCAAGACGGCAGAACTAGCTTCGGCCTGCCTAAAATAGAAGGGCGCTGTGTGGATAAGCAAAGGCGCTGTGCGAGTAATAATCCCCGAAATTAAAACCAATGAAAACAACTCATTTAGGCCGAATCTATCTGAATTTACCACTTCTCGAGGAGCCCTTCTCGCCGCGCGCGACCTTATTCGACAGGCCGCAGCGCTAGCGCGAAATAGGGACGATGAAACACGGGTCCTAGACCTTCTAGAGATCTTCCGTGGATATGCCGAGAAGGGGCACGTTGCCCCTGTCCCCCAAAGCCAGCTAAAGCGAGCGACTTGGGCCCAAATTGCCCAAGTTTCGCGAAATTCGACGCAACCAGGCCCAAACAGCCTGAATTCGACCGCCCAGAACCGTGGGCAAACCGAAAAGACAACGAATTCGACGAAACCGACGAATTTGACGAAACCGACGCCGAAAACCACCATCAAATCTCGACAGCTCGTCCTTATCGAGCCAAATTCGACTAGTAGCTTCAACCCCTTTAGCGCTAGAAACCATATCAACGCGGTTTTTAGCGCTAAGGGGGTCCAGAAGAAGCCAGTAGTGGCTAGCATTACCCTTTCTTCAAAGGGAAATCTAGTTATTACCACAACCACCGACTCTTCAACCCAATATCTCCTTGAAAAACGAGATATTTGGGCTGATATTTTCCCTTGCTCAGACATCCGCGAAAACACCCCCTAGTATAAGGTCGCTATCCACGGCGTCCCTATCCAGGAATTCGAAAATAAGCTAGACCAGCTTAAGGATGAAATCTTGACTTTTAACAGCCAGGACGAGGTCCTAGGGACCCCCAACTGGCTGTCAAAAGCCGAAAAACGAAAAACCGCCGTGTCTGGCTCTGTTTGCATTAGTTTAGGACTCTAGCTAACCAAAAAAGAGCTATCCAGGGGGGACTTTTTATAGCTGGAATCCGCTGCAAGGTGGAGAAGCTGTTTTCAACCCCCTGGCTAACCCCCCTCGCCCTATCCCCTAGCCTATTTCCTAGTCTATTTCCTAGTCTATTTCCTAATGGCTGGTGGTAATCGCACCTGGGGTCAATCTTATTCGCACCTGGGGTCTCCGATATCGGCGGAGTCCTTCCTACTAGGAATCTTAGAGAATCGCAGCTGAATGCTGCGTACCTTCTCCTAGTATCCCTCCTAAAAAAAAAAGGCAATTTAGTAGCAAAACTAGCGCTGTCGACCCTAGGCTACGGCTCTAGGCTGCGGGTTCAGGCTACGGGTTTAGGCTGCGGGTTCACGCTGCGGCTCTAGGCTGCCAAGGCTCCTGAGGCTCTGCCTGCTAGCTACTATCCACCCGAGGACTGCCTAGGAGGCCTACCCAGGCGTGGAGGGTAGGGGGGAAAGGCTAAGAGTGGTAGGAGGGTGGCCTTAGCATTCTTAGTGAATTAGATATAAAGTAGAGACCGATGCTGGCGTGTATAGGTGAAATGATTAACTTAATTAGGAAGTCCAGGTGCGAATATGATTGACCCTAGGTGCGATTACTGTCAAGGCTCAACCTCAGGATGATCACTGAAAGGTTTATTGCGCTACGTACGTTAAGCTAAAGCTTAAGGGAAGAGAAGAGAAGAAAGAGAAAGAAAGATAAGCTTTAAATACACGGGCCAAATTATATCACGTGCCTTTTTGCCGAAGATCCTCTGAGGCTCTATCCTTATAGGCTTCAGACTCTAACAATTACTATCAGCCTTCCTAGTCTATTTCTAACTATATTCGCTCGTTAAAAAACCTACCTCTTTTTACCTTCTTAACACCGTTTATTTTCCTTCTATTTTGCCCTAGCGCCCCCTAGGTCTATATGGTACTAACTATTCCTATTAGGTGTTATTATTTATACCACGCTTAAATCTTATTCGTACTACGCCCCTAAACTAGGAAGGTAGATAGTTAATTCTACTAGTATTATTAGTCTTAGCGAGAGGAATACTAAAATCTTACCTAACTTCTAAGGTATATATTACACATATCCTTACTAATAATAGAGATATTTCTAGTAGAATTATAGTATTTAAGGCGCCCTTTAATATAAACTTAAAAAAAAATCTAAAATTTTGTTAGAGTCTGAAGCCTGTAGAGGCAGAGCCTCAGAGGATCTTCGGCAGAGCACGTGATATGATTTGGCCCGTGTATTTAAAGCTTTCCTTTCTTCCTTCCTTCTTCTCTCCTTCTCTAAGCTTTAGCTTAACGTACATAGCGCAATAAACCTTCCAGTGATCATCCTGAGGTTGAGCCTTGACAAATTTAATTAAAGATAGGTATAATATATACGTTAGAAGTTAGGCGAGATTAGGCGAGATTTTAGTATTTCTCCTGCTAAGTCTATTAGGCTAATTTAAATTTCTTACTAGTTTTCTCTTATAACTTATATAGATAGGCTAATAAAGACTTATACTAACTACCTTTCTAATAGGTATTATTATTCACACTACGCCTAAATCTTATTCGCACTATGCCTCTAAATTAGAAAGGTGGTTAGTATAAGTCTTTACTAGCCTACCCGTATAAGTTATAAGAAAAAACTAGCAAGGAATTTTAATCGGCCCAATAGGCTTGGTGGTGTTATGAACCCCAGGCCACACGGACTTGAGGACCCTAAGGGCTGCAGGCCCGCACGGGAAGCCAACCCACAGGGCTAAGGATCACGTGGGAAGCAACAGCCGCAAGGGCAGGAAGCCCGCACGGGAATCCAGAGGACACGGGACCACGGCGCGTACGGGCCCAGGCAACAGCCAGAACAGAGCCCGCACGGGAACAGGGCCCACAGGGCAGAAGAGCAACTGCTAAGTCAGGTGTTACGAACCCCAGGGCACACGGGCTTTATGACCCCAAGGGCAGCAAGCCCGCACGGGAAACCAGCCTGCAAGGACTAAGGAATCACGTAGGAAACAGAGCCGCAAGGTCAAGAAGCCCGCACGGGAACCCAAGGGACACGGGACTGCGGCGCGTACGGACCCAGGTAGCAGCCAAGGGTAGCTGCTAAGTTAGGAATCCCGCAGGGACAAAGGGCCGTAAGGCAAAGAACCTACTTCCAAGAAGCCAGCACAGGACGTAAGCCACGGGATGGAAGTTTAGAGGCAATGTCGTCCGCTGGCAGCGATAGGAAGTGGTTTCTAGGAAAATGGCCGAAGCGCCGACATCACGTGCGACCTACACACGAGGGCCCACACCAGATTAGAAACCTTGGCATTAATCTAACCCTTAGATTAATCCTACTCGCTGGTTGATCTAACTAGCTACATAATCTAGATTATAACTACGTTTCCTATAGTATATAGCTTCACTCATTAGCTAGTATCTTGACCCTTCGTGGTCAACTTAAGATAGCAAATCTCACCTATTTGCTATAGCCCTGCCTTGCGCACCGCGCATCATACTCACACGTGATCTCTACGTTCTCACGTGCCCGTCACTTCTCTCTTACCCAGCGACCCTCTGTCCCTTGTCCTCAAGGTAAACCCAACGGTTACCGACCTTCTAGGGTTCCGTCCTTAGAAGTAGAGGCAGCTCCGTTACAATATTATAGAGAGTATTTAATACTATAATCCTACTAGATCTTTTATATTATTATTAGTAAAAGTAGGCGTAATATATACCTTAGAAATTCGTGAGATTTTAGTGCTTCTCTCACCAAGGCTATCGGGCCGATTAGAATACATTGCTAGCCTTTTACTATAACTCGTATGGGTGGGCTGGCAAGGACTTATACTAACCGCCCTCCTAATTTAGGGGCGTTGTGCGAATAAGAAAAGGCGTTGTGCGAATACCAACTGCCTAAGTTATAGACGGGATATGGCGTCTCCGTCGTGCTGAATGAAGAGGATAAGAGAGGATTAGTGCGAGGGAGGAGTTGTGCATGCATTAATTGGCCACGATGAGGAAACCTGGGAATTTTCTTTACGGTCGTCATTCTCCGCATCCGACTACATAAGTGCCGTAGATCGGATTACAGCCTTGGCGTCTGCTCGTGTTCGTATAGGGCGGATGTAGCGGATCTGTTGAAAGGTGGGACTTCGCATCCATTTACTTACCAGGCGAAGAAACCTGGGTTCCCTTTTACGGTCATTGTTGTATGCACCATAATGCAAGACTACCGTGAATCAAAAATAGAATGCGACTTGAATCCGAGGCTGTAGCCCAAGGTGAAGGGGAGTACACGGGGGTGGGACTTTACATGCCGCAACCAACCGGGCATGGAAAAGCCGGATCAATCCCTACGGTCGTTAGTGTACGTACGATAATCTACAACGCCCGTAAATTAGAATTGAAGATTCGTTCATGGATCGTGTTGAGCATGGAGGTGAGTGTGCCGAGTTTGAGTGCTGCCTTTGATGCGCTCTAGCCATGCATACACGGCGCGGGCTGGCCATACGTTTACGGGCATGATTGTTCTAGCATGAGAGTAGAGCAGCCATGGATGAAAACGTGGAAACCAAGCGGTAGAGTCGGCACGGCGCGAGCTGGAATGGGACAACAAAAAATCCGCACTGCAGCCATCCTCATGTTGATGCAAACGAGTTTTCTTCTTATGGCTATAATTAAGCGCGCTTGAATGGACAATGGCCGTAGAAGACGAAGACGAGGCTGAGTCGAATGACGGGATCTATTGTACAGATGACACGATAATCCCGCGGACAAGCTGCACTGGCGCTGCAGCTACCCCCTGTTGCAATGTAGGCCTCCTCTTTTACGGAATGATCAAGTGTGTACAGAGTAAGAAGGATGCTCAAAGGTGCGAGTTTGAAAGGTCGGATGCTCGGGAAACGGCCTGGTGACAACAGTGGGTTGAGCGTGGGCTGTATCAAGCACTGTCGCGGACGGGAGGAGTTTCTTTCATACTGGCACCACTCTACAGAGGAGAAAGAAGCACGACTGTGTATCAAGTCTGTATAATAGGCACATCTGAATAGGCAATGAAGGCACCCATTTGACGACCACGCGCACGGGGAGCTTGAACTTCTCGTTTTGCGCTCAGTCCAACACGATGTCCGTGACAAGGCTGTGGAAGTCGTCAGAGATATGGTAAGATATTTCCCCGCGGACGAGATGATCGAGGGCCACGGTGCAGACAGGCGGCATAACTTCGGTAGGAGAAAGGTTGACTGCGCATATTGAGTTGAGCCGGACGGTGGGCGGTCATGCGATGGTCGCCGCGTGAAACGCTGTCAGGCTATGGGGCGTCATCTGTGCGCTTGGAGCGGAAAGTCGCGAAAGTAGCGAAAGCAGCGGCATGGTATGGCAGAGGGACGGGGTTCTTGTGCATGCGGTGAAATAGAGTCGGGACGATGGACCGGAAGAAGGCTGGGCGGCAAACCGGCACAATCAAGAGATCGACATGGACATCTCACATAGAGTGCATGGGGAGGCCGAATCTCAAGGTTTCCCGAACTCGAACACGACGCGCGGACAGGTGAGCGGGTGAGTGGACGTGGCGCGGCGTCGGCCTGCATGAAGTGGGCTGTGAGATGAGCAGGCCAAACACGTGGTGCAGCAGTCAAGGCAGACGGAGGGCTGTTCAAGCACGCCGTTTTACTGCGACCGTGGCCGAGGGGCCAGGACAGGCGGTGGGCGGGCTGACGATGCGTGTTTCGGGCGCGTGGGCCAGGCGGCGCATTGGATGCGAGTCGCGGCGAGGAGGCCGACAGCGCGGCCGGCAGCGGGCGCCCCTGGCTCGACATGAGGATGGACGAGTCACGGGCGCTAGCGGGCGGCGGCAGGCGGGGCGCGAGCAGCTGAGCGCCAGCGCAGGGCAGCGCGCGCGAAGGCGGCGTAGCGCGTGGCCCGCGACGCGGAGTGCCTGGGCTGGAGCGATCAACTGCGGGCTAGCGCAGGGGCCCGCGATGCGAGCAGCGCGGCGAGAGATTGCGAGACACTCGAATTTCGATGGACGCTGCTCTTCTGCGCGCCGTGCCCCCGCTGCCGACTCGCTGCCAGCCTCCCGCGCCCTTCTTCCTGTGCCTGCGCCGCCCGCCCTCGCCGCACCTCCCGCCGCCCGCCAGAGCCAGAGCAGGAACGAGCTGTGCTCCGCCGCTCTCGCCTGTTGCACCTTGTGGCGCCGCCGCGTCTGCAGCTGCTCCACCCAGCAGTCGCCTCCAGCACCGCCTTTATCAGGCCTGCGCCCGGCCGCCCGCCGATTGTCGTTCGATCATTTCCTGCGCGCTTGTTGCACAGCCTCCTGACGCGCATTGGCAGCTGGCACATTGCGTCAGGCGCAGCTCCCAACCGCCTGCCTGCCGCCGCCTTTCTGCGCCAGCGCTGCTGTCTTCCGACACGCCCCCGGCAGAGCCCCCGATCCTGCGCTCCTCCACGCTGCCGCCAGCATGTCGACCGCCGCCGAAGAGAAGACGACCTTTGGCGTCACCATCACCCGCACGCTGACGCCCGACGCCGCTCGCCAGCCCCCTGCCGCGACAAACGTCCCCTCGGCTGCCTCCATCCCCGTCCTCAAGACCCAGCCCTCGACCGACAGCCATCTGTCCGTCGGCGCCGCCCTGGCCTCGCCCACCTACCAGACCAGCGATCCCTTCAGCCCCTTCTACCAGCACCCGGAGAGCCGCTCGCACCTCGAGGTCGAGCGCACCCGCAACGACCTCGAGTCCGGCCTGCTCACCGTCAACAACGCCAATGGCGCTCCGCTCTCGGCCGCCACCACCCAGTCACAGCCCAAGCTCAGCATCGACGGCCGCGTGAAGGAGTGCACCGTCTGGCCCACCAAGCAGACGCTGAAGGAGAGGGCCAGGGCCGCCAAGGCCCAGCGTCGCACCTGCCAGTGCTGGGGCCGCCTCACCAAGAAGCAGAAGATCGCAATCGAGGTCTTGATCGGCTTGACCGTCGTTGCGCTGGCCGTCGGCCTGAGCGTCGGCATCTCGAGGGCAGTGGGCGGTGGTGTTTGGGCCGGAAACGGTCAGAGCCACACCATTCCTAAGGACGGGGACTGAGGGATCCGACGAGAACACCTGGTGGGTCGCGCCGCCTAGCGTGCCGTTGCTTTTGCCCGTTGACATCATGGCGCAGAGCTGCTCATCTACCTACCGGATTTTGCCATTCCACCAACTTCGCATCCCCACATTCGATCTTCGTCGCGCACTCATCCATACATCCACGACACGGGCACTCAGGCGCCTCCAGCTTCCAGCACCGACACTCCGCACCACCACCCACGACCATCTCGACGAACATTCATCCAGAGGCTGCTCCACCATCTCTCCCGTCCAACGCGACGACGCGCGCTTCTTCTTCGTACACGACTTTTTTCCTGTGTCTACTCTACATAGACCATTCCGTTTGGCGTTGGCTGGCGTATATTCTTCCGCTGCTGCATGGCTGCGAGAAAACTCTACAGGCGTTTATTGTAATTGTTCGCGTCGACTATACTGGAAACGTGAAAGAAAGATGCGGTACATATACCCCGAGGATCCTTCGCCTCTTACAAAGGATCGTTCTTCCGTTCGGCACGGGGATTTCCACGGCTCCCCCCCGTTTCCTCTTCTCCTTTGTGTCTCTGTGGTGGTATCTGGCGGTGTTTGTAAAAGGAGGAATTTTCCCTTTGCTCATGTTGCTACAGGCCCGGCTGGCGTCTTCGGCTCGGGTCCTGACATGCGCGCGAGTGGGCATGGATTTTAGGCCGGCTTTTATCGCATAATCTCTTCTGCATCCGTTTCAGTTGATGCGCAGCGCTGTGCGAGCAGCCGTGCGACAACAGTACAGATGCTTTCTTTCGCTGCACCGTACATATTTCAATGGCTCTAATCCATTTCCCGCCGCGCTTTTGCCTTCACCTGCAAGTCGATGCAATTTGCCATGCCTCAATATCAAGGTTACCGGGCGAAGACGTGCAATGGCACAAATAGATGAATTTGCGCGCGCCACGAACGGACCCGCCACTTCAACAAGCTAGCCACTGACGGAGATTGGGCGAAGGCTGTCAAAGTCCAAACCTGAAACCCGCAGCCAAGAATAGCGCTACGTCCTAGTTTAAGCGCTACGTCCCAGTTTAAGCGCTCGCCCCCAGGATCCCGACAACTCACAACCACACATCCAACGGCAACACAAAGAGTAGGAGACAGGGTCATGTGGGTCTTGGCTAAACTCATTGACGCGGGGTTTCATCGAGCCGCCAGTTTTACGAGTGCGGTGGATAGATTTGTGGCTTCACGGATACATGCGGCAGCCACTATTAATGCTATTGTCGTCTCTTGGCTCTTCCTTCTCCAAGTCTCTCGACTTCAACCTTCGCTTTTCGTTCTGACTTGTTTGTGCGAGATCTTCAGTTGCGCATTCCTTGATTTTGCCGCTATTGCCACTCGACTCGGGTGCTGAGCACTCCCTCTACGCCATCCACGAAACCTTTCACTCCCTGGGAGGGATCTTTCTGTTTCACCTCGTCAAGAGTCTCGCATCTCTATCGCGACATCGAACCAGTCCTCGACGCTGCTACACTGCGAACATTCAAGACCCACATCACGTGGTTTCAACCATGACGAGCCAACGCCGTAACGACCAATCCTCTTTCTCGCTGAGGTCGCTGCTCCTGTCTGCTGCTGTCTTTACCGCATCAATATGCTCAGCGGCTGCAACACCCCAAGACAGTTCTACGACAACGGTCAAGCAGACTTCGACGATAACCGTGTGGCAAACAATCCACCCGTCTACTGCAGCAGCAGCAGCGGCGGCAGCTCCAAGCGGGACTGCGACAACATCGGCGAATGATGACACATACACCGACGACGCCGTTTTTGAGAGTACCGTCCTCAACGTATCAAACACCGTTCGTCAGAACTACAACGCCAGCGCGCTTGTCTGGAACGATACGCTGGCGCAGTTCGCGCAATCATGGTCGGAGGGATGCCAATTCGAGCATTCGGTACGTCTTCGCACCCTACCCTACTCAACCCGCCATGACAAGTACACTGACACGACATCCACCGAACAGGGCGGCCCCTACGGCGAGAACCTCGCCGCGACCTACCCTACCGCCTCCGCAGCCATCACCGGCTGGGCCAACGAATCAAAGCAGTTCAACTTCGAGGCCCCGGAATTCTCCGAAGCCACCGGCCACTTCTCGCAGATGGTTTGGAAGAGCACCTCGTCCATCGGCTGCGGCAGGAAGAACTGCGGCAACCCGATTGGGAGCGGGCATGATGGTCAGGCCCAGGGGTGGTACGTCGTCTGCGAGTATTGGCCCAGGGGAAACGTTATTGGAGACTTCAAGGCCAACGTGGATGCTGCCGTGGATGGGAGCGGGAGCAGTTGGGATGATGAAGGTATGATTGCCAAGGAGAAGAGTGGGGCGGGCAAGTTTGGAGTCAGAAGGGCGGTGCTGGGGGCGCAGGTTCTTGCGCTTATCGGGTTGTGGATGGCGTGAGAGGCTTTGGTGAGCAGAAGGTTGCTGATGCATAGCGATGGCGTTCTCTGGATCTGGGATGCATTTTGGAAATGAATGTTTGAGGTTTGATACCCTACATGGAGGAGCACGGAATCAATATGGCTGGCCATTGCCCTTACCGGGAAGGATTCCGCCCGCCTATGGAGCGTCCACAAGGGTTGTATCCGCGCTTTAAATGACGAGAAATACTTCTTTGAGCCAATGCCTTTGCACCTTGCCCGTGTCTATGTTCACCAAAGTGTACGAACAGAAATCCCAAGCAAGTGAAAGCTCCAACCTGGTTCAATAAGTAAGAGCATCAATTTGTTGGCCGAGAGAAATGAGAAGCTTTCGCTTGGTCCTCAAAACCCTCTTCGATAATGTGCGTGAGTGACTTTGATTTAGAAAAGAAGAGAGCTTGTAGAGATAAACGACGAAATGGAATCCTGAAATTGTTCACCGCTGGTGGTCTGATTTGGTGCCTTGGAGACCATCTTCTGGCACGCAGTCCCTCGGAACCCAGACTATCCGTTCCTCGGGTATTTCGGGTCGGTGTGATCGACTCTTGTGGTTCCGAAGCTGATCTGTAAGGAACGAAGTATGCAATCTTGCGGCTTCAAGGACACACAGATTCAAGTGAAGAGGACTAAACACAAGATTGTGAGACAATCAAGAGTTGGGCGTCTCGGAGCAAAGCATGGGAGACTATTGTGAGACCATTGCCGAGGCTCGGAGCCGCAAGACATGGTTCTGCGGTGACATGAGGTATTTGATTAGAAAATTCGGCTGGTTCAAGTCTGGAATAGAGCGAACTGTGATGTCCAGAGAACACCGCTATGGCTTATCGACTGGCATCCACCTCGCTTGCAAGGCGAGTGATGGATGACGTGCTGATGCGAATATAAAAGACCAATGGGAAGAGACAGCGCCGGTGGACCGGATCATGGAGAATGCTCCGATTCTTGGAATGAAATAGTTGACCCGTCGGCGATTTGTCGAGGATTGCTTCCGAAGGATCCCGTTGACGTTATGCGCATGTGTAGAGCTCCAAGCTCCTCGTTCCTTGCCCGATCTCTGTAGGTGTCCGTTCTCGGAGCTCATCTTGTTGGAGAAGAAAGCTATCTCGAACGAGTGCCGTCTCGGTGCAATCAACCAATCAATCGCAAACGCGGACTCGAGCTTGAACGCGGGAGGCTAATGCCAAGACTCGCCGCAGTGCTTCGTCTGACACGGTGAAGTTGAATACGGAGACAGCTTGCGTGGCACAAAGGCTTATCGAGACGGGATCCACCGAGCCTGAGCGACGGTTGCATGTGCTTGAGAGGTGATGTCAAGGAGCGGATGCTGGATGATCTGCCCGTGGCCGAGACCGGACGATGCTCGAGCCGGAATGTTTGGAGCAAAGATTCGCAACCACCATTGTGCTCCACCAACGCTTCACTGTTTGGAGAATCGGAGCGAGTGACACTGGGTCTGGCCCACAGATGCGCCAAGGCACAAAGCACTCTGGTAAGATGGCTTATCTGTGAAGATTCACGGCTGTAAGCGATGCTCGGACGGGCCGGCTCTTCGTAAAGCATAAGTGGAGCATCTTTCTTGGCCTTAGTAGCTGGGCATGTGCGCCCATTGAAACCAGTCAGTTGGTCCTCCGGAGGCGCCGTGAGCATGGCGTTCTGAGGCGGAGGAACGGCCATGAGGCTTTTCCTGGTGTAGGAGCTCCAGCGCTGTCATTACGTACTGGGGACACGACCGGTTAGGGCGCAGAGCTGAATGTTTGGTGCGTGAGAGATAGCTGAAGGGGCGTGTAACACGACAGCTGGTAGGAGGCGTCTCCGCGGATGGAG
This sequence comes from Neofusicoccum sp. Z40, assembly GCA_037356075.1. NCBI lineage: Eukaryota > Fungi > Ascomycota > Dothideomycetes > Botryosphaeriales > Botryosphaeriaceae > Neofusicoccum > Neofusicoccum sp. Z40. The sequence goes on along the minus strand of JBAWJV010000036.1, from coordinate 80,340 downwards.
TCGCATAGAGCTGGCAGCTGTCAGGTCTCCCGCCAAGGGAGGCTGTGGTTGGCAATGGGCACAGCCGCGTCACGACAGGGCGGGCCGAGACTCTTAGCACGACGGCCCGGCGGCAGCCGCTGGGCGGACTGACGCTGAGAGGCTGAAGGACGGGAGGCCGAAGGAGCGGTAGGCGGGGCTTGGGATGATCGCGGGCAGAAGGCTCCGGGCGCTAACCCGTTTCGGACACGCGAGACCGGTTCAGGGCGGCCGGGCATCGCCCAGCGCGCCGCCCTCGCTCACCTCAACACCTGCTGCCATGTCGCTGTCGTCGCGCCAGCCCTCGCTCACCTCCACAACTGCTGGCATTCCGCCGTCGTCGCGCCCGCCGCTGCTCCTGCTTCCATGTGTGCTGCTGCCGATGCGGCACCCTTGCCGGCTGGCTGCGGGCCCCGCCTCACCTCGCCGTGGCTGCAGATCTTGATGTCCCTCGCGCGTGCTGGAGGCGCTGGCTTGATGCGGCTCACCGAGCTACCGCCTTGGCTGCGCAGGTACCTCGATCAGCGTGCTACTGGCTTACCGAATCCCGTCCGTCCAGACCAGTGCCACTCACTGCTCTTTGTCAGGTGCCATTCCCTGTCTCACATCCTGCGGCTTCGGCGTCATGCTGGGAACAGAACACCACCCAGTCGGCCCTACTCCATCCTGTTCCGCTGCCCAATTGGGATCTCCTCTGCCATCGCGTGCTGCTCTGCCGCCTGCGCCCGCTGTCAGCGTTTCACGCACACCTCTGCCATCGTCTTGGCAGCCCGCCTTTTCATACAACAGCCGCACAGCCCGCATCGGAGAGCGGCCGTCGTATGTAAAGCTCGGCGCACGGCGGCGCTCTTTCTGCGCCCGTCAAGCGCTGGTTGATGCACGTGGCCTTGGCTGTAAGGCTGCCGTTGCCTGCGCAGCCCGAGCAGGCTTTGCACCAAATCTCGCTGTCCTCCGGAACCTCCCTCTTCTTCACCATGCCTTCATTGCCGCTCTTGGCTTCTTGCGGCAATCGCCAAGCCTTGGACAGAAAGCATGGCCGAAGGCCCCTGCAGCCATCCCTTGAACATCTCGCTTCTTGTGCCATTCTAAGCAATCTTTCCAGGACAAGACGGCAGCTTGTTGCTTGCTTCTTCTTGCTGCGTGGCCATGTTTCCTCGCCGAGCCATCCAGTTTCAATCCTTCCGCTCTTGGCCTTTTCTTGGACGACCCGCAGTCAGCCTGGGCGGTAGCACCGTTGTGCGAGCCATTCAACCCCCGGGAGTGTGATACAATCCCGCCCGCCTCCTGTAGGGTCCACCCCGAGGACCACTGTGATTATCATCGTCCGGCGATATTTTGTTGAACCCACTTACTTCCTTACTCATGTACAACATTCGTGGCGTGTTCGCCGATGATGTGGAGTTCTGTGCAACGAGATTTGTTCGCCATGCTCAGGAGCACGCCGATGCTATCTGCGCCGCTTCTACCAGCTGCTCCCACAATATAAATTCCTCCTTGCCCGACTGCAGACAACCCTTCTCTCAACCACACCTCTTCAGCAGTCTTTCAGCGCCAGACCGAGAAGATGCGCTCTACTGTTTTTGCCCCCCTCGTCTTTTCCTTGGCTACGGCCACTCCCTTGAAGTCGAGAGCCGCATCACATTCCTACGATTATATTGTTGTTGGAGGAGGTGCTGGAGGTCTTGTTGTTGCCAATCGACTGTCAGAGACCAACGTTTCCGTGTTGGTCATCGAGGCTGGTGGCTCTGGCTATGATAACCCGAACGTCACCGCCCCGGATGGATATGGTTTGGCATTGAACACTGCCCTTGACTGGCAGTATCCGTCTGTTCAGCAGACCTATGCCAACGGCGAAGTCTACACCATGCACGCTGGCAAGGTTCTCGGAGGCTCCACTGCCATCAACGGTACTCTTTCTTCTTGTCCTCTGTCAGACAAAGATGCTGATTACAACCCGACTTCAGGCATGTCCTTCACTCGTGCCGAGGCTTCCCAGATCGATGCCTGGGAGCAGATTGGCAACCAGGGCTGGAACTGGGAGAACCTATGGCCTTACTATCTCAAGAGCGAGCACTATCAACTGCCTGGTACCAAGCAAATTGAAGGCGGCGCAGCCTATGAGTCCTCGTTCCACGGATACAACGGAGCTCTGAAGGTCGGCTATCCTCAAGAGCAAGCCATCAATGACTTTCTCGCTCCATTGAACGCCACTTACCAGGAGCTGGGCGTTCCGTATTCCAATGACGTCAGTGGTGGCTCTATGCGTGGCTTCAACGTTTTCCCAATGATGGTTGATGTTGAGGAAAACATTCGTGCCGATGCTGCTCGCTCGTATTACTTTCCATTCCAGTCGAGGTCAAACTTGCAGGTGATTCTCAACACCTCTGTGACCCGCTTGGTCTGGGGCGAAGACGATCCTGAGGGCAACGCCGTTGCAACTGGAGTTGAGGCTGTCGGCCCCGATGGCACGTCCTCGACTTTCACTGCGAAGAAGGAGGTCATCGTTTCGGCCGGTGCATTGAGGACCCCTACTATTCTTGAATTGTCTGGTGTTGGAAACCCGAAGTAAGTGTTCTTGACCAAGACCCACAGAACCCACACGTCTATTAAGAAGTAGTCCCTACCCTTTGGAATGAGGCTGACAATGCGCAGGATTCTCTCCAAGGTCAATGTCACCACCAAGGTCTCCCTCCCTGGTGTCGGCGAGAACCTCATCGACCAAATCAACAACGGCGTCTACTATGCCACCCCGAACAACAAGACGTACACCGGTCTCGCCAACTACGTGTCCTACCCCAACGTCACCGATATCTTCGGTGCTGAGGTTACTGCGAACCTTTCATCTTCAGTCTGCGACTCTCTTCCCTCCTGGGCCGCGGAAATAGCGGCGCAGAACAACAACGCCACCAACGCCTCCACCGTCCTCTCGTTACTTGAGGTGCAACACTCGCTTCTCTTCGACGCCCAGGTCCCTGTTGCTGAGCTTCTCCACGTCCCCGCTGAGCACTTCGGTTCGGAGTACTGGGGCACGCTTCCCTTCGCCCGCGGCAACATCCACATCACTTCGTCCGACCCGAACACGGCCGCCGCCATCAACCCCAACTACTTCATGTTCGACTTCGACCTCGACGTCCAGGTCGGCGTTGCCAAATTCTTCCGCCGCCTGTTTTCTACGGGAGAGCTCGCCCGGCTGGCCGGCGAGGAGCTGCAACCGGGCATGGCTACCGTTGCCGAAGAAGCCTCGGACGACACCTGGGCCAACTGGGTCAAGAACAACTGGCGTCCCAACTTTCACGTCTTGAGCACCGCCATCATGATGCCCCGCGAGATGGGTGGAGTTGTCAGCGAGCGCTTGAAGGTGTACGGCACTAGCAACGTTCGCGTCGTTGATGCTAGTGTGCTGCCGTTCCAGGTTTGCGGTCACTTGACCAGCACCATTTATGCTATTGCGGAGAGGGCCAGCGACCTTATCAAGGAGGATGCGGGTCATGCTTAAGCTGCCGATGAGCGCTTGGATTATGGCTCTGTGTCGTCACCAACAAGGTTTCACGGGATCAGTAGATGGACCGTCATCTACATACAAGGATATGTGGGCGTATTGAATAGACTGGTTAGAATAGACGGATGGGAAAAAGAAAGATAGACTGGACATAGACGGGTTGAAACAATAGAGGAATTCACGCTGTATTTCGAGCCGGTTCTTGTGTCAGTGTCTGGCTAATCAAGCTATCTAGTGCCACGGCTTGGCACTCGTACCTATTTATCAGCAAGAACAGCCTTCGGGCCCCGAAGGCCGAGGTCTTGGCCCGAGTGTTTTTGGCCTTCCGGAGGTGCGAGATAGACTTGTACAACGACGATAGCTTACCAACAGGGGATAAGAACAACTCTGATGGATTCTCTACGTCATATTTACCAGAGAGGGCTCGATGAATAATCCTCGCGTTCCGAAACGGGCGACTGTGATAATATTTAAGAGCAAGGGCCGGCAGCTGTTCAGGCTCGACGGACCAAACCGCATCACCATTCCCGGCCCCTTAGCAAATCGAACGCAACGCAACGTCAAACAGAGAAAAGCTGAAATGAACAAAATGACTTTCACCGTCGGAATCGCAGGCATCACCGGCAAATTCGCCCGCCTCGTAGCCGCAGAGCTTCTCAAGAAACCCAACGTCACCATCCGCGGCTACTGCCGCAACACCAGCAAGGTGCCCTCCTCGCTGTCAACTTCCCCCCGCGTCTCGCTCGTCCAAGGAGACGCCTACGACACCTCCGCGGCCCGCGCCTTCGCCAAAGGCTGCGATGTGGTCGTCTGCTCGTACCTGGGCGACGAACAGCTCATGGTTGAAGGGCAGAAAGTCCTGATCGACGCGTGCGAGGTGGAGAAAGTGCCGCGGTACATCGCCAGCGACTATTCGCTCGACTACACGGAGCTGGATTACGGACAGCTGTTCCCCAAGGACCCGATGAAGAAGGTCAAGGCGTACGTTGAGACGAAAGAGCACGTCAAGGGCGTGCATGTCTTGATTGGCGCTTTCATGGACACCTTCTTCAGCCCGTTTTTTGGCGCCTGGGTCCCGGAGGAGACCAAGTTCAGGTTCTGGGGCGAGGGGACGGAGGTTTGGGAGTCGACTACTTATGAGAACTCGGCCGAGTACGTTGCGGCGGTTGCTGTGGATCAGAATGCCGTTGGCAGACAGAGATGTGAGTCTCACCCCAGATTGAATTTCTTGAGGCCTTCCATCTGACTCTTTCAGTCCTCGGTGATCGGAAGAACATCCACCAAATCGCAGAGTCTTTCGAATCGGTATACAAAGTCAAGCCGAAACTGGAGAGACTCGGTTCTCTGGATGAACTCTACAAACATATGCACAATTACCGCAAACAGCATCCTGAGCAGGTCTTTACTTACTTGCCTTGGTAAGTCGAAATGTAGTCTTTGAGACTGCCTATGCTGACATGAGCTTTGTAGGTTCTACCAGTACTATTGTCTTAGTGGTTCAGCGTATATTGGACATGCTTTGGACAATTCCAAATACCCTGACATCAAACCGGTGACCTTTGAAGATTTCATGACGAGCCACCCTATGGAGCAGTTGGCGGGAACCATGCAGACCGCCGGATCAAGCGTGTGAAAGCGTGATACTCTACTTTCTGAACGATTTGATATATTCTGCTACTGTTTCTGCTATATTCTGCTAGTTTCTCGAAGTTAATGTATGAATATATAAGCGTGGGAATCTGGTGGTAAGCGTTATACCTTATTTTGTGCTTTCCCCCTCTGCAACACGTGTCGAGAGGGGCAAATAGGTCAAAGCTCAACAGCTGAAGAACGGACCTAAAACAACCAGTGATCTAACATTGAACCGAAAATTCCTGAAACCTCTTAGCAAAGCGACATGTCGAGGCAAATGGAGCCGGAATGAAGCAAACGTAGGCCGAGGGAAAGGAGTCCATGGAGGAGAATACATTTCTCTGGGTGGAAGCAAAAGCTTCATCCAACAGAACTGTAGGCAGTCATCGTTCGAGTTGTCGTTGAGGAAACACCGCTGGAGATAGCAATGGCGTCGTCCGGCTCTTCTCCGCCTCGCTCCGTACCCCTGCTTGGCGTACTTTCGCCAACCACGATCGAACTTCCATCATCGCTGTCCAAGCCACAGTCTCCCTCTTCATCAGCAGCTGCGGCCTCAGTATCGATGGCTGACATCCTGATCACGAATTCTCTTTGCAAGTCTTTGAGCCAATTTGCCAGAACTTCACCATCCATGGCACCGCTTTGAGCTTGCAGAAGGTGCTCTTTCAGGTTCAAGATCAACTTTCTACGACGTTCGCGAATAATAGCAGCCGAAGTCTTCTTCCGCGTCTGAAGTTGCTGTTGTAACCTTGTTGAAACCTCTGTCGCCTTTTCGAGGACTTCGGGAGGAAATGGAACGACTCTTGCAAGCGCAAGACCGTAGTGCTCTTCCCTGACGGGGCCGTCCACAATCTTATAGAGCATGTTCATGGTGTCTCCATCGTCTCTCATATTGACGGCGAGATGCAGATTGACGACACCATTCCGCTCGCCCATAATTTTTGCAAGATCCTGAAAGTGCGTTGCGAACCAGACCAGGGCGTGACTGTCGACAAGCGCCTCGGCGATTGCAAGAGCGATGGCGAGACCGTCACGCGTGCTGGTACCACGACCGAGTTCGTCGATTATGGCGATACTGTCCTTGTTGATATTTCGGAGGATGAAAGCAGTTTCTCTCATCTCAGAGGCAAAGGTAGAGACATTGGCTTCAATGCTGTCATCCAGGGAAACTCTGGCGAATAGCTGGCGTTGAATGGGTATCGAAGCGTATTCTGCTGGAACAAACATGCCGATTTGCATCATGACAGACAACAGGGCAACAGATCGGATGTATGTGCTTTTGCCACTCATGTTGTAGCCGGTGATGATTTGGAAGCGTTTTTGCTGCGTAGCGTAGAAGTCGTTCGGTATGAATTTTGCGGATTGAATCTTCTCTCGGATCGGATGACGGCTAGCCTTGATGGCGAGAGTGTCGGTTAAGTGCGGGCGGGTGTACTCCTGACTGGTGACGAGATGCGCAAATGACGTGATCATGTCGAGCATGGCAATGCTTTCGCAGACTTTGAACAAGGTGGCCACGTAACCTCTGATTTCGACGATCAAGTCCTGGACGGCTTTGTTGCTTAAGCACACGACCTCATTATGCGCGTCGACAATCTTTTGGTTTCGCTTCATGAGGTCCAGTGTCTGGCATTCAACCATGTTCTTTTTCTTGTAGACATTCGTGAAGACTGGGGGCAGAAGGCGATCTTCTAGATCCGCCGCATTCAGCTGAATGTAGAATTGGCGTGACGTATCGAACTTCATGTTGAGGCGAAGATTGTGCGTGTCTATAATAACCATCAGTGGAAAATATTGTAGTCGAAGTTTTGCATACCACCAAGTTCGGAGACATGCTGATAGGCATCGTCAGTGGCTTCTCTAAAAGCCTGACGTGCGACATCCAAGAGACCATTCACACCAGCCTTTTGAAAACATTAGCCACAGACTTGGAATTTCTTCCAATCCGAAACCAACCTTTACTGCATAGGTGTGTTGATTCCTCAGATCCAGTGGCCGACTGGCAAATATAGTGTCCTCATTGATCACTGAGTCAATAAGCTCTTGTATGGGGTCGATGTTGTTGGGGTGGCACAACTGGGTGTATTAGCACGAGACTGATGGAAACTAAGTTTAACCCTACTTCTCGTATCTCATTGAGCATCAAGCTCCTGGATCCGGTCAATGCCTCGTAGATTGGCCGAACAGAATTGACGAATTGCTTGAGCATGATGACATGATTGATGGCCTGTTCCATTATCTTAACCGATATCTTTGTCCGAACCAAGATGAGCTGAAATGACAGTAAGTAGGAGCCACATAGTAAAGCCACTCTTACAAACCGCAGACAGAATTTTATCAGCGTCCAGAAATCCTTTCAGAGCTGTCGAATTTGTTAGTGAGCGCTATGTTGACCGTCGCGATTATCAACGAGCCTTGTCTTGTGGCAAAGAACATGTCTTCTTTGCTTGATATCTCCTCCAAAGCATCATAACGGATGTTGAGCGTTTCCTTGTTTGTAAGAGGCTGCAAAATGTTACTGCGAAGGAGTCTCGCTCCCATTGGAGTCAGTGTTTCATTGAGTAAGCCGAATAAGCAGTCCCGGGACTTTGGGTTCTCGAGATTCTGGATGAGCTCCAGAGCATGTATGGTTGAGATATCGATCATCATGGATCCCTCGGACGGCTCGTACTTGATTTTGAGAGAGTGAAAAGGAAAGGTCAGGCCGTGACGCAATTCGATGTACTTCATAGCCTGTAGAGAAGGTAAGATTGAGATGCAATGGGGTGCCAGGGAAAGAGTACAGCAGCGAAGCAACAAACACAGAAGTAGTTGCCCTCGAGAGAGAGCTTGATGGCCTCGACATCCTCAGTGAAGGCCAGCTGTTGAATGTACTCAGCTCCGGCTGTCTCGGTCCAATACCTGCGGTCAACCAGAGTGATTTGGCTATCGATGTCTTCGAGGTTCTCCTCAATGATGGAGAAGAGCTTGGACTTGGGATCTCCGGCGGTGGAGACAATCAGAATCTCATTGGGAGCATAGACTTGGAGCTTGTGAATAGTGCGGACGTATGTCTGGCTGTCACAGATCTGACATAGGACTGCTTGGACAGTGTCGAGATTCACAATTGCAAGGCCGACAGTGGGCGAGATGCCGCGAGACTCGCTCACGGCGCAGATGATGTGCTGACCTTCGATCCTGGCGATGCTAGTGGCTGCTGTGGTCGGTCGAGCTGTACCGGGTCTTCGGTAGGAGCGTGGGCCAATGCGAGGACGAGAGGCTGTTGTGGTGTCATATTGATGGGAGTAGACTGGGTAAGATGCGGACGCAGACGCGTAGGACGTGGATGACCGTCGTCTTGACGCCATGGTTAGCGAGCACGGGGTTAGCAGGTGAGAGAACACGGTGCCTGGTCAGGGCGGCTGCAGCAGAGAGAGGTTCTACAGGGAAGGCATGTGCTGTTTGCGAGCTCCTCGTCTGAGGCGTCGCAAGCGGGGTGAGGTGGCACAGCGGAGGGGCGGGAGAAAGAGGAAAGGCAGCGCGCGGAGGCGGGCGGAAAGGTCGTGGCCGGCGCAACCGCGGCAGACGCCTGGTCCGTGCGGGTAGGGCTGAGAATTGTCGAGGCAGACGGCGGTCGGCGGCCAAAAAGTTGCAGCAAGAGCGCTCGACGCTCCCACTGGTACCCCAACCTATTCCTGCCCCAAACCCCGGGGCCTTGAGCTTTCACACCTCCGTCATATCTGCCATTCGAAGCCATGGCGACGATCCCGCCCCCGCCCAGCAAGCGGCAGAAAACCGCCGCCGCAGCCCTCGCCCGCGAACAGGCAGAGGTCCCCACGATACCCTCGGGCAGTGTGCGTGTGAAGTTCATCGACCAGGCCACCGGCCAGTCCGGCGATCTTCCTGTCGTCTCCGTACCACTCGAGCAAGCGCAGGTCAAGAACCTCGAAACCCTTCTCAACGCCCTTCAAGGCAATGAAGACGCCGCAGATATCATCCCCTACCGATTCTTCTACGCCGGACAGGGAGGCCAGGACATCAAGGAGGGGGAGAGAGGCGAGGCATTGGGAGATGGTGCCGATCTGTGGAATGCCTTGGTCAAGGAAGGCAAGGCCACGACGGAAGAGGAGATTGTGCTGGCATACGCTCCGCAGGCCGTCTTCAAGGTGCGCGCTGTGTCGCGATGCGCCGCTGCAATCACGGGACACGGCCAGCCCATTCTGGCGACCCAGTTTTCGCCCCAGAGCAGCTCGCGCATGGTCAGCGGCAGTGGAGACGGCACCGCGAGGATATGGGATTGCGATACCAACACGCCGGCCCACACGCTGAAGGGCCACACCAGCTGGGTGCTTGTGGTGAGCTGGTCGCCGGCAGGAGACATGATTGCGACGGGATCAATGGACAACACAGTACGCTTGTGGAACCCAAAGACTGGTGCGGCTCTGGGCGGGCCTATGAAGGGTCACACCAAGTGGGTGACGAGCGTCGCATGGGAGCCCTATCACTTGCAGGAGCCTGGGCGTCCGCGCCTTGCTTCCTCGTCAAAAGACGCCACTGTGCGCATCTGGGATGCCGTGGGAAGGAAGGCCGACATCTGCCTCTCTGGACACAAGGGCACAGTCAGCTGTGTGAAATGGGGCGGCACAGGCCTGATATATACTGCCTCCCACGACAAGACAATCAAGGTGTGGAATGCCGCGGACGGTACTCTCAAGCACACTCTCAACTCCCACGCGCACTGGGTAAATCACCTGGCCCTCTCCACCGATTTTGTCCTCCGTACCGCCTACCATGAGCATGGCCCTCATGATCCCCCGAAAACCGACGAAGAAAGGCTGGCATTCGCCAAGAAGCGCTTCGAAAAGGCCGCCACCATCTCCGGCAAAGTTGTCGAACGCTTGGTCTCGGCCAGTGACGACTTTACCATGTATCTTTGGGAACCCTCTTCGAGCTCCAAGCCTTTGGCAAGATTGCTGGGGCATCAGAAGCAAGTCAACCATGTCACTTTCTCCCCCGACGGACTGTACATTGCCTCTGCGGCTTTCGACAATCACGTCAAGCTGTGGAACGCCAATACTGGCGCCTTCATCACTACACTGCGTGGCCATGTTGCGCCCGTATACCAGTGTTGTTTCAGTCCGGACAGCAGGCTCCTGGTCAGCGCAAGCAAAGATTGCACGCTCAAGGCCTGGGATGTCAGGACAGGCAAGATTGCGAATGACTTGCCGGGACATCAGGATGAGGTGTACGCGGTTGACTGGAGCCCTGATGGAAAGGGTGTCGGGAGCGGAGGAAAGGACAAGGCAGTGAGGATATGGAGAAATTAGAACAGTACGGCCTGAGCTTGGCGACCGAAAAGATATCTTATTCCTAAATATTTAATTTTTCCGGCACGAGCACACGGGTATGACTTCTCTTGTGCTATTGTGATGAGATGGAGGGGCATGTTTTGATGCGTAAAGAGTCATCAATTAGCGTTACCGTTCACTCGGCATCGAAGCAGCAGCTGTTACCAGAATAGAAATATATATGCCGATAAAAAAGGGTCCGTTGACTTTTTTGGTTATACAAAGAGACACAATTCGTCTCCAAGACAGCGCTGAATCGCATGACCAAGCCAAGCCATCTTTACATGCGTAAGTCGTTACGAGCACCGTAGACATCCCTGCCCTGCAAAAAGAGGTCGCCGTGTATTTTGCACCAATTTATTTCTTGTCATGGATGGGGAACTCATGCCCGGTGGATTTCTTGTACTGGCCGCGGATGTAGTCGGCAATCTTCTCGTCCTTCTTCTGCTCGAAGGCGCTCTCATTATCCTGAGGACCACTGTGCAGGACGTGCTCCTGGAACTTGTCGATGGCTGCAATGATGATAATTAGCATGAGGTACACGATCAGACGGACTACTGGAAATCAACAAGGGGTCCAGGAGGCTGGAAAGAAACAGTTAGCTTACTCTTGTCGAGCAGATCCTCTTTCTCCTCGGCCTTGCGACCACCGCCCATCTTCTCGTTGAGGTGGTCCTTCATCTTGGCGAGGGTGCCCTTTTCCTCCTCCTCTTTCCGGCGGCGTTCTTCCTCGGCGGCCTTGCCGGTAATCTTGTCGAAGAAGCTGGGCTTCTCCTCCTCTGACCTGCTGCGACGGCGTTCCTTCTCCTCGTCCTTGCCAGTGAGCTTATCAAGGAAGCTGGACTTCTCCTCCTCCTCGGACTTGCTGTGGCGACGGCTCCTGGAATCCCTCGACGCTGATCTGCTGTGGCCACGACTCCTGGCGGGCTTGTCCTCGTCGTCATCACCGTGGATCTTGTCCTTGAGCTTGTCGAAAACGCTAGCGTTCTCCTTCTTCTCACGCTCAAGCCTCTCGAGCTCGAGGCGCAGCTCTTCCTCCCTGCGAGCGCGTTCGGCCTCACGCTTCTTCTCCTCGTCCCTGCCGGTGATCCTGTCGAAGAAGTGGGCCTTCTCCTCCTTCTCCTCCTCCTTGAAGCGGCGGTTCTCGGCCTCGGGAGACTCGTGCTTGTCGTCGTCGTGGCCGGTCAGCTTGCTGAAGAAGCCGCCTTCCTTCTTCTCTTCGTGCTCGGCAGCAGGGTGGTGCTTGGCGGGGTCGCGGGTCTCGTGGTGCTTGGGCTCGTCGTCGTCGTTGCCGCTGAACTTGTCGAAGAAGTGCTTCTTCTTCTCCTCCTCCTTCTCGGTCTGAGTGGAGTGGGTCTCGTACTGGGGCTTCTTCTCCTCCTCGTCACCGTGCTTGAGCTTGTGGATGAAGTCCATGGTGAAAAATGCGCAGAGGGAAAGTGGAGGGGGTGCGAAGCTGGGAGGATGCGGAAGGTTTACGGGGAAGAATGTGGTGGAAAGGTGGATGCGAGGGCTTAGTGGCAAGCTTGGGCGCGGCGTGAGAGATTAAGTAGGCGGAGGCCTCTCGAGCGCCGTGACGTGTCCGCGCGAGTAAGGCGGCCTGACCGTCGAGCTGCGGTCGGCGGCTTCCCCATGTCGGCGTCAGCGGGCCATTCGTCGCTCCCGCGGCAGCGAGCGGCAACGAGGGCCGCTTGGCGGGCGCTCGGCGTGGCAGTGCAGAGCGGAGATCGAGGATGTCCGCGGACCACTGGATCGAGCGAGTGGAGCCATTGCGCTGGTGGGCGGCGCTCGTGTGCGGGCTGGCGGTGAAGCGGGGCGGGCGCTCAGGGCTCGGAGACGCGACGCGCCCCGCAGGACCCTGAGTCGCCGGCTCTGCGCGCGGTCACGCTGCGCGCCATCGGGCCCTGCGCGGCGTCATGCCAGCCCTCGCCAGACCTCAACAACTTTTCAGCGCCGCCACAGCTGCCGCCGCCCACGCTGCGCCATGGCTCCCATCCCCGTCACCGTCATCACCGGCTTTCTCGGCTCCGGCAAGACCACGCTGATCCTCAACCTCATCCCCCAGCTCCCCGCCGACTACAAGCTCGCCCTGCTGAAGAACGAGTTCGGCGATGTCGCAATCGACTCGCAGCTCGCCGCCTCCCAGGCCATCTCCGGCGTCCAGGAGCTCCTGAATGGCTGCATCTGCTGCAACCTGACCGGCCAGCTCGGCGACGCCCTCGACGCCCTGCGCACCTCCGCCCAGCCCGACCGCATCGTCATCGAGACCAGCGGCAGCGCCTTCCCCGCTACCCTGGCCATGGAGGTGAACCGCATCTCCCGTGAGACCGGCAACTTTGTCCTGGATGGTGTTATGAGTGTTGTCGATGTCGAGAACTGGCAGGGCTACGAGGATACGAGCTACAGCGCCAAGGTCCAGGCTCAGTACACTGACCTGATCGTGCTGAACAAATGCGAGCTGGTCAGTGAGCGCAGGGTCGAGGATGTCGAGGATCTGATCAGGGATCTCGAGCTCGACGTTCCTACACCCATCGTGAAGAGCACCAAGGGCAGTGTGGATAAGGACATCGTTTTTGGTTTGGACGCGAAGCTGGCCAAGACCGACGGTCGCGCTCTGCACCACCAGCATGACCACAACCACTCGAGCGAGGTTGAGGTCCTCTCCGTCACTCTGTCTGCTGAAGCTCAACCTCACGGTGTTGACTTGGAGAAGCTCGAGAGCTTGCTGAAGGACTCATCGAAAGATGAGATTTACCGCATCAAGGCCGTTCTCTACGCGTCATCGGCTCCGAAAGCTTCAGATGGACAGCCCGCATCTAGCGTGGGAACATCCAAGGGTCTCAACAGGTACATTCTCAACTGGGCTTTCGGCCGATGGACATTCACTGCTGTCTCAGCCGACTCAGCACAGCCTACTCCGTTTTCTTCGGGAAGTGTCACGCCTGCACCCACAGATTCTGGTGTTTCCACTCCGCAGAATGGCATTGTCGAGCCCGCTCTGCGGATGACTATCATCACCGCACGGTACGAATCTAACAAGTGGAAGAAGAGCATTGAATCCGGAGAGTTTATTGCTCTGGAAGGCGGCGCCGCCATGCAACTTCATGTTGAGAAAGTTGCATAAACTGTGCGAACCCCTCGAGGACAAGCTGAGTCTCACAACGTGGCCAGCTTGGTTCGATCAGTGCGCGTATTGCAGGATGCTGGATCTCGGAACGACGCCATAGAACCACGCCAGGCATTTCTGTGGACGAAACAGGGCAGGCGGGGCCAGCTCCGGCCCTATAGAGCCTGGGGCTGAAGGTCTGAAAGGAATGCCTCGAGAAGGTCGAAACGCTTACGACGATGTTAGGGGCATGAAAGATTAATTTAGATGCATATAGACGAGGACCGCAAGAGCAAGGTAAAGAGCGTCTGTAGAACCGCTCTCCACTCCGTTATTTTCCGTCCATACTAGAATAGAATCCAGGCGCACCTTTCCGATGCACCGAATGAAAATCCTTTTAGTGTCAAACGCCGGGACAGCTGGCCTGAGTCTGCGGATATAGGTTCAATTTCTCAACAAGCCATTCCAACTCCATCGTAGTTCAATAACTACTTCCGGAACTGTAAAGTTTGTTTGGAACTCGATATTGCTCTGGTACTTCGAGATTAATAGCTAATGGATTGCGCGTAGCTGCCGCTCCTAATAAACCATTCTGACAAACATCCTATGGCTTAGGTAGTCTACTTACATTGATAGCATTCAAGTAAGACTCACTGAACATTCCTAGCAACGCTGGAATCATTTCTTTTCGTTCCGGAAATCCGCCTTCGGACACATCGGAGTAGATGCACGGCAAGGGGTACTCTTGGATCCAGCATAGCCAGACTTGGCAAATTGGAGGCTTACAGCAACCAAATAGAGCCATGCTTGCGAGGCAGCTCAAGTTTAAGCGCAGAATTCTCTTAGCGCTGAAGTGCCCGGGGTTGCCCTCAAGCAAAGCCTAGTTCACATAAAATGGTGCACAATTGAATCCGAGCGCTTTTTCATCTGCATAGCATCCAACCAGATACCTGGAAATGGAAGAGAGCGCCGGTTGAGTGAAATGAAGTGGCTGAAAGCGTTCGCGTACGGCCTTACCGGAGCGAATGGAGCTCTCCAACGAAGATCATGGCGTGTCGACCCCATACGAGAAGCGAATACTGTTCCAAGCGACCTACATATAGGATTAGTAACTACCGAAGGTGTCGTTTCTGGAACGAACAATATCCTGAAGCATTGGTCTCTGACGCCGCATGAGCTTGGGGATCGGTTTCTGTGGCTTAGCACCCAAGCCCAGTGAAACCGGCAGACCCACAGGGCAGAAAATGTAATGGAACGTAGAACTTGACTTATCAGAGTCAATCTTCAAGATGGTCTGTGGGCTTAGCTCCGGGAGATTGACAGAAAGGTGATGTGAACGGCCGGGCATAGTCTTGGAAGCTCCTTGTGAACATCCCACAAGGCTGACTCCTCGCCTGATTGCCTTGATGAAGGTCAAAGATCCCCATCCATCGTATTCGTGTCGCCTTGTAGTGGATCAAGAAATGAAGGGCAACGTTGGCCGCTGAACTGGACAGTGGAATTCGCCAATGAGACGGTTGGGGATGGGCTTGCGAAAACGAAAACGAGCACGAGCACGAGCCGCGGCATCCAAGTATAGAACCAGTTTCAGAAACGGCTTAAAACAGCAACGAAAATGATGGAGACCGTAAAGAGAGAGAGAGAGCAACTCTTACTTAAAAAGATGCCGCCCGTTGGGATGTCCGGATATCAGACTCAGCAACACACTCTTTCAGTGCCCTTTCCATTTTGCCACCGTTCCATTTTCTCTTGATCCTTCACCATGGGTTACAAATACTATAATTACGATCCCAACTTTGCCGCCGCGGCGATCTTCGTCATTCTTTTTGCTTGCAGCGCTCTTGTTCACACCTTCCAGCTTGTCAAAAACAAAACATGGTATTTTATACCGTTCGTTATCGGATGCATATGTATGTTGGTCCTGCCCTTGTCAAATAGATGAGCGCTGACGAATTCCGAACACCCCAGTCGAAGCAGTTGGATATGCTGGAAGAGCCATGTCGGCCAAGCAGACGCCAGACTGGACGATGATGCCTTATGTTATTCAAAGTCTCCTTCTGTTGCTGGGGCCGACATTCTTTGCGGCGTCGATTTACATGATCCTCGGAAGAATCATCCGTCTGACGAATGGAGAAGCGCATTCCATCGTCAGAGCCACCTGGGTCACAAAGATTTTCCTCATTGGTGACATTCTGTCATTCCTTGCCCAATCTTCAGGTTCGTTCTTCTCTGCCGCAAGACATGACAATCTTCGACAATCGTAATCTTGGCCTTGGGCTTGAGCTGACGTACGAACAGGTGGTGGTATGCTGGCGCAGGCGAAGACCAAGGATGACCAGAAAAGGGGAGAGCGCATCATCATTGTTGGCCTATTCATCCAGATCGGCTTTTTCGGATTCTTCATCATCGTTTCGGCGCTCTTCCACTACCGGATCAACCTCTACCCGACTGCGCGTTCAAAGAGGGTGCAAGTTCCTTGGCAGAGGTACCTGTGGATCCTGTACGGCGCTAGTGGCCTGATCATGATCCGTTCCGTTTATCGCCTCCTGGAGTACATTCAGGGTAAAGACGGAGAGCTCCAGTCGAAGGAGGGCTACGTTTACATCCTGGATGCCGCGTTGATGTTCGCCGCAGCGGCCATCCTCAATATCTTCCATCCGAGTCAGATCATCACGAAGGAGACTCTCCTCTCGGAGGCGTACGACGTTGGAGCGGAAGATACGATGCACATGGTGGGTAACAGAGAGAGGGGAGAGTATGAGAACGTGCACCTGAGAGTGTAGTCATCGAGATTGCCTGTCGAGTCACGTGTGCCAAAGGCGTTTCTTTCTTCATTCGAATATTTTTGTTTGAGACCGGGGTTTCCTTTCGTGGGAGAGAGACTCAATGGGGCTCAGGTAAATGGAATAGAGATAAAAGCTTGAATAGAGACTCTCAGTAGAGTATTTCGGTCACCCCGGCCGTTCAGAAACTTGCGCCATTTACGGTTTACAGCCACGGGGATCTGGATCAACGGGGTTCACATGATTGACAGATAACTGAGGGGAAGCATTCATTTGAGTGAAAACCGGCATAATTTACGCGGAAAGAGCCATGGTAGATGAGAGGTCCAAGGAATGCGTACTTTAGACAAACCTTGCGGCTCGATTCATATTCCACGTGAGCTCAGGCGGAACGGGGCGGGACAAAACCTTCGGCCAGGCCCCGCATCCTAATCTCCAACCAGACATCTTTCCAACTCATTTCATTTTTCCCTCTCGTTGGCAGCTGGTACTTGCTCTCGGGACCATACGCATTAGTTGTGCGCCCGCGTTGCGTAGATGTTCTAGAGATTGTTAAAAGCCGCAACGGGCCCGTTGCATCCTTCGGCTGGGATCTTTCTTGAGCCAGCCATTATCAAGGCTTTTTCAGAGACCTCTTTTGTTGAAGCAAGCCTACGGAGCCTCTCTTTGCAAGACTCCGCGTCTCCCAGAGGTTTAGACGAGTCTCGGATTACGTTGCCTTGTAAAGCCGATCTATTTTTGTCTCATATGAGATGTATCACATCCGATCAGGTCGGTGTATATCCGAAAGCTTCTCGGCCTTCACATTATTTTGTAAGGTCCTGCGACCACTTTTCTTGTGCGGTCTGCAATGATTTCCCCTTTCTTTCAAGAAGAGCCATGATGCGTTTTTGCTCTGTAGATCAATCGCGAGTCACCGCGTCAATCAAGAGTTTTCGTTTTGCGGCCACGTGTGTCGATCCGGATATTCACTGACATCCACGTCCGTCCTACAAGATTAGAATCGTTGGGCGCGTCTCGCTTGGCAGTGCAATTTGCTGTTGGCAAGAAGCGTTATGCCCGGACCCGGGCTCTACAATAGGGTAACCAGCAACATGAGAGGCCTGAGCAATAGCTGATCCTAAGAGCTTCGAGGTGGCACGGCATTGGCCAACGCACGCGCGGCAAGGATTCTGAATCAGAAGGACAAGGGCGATCCTCTCCACAGCGGGTTCCGTTCTTGGCCTCGCGTGAGCTGCGCCGCATGGTTGCAGCAGCCATGGGGGGTGGGCAGGCTCCGCATGAAGAAAAGTCCCCGGTCGCCTGCTGCGAGATCCTCTATCCCCGTAACTTTCGACATTACACGGGTCCCTGATGAGTCCTGCCGGCGCCAACACCGACGACGACTCGTCCTTCGAGTCAGCGTCTGACATCGATTCGGCGCTGTCATCGCTTTCCCAGTCGGTGACGTCGTCGATACTGAATGGCACGTTCGAAAACGGGCGACGATATCATGCGTACCGGGAGGGCGCGTATCTTTTGCCGGAGGACGAGAAAGAGCAGGACAGGCTGGACTTGATGGCGCACTGCTACAATCTCATGATGAAGGGCGAACTGAACAGAGCGCCGCTCAAGAACCCGCAGCTTGCGCTCGACATCGGGACGGGAACGGGGATATGGGCGCTGGACTTTGCGGATAAGTATCCCGAGGCGCAGGTCATCGGAACCGATCTGAGTCCCATACAGCCATCGTGTACGCCGGCCCTGGTTTAGCAAGCAAAGGTGACGGTCATGCTGACTGGCTGTGCGCGCTGCAGGGACGGCACCAAACTGCAAGTTCCTCATAGACGACGCCGAGGCCGACTGGGTGTTCCCCGAGAAGGGCTCATTCGACTTCATCCACGCGCGCTACCTCTACGCGGGCATCAAGGACTGGGATAAGCTGTGGCGGCAAGCGTACGAGCACCTGAAGCCGGGCGGATGGGTGGAGCACCACGAGCACTCGGCGTGGTTCTACTGCGACGATGAGGGCTTCCAGGAGTCGCAGACGATGTTCTGGCAAGAGCAGGTGACGGAGGCAGCGCAGAAGATGGGGATGCGGTTCAACATCGCGCATGAGCAGAAGGACCGACTGACGGCTGCCGGGTTCACGAACGTGCAGCAGGAGATCGTTGAGGCGCCGGTCGGCACGTGGGACAAGGAGAAGAGGGAGCTGGGCAAATGCGCATTGCTGAACACGCTTGAGGGCGTCGCGCCGTAAGTGACGCCGGTTGCGCAGGACGGACGGTTGACTGACGGCAGGCAGGACTTCGCTGGCCGTGTTCACGCGCGTGCTCGGGTGGGAGCCGGCGCGGAGTGAGGCGCTCGCGGCAGCGGTGAGGAGCGAGTTCCTGAAGTCGGCGTACAAGGTGCACTTCAAGTTCTACGTCACGTACGGGCAGAAGCCGGAGGCCACGTAGGTACTGTGCACGACATATGCGAGACAGGTGGCGCGCAGCGAGGGTCGTGAAGTGAAGCCTGGCGAGGCAGTGCCGTCAGATGACCGCGAGTCGTGAAGAAGAGCCGCTCGGCTAGCCCGCTGCAGCGCGGCTTGCTGCCCAAGAGCGCGCCGCGCTGGGCATGGGAGAGCTGACTTGCGCCAGCCAGCCACCAGGCTGCCAGCCTTTGCGCCGTAATACGCCTTGCCCCCCGCCGCATTTATAGCGGGCCTCAATCGCTGCGTCCCAAGGTTCGCCCGCCGCCGATCCACTGCCCCGCCGCTCGATTCGCGCCGGTCCGCCGCCCACGGCCGCCGTGCCGCCCGCCCAGGATCAGCCATGTGTCTCGTCAAGGTGCACGAGGAGCCCGACGTCGTCGTGCCCTACCGCGTCTCGCACCGCCGCCACTCGCACTACTACTCGCCCCCGCGCTCCGCCCGCGTCTCGCGCACCGTCGTCGAGGAGCGCCGCCCGCCCTCGGTCGTCTCGCACCACACCGAGAAGACCAGGTTCACCAAGGTCTCGTCGCCGCCCGCAAAGGCCGTCCCGGCCCCGCAGCCAGTGCCCGTCTTCGTGAAGCCCGAGGTGCCCCTTCCTCCCCCTCCGCCGCCGCCGCCGCCGCCCGTTGTGCAGAGACCCCCGAGCCCGCCGCCGGTGCACTACGTCGAGGTCAGCCCGCACACCAGCCATACCAGCGTCAGCGAGAGCGACTACGTCGTGCGCGAGCACGAGGTGCGGCGGCATCGCGCCGCCGAGTACTCGCCCGCCCGCTCCTCCTTCACCGACCGCTCGCCCCGCTACGAGACGTTCCGATACATCGAGCCGCCCGACGACCGGCACTGGTCGCGGTCGCGCGAGCGGAGCGTGAGCCGTGACCGGCGGAGCCACTACGACGACCCGCGCGAGAGCTACCGCTCCACCCGCATTGAGGTGAACACCAGCCGCAGCCGCCCGCGCGAGTACCACAGGTAGCCGCGCGGGCTGCACGGCCGAGGGAAGAGGGCTGCATTTCTGCCGACTTGGGTAGCTGGCGTTTGCGTAGAGAGCGCTGGGCCGGTGCTTTGAGCCTGTGTTTACACCGAGACGATTTATGCGAGCGACGTACTGTATTCTAGATAGCCCGGCTCCGTTCGGAGCTCCGAATGACATGATACCTATTTCGTGGTGTGGGCGCGCAGTGACCTCTGCCCCAGGGTCCCGATGACGCTGGCGATGCGCGGCGGGCGGATCCCTCGCCGCCCCAGCTCACCTGCGGCCGCACGGGAAACGTCGCTCCAGCTCGAGAACAAGCACCGCAGGCCCTGCCGCCCTCCTCGCTCGCCCCGGGATGCGCCATCGCCAGCGCAGGCGCTACCACGCTTTCCCTCGTCTCCGCCGTCGCCCCTCGGCGCAGCCTCCCCCACCGAAATGTCGTCCAGCATCCGCGTGCTCATTCGAGACCACCCCCACCGCTCCATAGCCCTTGCCACCGACTCCCACGTGCTCGTCTTCCGCCACACGCCCTCGCCCACCGATCGCTCCGGCAATGGCCTGTACGGCGGCTCCGGCAACGTCTCGCAGACCTCCCTCTCCGGCGCTGCTCCCGCCGGCGCCGCCCCGCGGTGTATGGTCGAGTTCTCCGACATCCGCTCCACCGACCTGAGCGACTACAGGAACTTTTCTGCCCAGCCGGTGCACGGCACCCTCGGCCTGATCACCGTCAACAACGATGTCTTCCTGTGCGTTGTCAGCGCCGCGTCCAGGGCGGCCATGGTGCGGCCGGGGGAAACCATCCAGAAGATCTTGGCCGTCGACTTCCGTATGTAGCCACAGATGCGCACTGGGGTCGCAAGCGGCTGCGGCGGGCCGTGCTAACGGAACTCCAGACTGTCTCAACCGATCCGACTACGACCACGTCCTGTACGACGAGATCAACCCCTACCCGACCGATACTCTGGACGAGGAGGGCTTCGAGCAAGGATACGGAAGGCGGGAACCTATAATGGAGCATCCGTGCATGGCGTTGAAGAAGCTGCTGAGCAGTGGTACCTTCTACTACAGCTCCGACTTCGATCTCACCCGCCGCATGCAGGACAGATCCTATGATTCGTCCACCGTTGCCCTCGACAGCTTGGATGCCGGCTTCTTGTGGAACTCGTACATGATCCAGCCCTTGGTTAACTTCCGGTCAAGACTATCGCAGGGCGAGAAGGAAGCTTTGGATGCCTCCGGCATCCTGACGTCTGCCATTCGTGGCTTCGCTGCCACGTTTAACGTGCCCGCCGCCTCGTCTCCGGCTCGCAGTACACGGACTGGTCTCCCATCCCAGATGACGCTGATATCGAGGCTATCGTGCAGGAGAGCTGGTACTCGATTCAATGCCAGAGGAATGGACGATGACGGGAATGTTGCCAATTTTGTCGAGACTGAGACCATCTTCTGGACCCCCGAGGGTGTATGCTTCTCTTACGTCCAAGTCCGCGGTAGCGTACCCATCTTCTGGGAACAACAGCCCGGGCTGCTGCCTGGCCAACAGAAGGTTTCCATCACTCGATCTCCCGAGGCCACTCAGCCCGCATTCGACAAACACTTTGAAAACCTGGAACTCGCCTATGGAGCCATCCATGTAGTAAACCTCTTGAGCGCCGAGAAACCTAGTGAGGTAGACATCAGTGATCGTTACCGCCGGCACATCAGGAACAGCACGCTCAACAATGACTACGAGAAGAACGGCAACTCCAGAGGACATGAGCTCTTGAAGTTGACCGAGTACGACTTCCACGCCGAAACCAGAGGCCCCGCTGGTTACGAGGCGGCGAGCATGATCTCACGCTATATCAGCGACTCCACAGAGTCTTTTGCCTATTACTTGGGTGAAGAGGTGGAAGAACGGCCCAAAACTCCCCTGGGCGAAGATCAAGTGTATCGGAGATCAACGACAATTCTCCAGCAAGAAGGCATATTCCGAACAAATTGCTTGGACTGCCTGGATCGTACCAACCTCGTGCAGACTATCATCAGCCGGATGGCCATTGAGGTCTTCTTAGGTGGTCGTGGTGAACGTGCCAACCCGGATTTTTGGAACAGGCACGGCACACTTTGGGCTGACAATGGTGACGTATGTGATCTATGAATTCATTCTCTTGGCATCATATTGATAAAAGCACAATAGGCACTCTCTAAGATCTATGCTGGCACGGGAGCCCTGAAATCCTCATTCACGAGATCCGGGAAGATGTCGCTGGCTGGTGCCATTGCAGACGCACGGAAAAGTGCGCAGCGGATGTATATCAACAACTTCGCGGATAAGGGACGTCAGAACACAATCGACATGCTGCTGGTAAGTCCTCGAAACTTGGCAATCCCGTCGCAGAATATTTACTTACTCGAATTAAGGGGCGACTGATGGGACAAGCGCCTGTACATCTGTTTGATCCAATCAACGACTATGTAACTAGCGAGGTGAATCGAAGGTACATGTCCCAGGAAATAGAGCTTTGGGCAAATTCTGACAGTGGCATAGAACGAGCGAATTTTCATCCGAGAAGC
Source organism: Neofusicoccum sp. Z40 (assembly GCA_037356075.1). NCBI lineage: Eukaryota > Fungi > Ascomycota > Dothideomycetes > Botryosphaeriales > Botryosphaeriaceae > Neofusicoccum > Neofusicoccum sp. Z40. Next base: position 57,992 of record JBAWJV010000036.1, on the reverse strand, counting down.
CGATTTACATTTGGGCGGGAACCTTCAACCTCAACGGCAAAACCGAAGGCATCAATTCAGATCTTTCCTCATGGCTCATCCCGCCTGTTGACCCCTCTCAGCAATTTCCAGAGATTGTGGCTGTCGGTTTCCAAGAAATTGTTGAACTCAGTCCGCAGCAGATCATGTCGACAGACCCAGTTCGGAGACAGCAGTGGGAAGCTGCAGTCAAGAGGACTCTGAATGAAAATGCGCAAATCAACGGTCAAGAAGAGTACGTGTCCCTCCGCGGAGGCCAGCTCGTTGGCGCGTCTCTGTCGGTTTTTGTGAAAGCAAGTGTCTTGAAATACATCAAGAATGTCGAAGGAAGTCTGAAGAAGGTGAGATACGTCTTCTCATCCTGTGTAATATCCTCTCGCTTACGTTTTGAAGACCGGTATGTCTGGTATAGCTGGAAACAAGGGTGCTGTGGCCATCCGAATGGAATACGCGAACACATCCATCTGCTTTGTGACGGCGCATCTGGCAGCCGGGTTCGCAAATTACGATGAGAGAAATCGTGACTACAGGACTATCAGTCATGGTCTCAGATTCCAGAGAAACAGGTCTATCGAGGATCATGATACTGTCATCTGGCTTGGTGACTTCAATTACCGTATCGGACTCAACAACGAGAAGGTCAGAAAGCTTGTCGAGGTCGGAGATTTTGAGACGCTGTACGAGAATGACCAGGTACGTGAGCACGCATGCCATTATGAAGATGATGTTGCTGACTGGCGCAGCTCAACTTGCAAATGGTTGCTGGGCTGGCATTTCCGTTTTACTCCGAAGCTAGGATTACCTTCCCACCTACCTACAAGTTCGACGTAGGCACAGACATCTATGACACTTCGTAAGACTCTCAAACACCTCCCGCGAAACTAGTAAATACTGACAGGAAGCAGTGAAAAGGCCCGTATTCCAGCATGGTGTGACCGGATTCTTCGCAAAGGAGACAATCTACGGCAGATTAACTATAACTCTGCTCCTCTACGCTTTTCGGATCATCGTCCTGTCTATGCAACCTTTCTTTGCATAATTACGATGATTGACGAGAGCAAAAAGGAGCAGCTGAGCAGGGAGCTCTACCAACAGCGTAAAGGCATCGTGGGAGACACCACTGCTACTGGCCACACGGAAGACTCGGATGAGGAGGATCTGATTGGATATGAACCGATCGAACCTACGCTTCCACCAGCTAGCTCTGACCGTCGCAAATGGTGGCTAGACAACGGCCAACCTGCAAAATCCACCGTTCAGCCACCTGGAAATGACTTTGTCACAAACCCCAACCGCCCATCGAACCCTTGGGCACCATCACAAGAGCCCGACTGGGTCAAGGTCATGGCGCAGAGGAACAATGTCAGTAATCTGCAACGCAAGCCAAGCGACGCACAGTCAACCACCGGCATCCGCCGCAAACTTCCTCCACCCCTCGAACCCACGCGAGTCAACAGCCCCGCTTCTTCAACCAAGAGCCAGCCGGTTGGTATGATACCAGCACTTCCACCTCGCCGTGCCGCAACCGGCGGTTTAGACGGCGGCACCGAGACCCGAGACTTAGTCGCCGGTCTCACTCGTTCGTCCTCAAGCGCCTCAAGCGGTTCGCACGGCTCGGTCAGGAGGAAGCCGGCGCCGCCGGTGCCGAAGAAGCCGTCGGTGCTGGCGGGCTCTACGTCCCCCAAGTCGGAAAAGAAACAGCCGCCACCGTCGCTTCCTCCACCTCGACGGGCGGCGACTATGGCTAAGCAGGCGAACGATGCGCCTGCGAATGAGTCCGGCGGTGCGCCGCCGCCGTCGTTGCCGCCGAGGCGGACGGGGACGGGGTTGTCGAGCGGGAGCGCGGCGGGGGGGCTGTTGGATGCGGGGGAGGATGAGATGAAAGGTTTGACGAGTTGGGAGGTTTTGAGGCCAGGATGAGTGAGGGATTGAGGCCGAGTCGGAGGAGTTGACAATATGCATGGTAGAAGGATTGGCGTACATAGAAGGAACAGGTAGCATTGCGAGGGGAGTGTCGCCCATTCTCTGCGGTGATAGCAGAGAGGGATAGAAAAGGCTCTTTTGTATACCCCTTGGCTAAATTTAAAACATGGATTTCTACAAGGTATATATGGGCTTGTTGATTTGGCGCTATTGATACCGTATCTGAACCGATATAATCTCGGTAGGGTCAGAGGGAGCCCGTCCTGCTGTGCCGCTCGACGCGTTCTCCCGTTCATACACGGCTGAGACGACCTATGAATTCATCATTAGCGCGGTGGTGACCTCTTATCGATCATGCCACACATTAGACGCGCTGAAAGTCCATTAATTCCTTCGCTCCCAAGCTAAGAGACCTACCCGTCTCGCCCCGTGACGCCCTACCGTCCGCTAAGCTAAGTATATAGCTGCGCGCCGTGGCGCCCCGAACGCGGTGGATGGACCCGCTGACGATGGCGCCCATCGACAGGGTCCGCGGGCGTGGCGATCGTTGCGGAGGATCTACTGTGGCTGTAGCTCAGTAAAGGAGGAGTATTACTGGGAACGACGTGCCGGAGGTGTTTGGTAGAGGCTTGTTGTCGGACTGGGGGATTGGAGCCACGATACCTGCTAGGCCTTCCGACGGGAGATGATTCGAGGCTTAGCGTCAATTGAGAGTGTTTCCAGACGTCTGAAACAGAGATCCCATTCAGAAAAGAGTAAAGCTGCACTTGAGTTCTGAAGTGTCGCAGACGTATTTCAAGGCTTCCTTTCTTCTTCCCGCTAATCGTCTTGATCGATGGTGTGGACTGTTCCCCTTGCGACTGGATGACCAATCGGCATGTTAAGCAGTATCGCTGCTATAACAGACCCACACCTCTCATAATGCGCGCCTAACCGGCCTTCTTCATTCATCATGTATCGAAGGACCTACGTGACACTTTCTTCCCATCGGCCGAATCACCGCGACGGAAGCTGCCTTGAGTAAGGGTGGTGCAAACTGGAGAAGCCAGGAAGAGCTTTCCGGCACGCGTGAATAGGTGCAGTAGTGTGGAGAAAGGCGTCGAAAAAGAGAGAAGGGGGCGCATGGCTTTTTTAATGCCGCTGTCGGCGCCGGTCGTTGGAGGCCTTGATAGGCAGTAGATCACGTTGGTCATTCAGTCGCATCCGCAACTGCCGATCTAAGTTCTTTTCCGTTCCTTGCATGGCGCTAGTGTTTTGGAAGGTGGGGAGGAGGAGTCTCGTCCGAGTGGTCATTTCAATGGCGGGGCGACTTGTCCGCTCGGCGGGGCTGCTGCGCTGGCGGGGGGAAGACCGTTGCCAGAGGTTGGGTTGGTGTGTGTGATGAGACACGACTAACGGCGCCAAACTCTGTCAAGCCGTGAAGATCAGCGAGACGAGCAGGTATTACAATGGGCCTGAGCCTGGGTTCTTTGGCTGTAGGGTTCCTTTCACCAACCCTGTGCCTGCGACCGTTGTGTGCCGAGACGTTTCGAAAGATGCCGATGCCGATGCCGATCTTTCTCGTCAATCTTGTTAACTTGCTGGTGTGGCGTCGCTCACTCGGATGGAGGGCATGCACTATGCATGTGCCGCCGTTAGGCGCGCGCATTATGTACACGCGCGTCATTTGTTACACCCGGAAAAAGCACTATATATCGTGGAAGGACTGGGAAACCACGATAAGGTTTTCTCCCCGGCGGTTCGCCTTATGGCACGCTTTGCTCGAGGTATTGAATGACGTACCTGATTGTGGGTGAAGACGTTTCCGAATAAGACATTCACCGGTCATCATGCATCCGACAGACAAAACCGCTGTCGTCAGGATCGGGATCCTATCAAATTACCGAAAGAAACACCGAAAAGAAGACTACGGGGGTAAATACAAGTAAGTCCAAGGGTAGAACATCTGCTGAGCCCGGGCCGCTGAATCCCTGGCGGGTCTGTGTCTGCGTAGGGGAAAACGGGTGGTGATAGAAGCGAAAGGTCGTCTATATACTGGGTACCGTACATAAGGATATTTACATGCCCTAAGAATGCTGTCGTAGCAGGATTCTTCGTATTCCATCGCTCCAGATAACGCCTGCTAAAAGGAAATCCCGGGGTAGTAGGTGTGATCATCAGTGCGCCGGCCGTCATCATAAGGTCGTGGCAGTCGTGGCTTAACCGGACTCGTCGAGTCTTGCAATGTTGCTGCTAAGAGCAAACGAACGATGCCGCCGAGAAATTTTGTTTTTCAAACCACGAGCAACAAATCGGAGATGTGCGAGATCTCTTCTTTGATCCATAACGCTTGCCGGCAAATCAAAGAAATACAATGCCTCAAGAAGGGAAGAAATTGCGTGTCGAGACAAAAGGAAAAATTTAACGAGTGACGTTAGGTTTGGTCGTATAGCGTGGTGATGAAGCGGCCGACCAGGCGCGAAGTAAAGTTGCCTGGTGAGTCCGAAGGTATTTGCTTTTGCTGCTGGAGGTACCAGTCTGTGTAGACGATGTCAGATTTGGACTTTAGGACACGAGGAAGGGAAAAAAACTTACAGTCCTTGCTCACGAGCTTCCTCACGTTCTCCGCAAAGACGGCGCAATTACGCTCCAGCTTACCGGCCCAGTGTGCGCCATCGCGGTGCACAATCGGGTTCTCGCTCTTGCTGCTACGACGCATGAACAGGGCCATAACGAAAGAAAATTTGACATCGATGGCTTCGCACGCTCTGCGAGCTCCTTCCCGAGCTACTCTTTCGTCCATGCCTTCGGACACGGTTTTGTGGTCCATGACAAGTTGTATTGTCTTTTGCGTGTCCTCGTGGACCATGGCGAGGCCGAGCATGGCACAGAAGGCGGCGGTCCATTTCGCCGGTGGCCACTGGGTTGACTTCTTGAGCATCTGCTGCAAGCGCTTATACACCTCATGCATGGTGGTCTTGTGAAGTCCGCAGAAGAGATATTTAAGCTGTCGGTTGACAACGCGAGGAGAGCAGAAGGTGCCATAATCGGATGCTGAACGATTGTCATAGCGAAGACGAGGGAGGACTTGAGCACGATTGGCTTCTTCGAGGACAAGTGTGTGACCCATGATGTAGGTAACAACAATCAGGCGCCGGACTTCGTGGAGAAGTTGCTTCTGTATCGTAGTTAGTGGCTGTAGCAACGCTCAAAATCTATCGAGATACTGACCTCGTCCTTCGATTCAGGCTTAAGATCGCGAATATATTCCAGAAGGCGTTGTTGGAAATCGTACTCGTCGTCCGAACAATACATCTGGGCAAAGGCACGGAAGTGGTGTTCGACAATCTCATCGAGATATTTGGAGTAACGTTTGATGTCTTCTTGCTCGATTTGCATCATGCCGAGTGGTGGTGAAGGCTTCTCTCGTCGCTCAGACAGGCCAGTCCTGTGGTCTTTGAAGTACTGGAATTGACGTGCCGACTCGTGCGTCTGGGGAATGAATTCGTACGCTTCACAAATCATGGCCGGTAGGCCACGTCCTGGGATCAGCCTGAGTTTGATGCGGATATTGGTCCATCCGGTGGTATGCTTCCCCACAAACTCCTCAAGCGTCTTAGGCTTGTGTAGATCAGTCAATTGAGCTGCTTGATAGTGTCAGTGTGGTCCGGATGGCGCAAGGCTTGATGGTCTTACAGGGAAGGAAGAACTCCAAAAGATCCCAGAGCGGCGTCCTGTCGCAGGCCAGTTGAGGATGAGGGCCGTTTGACTTGTTCTTGCGCTTCTCGCATCGGTGGCAAGGGTCACCCGGGCCGCACTGCACGCCTTGTTAGGGCCAACACCGAAGTGAGGGGAACCTGTGGGGGAAGCCCGCTTACCTTGTCTCTCTGGAGTGCACACGACCAGCACGCACCGACTTCTCGCATCGTGTTCGCATCTCTCCTCCTGTCGGGATCGAGATGAGAGCCCAGCTGCCTACCACCAGACCTTTGCGCATTCGATTGTGAAGCCAGATCGCCAGAACCGAATGCCGGGGGACTCTCCGACGTCTGCTGCGTCGGAGTGATCAAATTCGGGCTGTCGCCAGCAAAGGGATTGATGAAGCCAGAACTTTGCGCCGAGGGCAATAGAGCCTCCGCCATGGGTTCCATGGAGAGGCTCACCGAACTAATGGACGAGCGCGGGAGACTGTCCGAAGTAGGGGAAGTAAGGTTCGCCTCCGCGACGTAATTGGGGAATGGATACTGATCGGCCGTCGAGAAATTCTGAAGTGGAGACGTATCGATGAAGAGGGACTGCTGGGGCATGACGTTGTTGACATAGCCGTTCGTGCCGCTACCTTGGATGGGGAAGGAAACTTGCTGGCTTGGCGGAAATGCGTTGGAGAGGTCTAATGAAGCGCCGGAAAGAACGGTAGGAGACGGCTCGGGGGAAAGAGAGTGGGTGGTAGAAGCAGAAAGACTGCGTCGGAGCTCCTCTTCCGTTACGGGGAGCGGATTAACGTTTCCTGAAAGATAATATCCGGGCGCAAAGACTAGGGCGTCCGACTTGGCCTCCCAGTTCACCACGTCGCGTAAAGATTCACTGCTCCACGGTGCCTGTTGCTGGGTGCGCGCTTGAGGGAAAGGCTTCGCCGTGTTGAGGTCGAACTGAGACGTCGGGGGGAATCTCGCGACGTCGCCTGCAGGTGGGGCGCTGTTCATGACCTGCATACGGCTCTGCTCGGTAGGGGATGGCGCAAAATCCGGCTGGCGGCCTGCGCTACGTTAACTAGGGAACGTCTTCAAGAAGAGGTCTCTGGTACCTTGATGGATGGGGAATTGAAAGCCTTGGCCTGGGAATGCAGCATCTTGCTGCGGAACGGGCATGGCGGGATCATTAGGCATCAAAGGGTAGAACTCGGGGACGCGATCAAAAGAGCCTTGCGAGTTGGCAACCGGGCTGTCGAGAGAAGTGATGCTAGCCTGCCTGGGGACCATTTCCCAGCTCTGATCGAGGCTCGTGGGGCTGCTCTGGTTCCACATGCCCGGGTGCATGTCCAGCATAGCGTCGATGGAAGCGTTCATCTCCGGCGGGGTGTGGACGGGCACGGAGGCGGGCGAGTTGGAAGCGCTGTCGGCACCGTCGGGCTGGATGGGTGGGACATTCGTTTCCAGGGCGGCGGTTGGCAGGACTCCATACGGGTGACCATGGCTCAGCGGGTTGATGGGGATGGGAAGGCCGGTGAGGTGATGAGGCGGCGGGGAGTAGCCGGAGTTCAGGGAGTTGGGCGACTTGGAGAAGGCGCGGTCGCTGCCCGCAAAGGACTGCAGGGCGTTTTGGAAGTCATCAGCTCCGTCGAGCCAGCTGTCGGGCGACATGGGACCGAAGATGGCGTCGCTCCCAGCGTCGTGCCATGCGGTGGTCATTGTTGGCCGCGCGGGTCAGAGAGGGATTGTCGTCGTTCGGGCACAGTCCAGGCAGGCATCCGTCGGCGTCTTAGGCCATTCCCAGGCGGCGGGGCGCGCGATCCGCAGCAGAGATGGAGCGCGATGGACGATAAGCTCGTGATGAGGTCAGAAGACGGCGAGGAGAGGAAGAACGGAGGGGCGGCTGGAAGGGCAACCCTGTGGAGGATCTTCGAGCGATGGCCCGGGTATTCAAGTGAAACAGTCAGTGCGAGGCGCGCGAAGGCTGCGGCTCTGGGCCGGCGGCGCCGCGAGGAGAGGACGGTCTCGACAACGTGATGGTGGGCCCCGCATTGGCGTGACGCGGGCTAACTAATCAGGTTGACCGGTTTGCTGACATGCCGAAACACCAAGGCGCGCGCTGCCACCCTTGCCGGCGGCCGCGCTGCTCAGAGCGCGCCGCCCGCACTATAAAGACGGCGCTGCGCGCGTTTGGCAGCAGCCCTAACGCCCGCCCGCGCTCGCCCGCGCTCCGAAACTCACCGCTGCCGCCGCGCGCGCCCGCCGCGAGAGTCAGCCCGCGCGCAGCCTGCCGGCCAGGCTGCGGCAGCGCTGCTGGCGGCGCGGCGAATCAGCGGCTGCCAGCGCGCCGTGGATCCTCGATCCCGGCGAGGCTGCGTCCCGTGCCGCGCGCAATCAGCGCATCGCGCTTGCTGCGGGAAGCCGCTGCGGGTGGTTGCGATGCCTCCGCAGGCGCCACGCAGCGCGCGTCGGGCGTGCGAGCAGCAGGCCGCAACGGCCGCAGCGACACGGCCGGCGCTGCGGAGCCCGGCAGTGGGGGCGCGGCGTCCTGACTCGCGGGGCGCCTGAGCATCAAGGCCCCGAGCCTGCGTGCCTGCGGCCTGCGCGCTGCACCCTGCCCATGCCGCCGTGCCCGACGCGCCCGCGCCCGCCCGTCGCCTCGCGGTTTGGCCGTTTCCTGTTGATTGCGGGAAAGCCTCCGTCGGCGGTGGAGCTCCGCCCGGACTGGCAGCTGGCGACGCTGCTGCGCCCCCGGCCTCGTCCGGCCGTTCATGCGCGTCAGCCATGCTGGTCAGAGGTGCACCTGTGCGCAAACCACCGGCCGTCGATCCAGCGACCAAGGAGGCAAGACTCGAGATGATTCTCTGGCCGCCGACGCGTGCTTCGACGGCGTCCGGATGCGCGGTGCCGACACGTGATGCGCGCGGCAACGCGCAGGGCTGAAACCCTGCTCCTACGTCACTGCCCGTTTTGCCTTGGACCCAACCGCTCGATGCCGTTGGCAGCGCGAGCTGCGAGCCTGCCGGGCTCTGAGCCTGCTGCCCACGGCCTCTGTCTTATAACAAATGCCACCGTTTCCTGCTCTGCCGCGCCCCTGCCTCCGCCTGCTGCCCTCTGTGACCGCGCCGCCTTGCCCCCTCGCCTGCAGCGACCTCACTGCATGCAACCTCCCCCGCGCTCACGGATCGCGTGATGGCCGGCCGCCGCGACGACACTGAGACGTCCAGACGAGACTATAAAGCTCCCTACACGCCCCATCACCCTGTCCCGACCATCAATCGCTACCGCGAGGAGAAGGCCCACCGCGAAGCTCTCCACACCTCTCCCAACCCCGACGCGGACGATGACGATGCCACCTGGACCAACCGAGCCACAGATGCTGCCAGATCATACTGGAAAGGCGAGAGGCCCCAGTCTTCTCACGACCGTGACGATGGCCCTGCCCAGCCGTACCAGAGCCAAAACAAAAACTTAGTCGCGCAGCAAGGACAACCGCAGGACGGGGAGCCAATCGACCATGCCCACGACAGCGCCGCGCAGAAAGACGGTGAAGATGGTGGGGACATAGCCGAGGATACGTCGGAAGCTGCCATGGCTGCAAACGATCTCAAAGGGAGGAGGAAGCAGATGAAGAAGAGGCCCGATGACCCCACCGAGCGTACCGTGACTGATCCCGTCACCCACCTCCCAATCACCATTCACGACTTCACCAAGAATGACCTTAAAACTGCTCCGGAGAACGAACCCGCGGCAGGCACCCTCCCGAGATCGGCCACTGGAGCCAGCGCCAAGGACAAGGACGACGACGATTTGAAGAAAGAGGCCTCGGAGTCCCAGGCCTATCATTCTGGCATCGAAATGGTCTTTCCACCGCCAGATTTCGACAATGTTCGCTCCGAGCTTAGCCGCATATACCAGACCGCGACAACGGTTGGCTTGGGCTTGGTTGTTGGCCTGACGGCCATTTTGCTGGCTCTCGGCAGGCTCTTTACTCGCTCTGAACCAGGCCTCTATGTCTCAGTCCCCGCCATACTATTTACTTCGCTTGGTGTTGGAGCTGTGGTGATCTGGGGGCTGCGAGATTGGGTCGATAAGAAGGTGGCTGATTTGTGGCAAGATGAGATTTGGGAAGCAGAGAGACAGAGAGGCAAGCATCTTGGAAGGGCCGAAATGCCCGAGTCCACACAATGGCTGAATTCACTCCTTGCTTCGATATGGCCCTTGGTAAACCCGGATCTGTTCACTAGCTTGGCCGATACGCTTGAGGTAAGCAAAGTTCCAGCATTCAAATATCCCTGTCGATGAATTTCCTGTAAACGTCAAGTCGCTAACAGTCGACCAGGATGTCATGCAAGCCAGTCTGCCTAAAGTTGTCCGCATGGTCAGTGTTGATGATCTGGGGCAAGGCAGTGAATCAGTCCGCATCCTAGGAGTTCGCTGGCTACCAACCGGTGCTGCCGGCAAGGCTGTGGCGAAGAGTGGGAAGTTGAAGGGAAACGACGACCCTAAGCATAGTGATCGTACTGTTCCGGGTCAGGGCGAAGTTCAAGAGAACTTTGACGACAAAAACAAGCCAAATGAGAGCAAGGAGGAGATTCAAGACAACGAAAATGTTGCTCAAGGAATGGAGGCTGAAGAAGGAGATTTTGTGAACATGGAGATTGCGTTTTCCTACCGTGCGAGAACCGTCCGCCGCGGCATCCGGGACCGAGCCAAGAATATGCACCTCTACCTGGCTTTCTATCTTCCAGGCAACATCAGACTCCGTAAGTTCAGCTGTTTGAATTTTCTACAGGTTATAGTTACTGAACTTGGAATGAACAGCCGTCTGGGTTGAATTACATGGTCTCGTTGGCACCCTTCGTCTCAGACTCCAGCTCTGTCCCGATCCTCCCTTTTTCAGCCTATGTACCATGACATTTCTGGGTCAACCAAAAGTCTCTGCCTCTTGCATACCATTGACACAAAAAGGTCTCAACATCATGGACCTGCCCTTGATATCCAACTTCGTTCAGAGCTCGATAGACGCAGCCATGGCTGAATATGTCGCCCCGAAGTCCCTCACTCTCGATTTGAAGGACATGCTTATGGGTGACGATTTCAAGAAAGATACTGCGGCTCGTGGAATTATTGTTGTTCGCATCATCCGCGCATTCGATTTCAAGGAAGGAGATACTGGATTTCTGTGGAAGAAGGGCTCGACCGATGGCTATGTCTCCGTTGGATGGGCCAAGTTCAGCAAGCCTCTGTGGTCCACCAGAATCATCCAAGCGGAAATGGAGCCTGTCTGGGATGAGAACGCATTTGTTCTGGTCACTGCGGACGAGCTGAATGTTGACGAACGTTTGCGCGTCCAGTTGTGGGATTCCGACCGCTCCACAGCCGACGACGATTTGGGTCGAATCGAGCTGGACATCAAGCAGTTAATGCGGGATCCAAGGACTCGGGGCAAGATGATGGACAGAGTCGATGGGTTCAAAGCCCTTGTGGCTGGAGAGACCATGCCTGGAAAGCTCGAGTGGAGCGTGGGATACTTTCCCAAAGTTCGCATCCTTGAATCTCAGCTGGCTCAACAGACAGCGGATCCAAATATCCGCACCATGGAACAATTGGAGAAGCTTGCGGATGAAGAGAGCGAAAAGAAGCTTCGTGAGGCCAAGAAGGATGAGTCTGCTGAAATTGAACAGCAGAAAGCACAAGAACTCAAGGTATGCTTCTCACTACTTTGTTACTGGACAAGGAACTAACAACAGACTAAGGAGAGAGAAGATCAGCTGCTCATCTCTGCGCCTCCGCCGGAGAACTATCCAAGTGGCATCCTCTCCATCACCATTCACCAAATTACAGGTCTCGAACTCGAGGCTATCAACCAGAACAAAGCCAGCAGGCGCGAATCGGAAAGCGATGAGGAACAAGAGGGCGGAGACCTGCCGAGCTCCTACTGCACCGTCATTATCAATCATGGAAAAGTCTTCCGCACGCGTACCAAGCCAAAGAACGCGCAGCCTTTCTTCAATGCTGGTTGCGAGCGTTTCATCCGTGACTGGCGCAACACTGACATCCACATTTCAGTCCGGGACTCGCGAGTTCATGAAGATGATTCGCTTCTCGGCATTGTCTATCTTCCATTAGCCAAGGTCTTCTCCAAGCGCTCCCAAGTCAACAACTTCTTCCCGCTGTCTGGAGGTGTTGGTTTCGGCCGTGCCCGCATTTCAATGGTCTTCCGTTCCGTTGAGCTGCAAGCGCCACGCTCCATGCTGGGGTGGGATTACGGCACTCTCGAAATCGCATCACATACGGAATCGACGGACCTGCCTTCGGACTTCAAGAACCTACGCCTGAAAATCCGGACCAACCTCGCCCGAGGCAAGATGGAGTACTCCAACCCCACCAGCAGCCAGCAGTGCCAGCAGCCCACCACACTCTGGAAGACCAAGCGCTCCAGACCGCTCAAGCTTGCGGTCCGCAAGCGCTACGCCAGCCCCATGATCCTCGAATTCAAGAAATCCAAAGCCGTGCTCGACGGGCTCGAGGCGTACGGCGTCTTCTGGCTCAAGGACCTCCCGGACAACGAGGAGCAGACCATCACCGTCACCATATGGAAGGGTGGCAACATGAAGCGCGCCACGACGTGCTGCACCGGTGACGTGCCTGGCGCCACAAGAGTCGGCTCGGTCCGCCTGCGCGTGACGTTCTGGAGTGGGTTGTCCGGATACCACGTCAAGCTGGCTGCTAAGGACCCGAACATCGCCCAGGTCATGGAGGTGCTGGACACTGCGCATGACAATGACGAGATGGAGTTTGATGTCGGCGATGGTGGCAGCTCGAGCAGCAGCGGTTCAGACAGCGGCGATGACAGTGATGGCGATAGCAGCCGCGAGGCTGATGACGGCGACGTCACGCCCACAACGTCGGCGAGCCGTGGCAGCGGCGAGAGCGCTCGGAGCGGCGGGTCGGATAGCCTTAGTAAGAGCGGGAAGAGGGGCGTTGCGGCGTCGATCAAGGATTACAAGAGGCACAAGAAGCAGCTGCATCGGAAGAACCGCGGCTTGATGCAGTGGAAGGGGCCAAGGACGCTGCAGTGGATGAAGCATAAGATTGAGCATGGGGAGCATCGCGTGGAGAGCATGTTCAAGCATCAGGAGCGCGAGCCGGGGATTGAAACAGAGGTGTGAGGGAAAGATGGAGAAATAAAAGTTGTATGATTTGGCGGCATTGCCTGGTGTTGGGGTTTGGATCGGAGGGACCAAATACGTACCACGGTAAGGTAGGGTAATATGTGTACTCATGAATACAACTGGAAGCTACCGTCAGCGCTTATTGGCCCGTGTGAGTTGGGCGTTGAAATAACCTCTCTTTGTGAGACGGCTAGAGGAGGACTGGAACTTCAGCGCAGGCCAAACACAGTACGGGGGTAGTATGTAAGCTTAGTGAGCAGGTACCAGTACACGGTTGGTTTATTTGGGTCTTCAGACGTGGTATTATGTCTGCATGGGTGGGGAAAGGTGCCAAAAGCATGATCTCCAACTTTTAACCCTCTTGAAAGAGAGGTCCTTCATCGGATTCCTGATCGCATCAGACTTTTTACTAGAACAATCAGCTGGATGTACAGGGCAGTAGCTGACGGTACTCACAAAGGAGTTTTTATCTGCTAGTAAGCATCTTTGTTATACCTATTAAGAGCTGGCCTCCTCCGTTGGCTTTCGAATGTCTCCTTGTCGAGATTCATCATGCAGCGGTAATAAAAATTGTCATGGTCACAGGTGAAGAAGGTTACTCTACATATATCAATGTGAACTGCGCGGCGGAAGACTTGTTGCTCGTATCCTCGAGACTCGATAGCAGCCCTCCCCAAACGGAAGTTTTTTTTCTTTAGCAGGAGGTGGTGATCAGCATCTTTTGAAGGCGATGAGCACTCACCGTGCTGCTTTAGAGCAGGTGCGCCATTCCACAACACACCGGTGGTTCTCAATACCCTGTTGATTTGAGCTTCGTAGTCGCTATAAATGCAACTGAGCGTAGTTGGTGCAGGAAGGGATGCAGAATGGGGCACCCGTTCGCATCGAAAGAACTTACCACCCGCAAGTGAAGCAGTTGTTCTCCGAGTGAATCGTAGGTACCATATTTCCCGTTGAAAAAAGGCCCTATTGGTTACCTAAGGGTGAGAGTGAGAGTGGTAGAAAAGTAGAAAAGAAAAGCGAGCTGGCCAACCGCGAGCGGGATAAATGGATGGTCATTCAAATCACGCGTAGAGGTCTAGATTGTGATGTTATGCTGGTTTAGTGTGTGCATGTGCATATTGTCTTTCCTATCATCAATTCGATGAATCCATTGAAGACACGGGATAATGCCGTCTTCCTTTTTAAGCGCCTTCGATGCACCCTTCCACGCGAACTATGCTGTAAACTTCGTATCCGATCCTTACATTTTCGCCCTCAAAAGTACACATTGAACGCCGTTTTCCTCCTCATTTCGCTCTGCGGACCTTCCTCTTCCTGCTCTCCGCGTTTGCATTATTCGCCGTGGCGCTCTTGAGAGCCTCGCCAACCGCCTTGGCGTCCACTTCGCCGTTCATAACACCTCCATTCTCATCCGCGTCATCAAATTCAAGCTCAACGTTTGCCGAGGCGGCTTCCATGGCGAGGTCGGAGGAGGAATTGCCGAATAGGCGGCCGACGGATTTCTTGTAGAACCAGAGGGGCAGACGCACGACGGCAGTGTCACGGAAACTGGGCTTGGGAATTTCTTCGACCTGTGGTGTTTTGTGAGCTTTCGTGTCGAGGAAATAAACATGATTGGACCTACATCAAGCAGGAATTCGTGGACCTCGCCGTCCTCGGTCTCCTCTTCCAAGAAGACATTTCCGGCACTATCCACGATCAGGATCTTGCCGTTCTCGGCCTGCACGCGCTTCTTAGGGCCGCGAGGACCGCCGCTCGTAAGCTCGGCCTCGACAGGGGTGCTGATGCCAGAGCTGCGCGCCTGCTTGGCAGCCTTTCCGTTCTTGCTTCCCTTTCCTTCCTTGCGGGCTTCCTTTTCCTGCATGCGCTTCTGCCTGCGGTTCAGCGTGACGGGCTGGCCATTCTCATCGACGTATTGCTGCGACTGAGGGGCGGCGGGCTCGGGAGGAGTGGCGGAACCGCTGTACGTGCCAAGTCCTCCGGGAATGCCCTGGATACCCAGCTCATCGCCCCAGGCGGCGCGCCTCGCGTGTCTGATGTAGCGGTCGACGAAATCGCGCTGACGCTTCCATCCCAAGTACAGGGCGCCGTAGTGGGCAGCTCCGCCCATCATGACGAACAGACCGAAGAGGACGGAGCCCAGGCCGGGGCGGTAGCGCTGGTAGTAGTAGCCGGTGCCGCGCCAGGCGGGGAAGCCATTCTTGAGGAAGTGGTCGTAGCGCTCACGGCCGGGGCCGCGCAGGATGTTGGCGACGATGCCGAGACGGGCGAAGCGGGCGGAGGCTTCCTTGTCGAACTGGCGCAGCTCCTTGGCGGAGGGCTGCTTGCGCACAGTGACGCCGGGCTTCTTTTTGGCAGCGGTCTTGTCCTTGGACTGCTTGGAGGGCTTGGAGTAGGTGGCGAGGTAGGCCTGGCGGGCCTTGTCCGGGTGGATCTGGCGCGACTTCTTGCGGTAGGCCTTGTTGATCTCGTCCTGCGAGGCTGCATTGGAGACGCCGAGGAAGGTGTAGAAGGTGGCGTCGGGGCCCTCGCTGGCGACGACTTCGTCGCGCAGGCGGAAGATCTCGTGGTCTGCAGGCGGGGGGCGTCAGGGCGTGGGCAGCGCGGGCATGGTCAGCATCGGGCGACGCACCTTCTTTGCTCCAGGCGGCGACGAGGGAGGCGAAGGCGCACAGCAGCAGGGCTGCCAGCGGGGAGAGCCTCATGGCGGGCGATGGGGTGGGGGACGCGGCGGACGGGTGGGCGTGCAGCGTGGTGGAGCTGAGAGATGCAGGCGCGAGCGAACGCTGGCGGGCGTCAACGTGGGCCAATCACGGGCGGGCGACAGCAGGGCGGCCGGGCGGCAGCAGCGGGGTGGGCAGGATAAAAGCCGGCGCGCTGGCCGGGCGGGCGCGCAGGCTCAAGGTGTCCTCAACTGTCTGCGGTGGCCCGCCGCCGCTGCGCCGTCCGTGCTGCGCCGTCGTCTGCTGGATCTTCAGGGGACGCCCGCCGCGTGTGGCGCAGCCCGTGGCTGACGACACTGACACGTCTCCATCTCCCTTCTTTCCGCCTGCAAACCTCGCCCGACACCTCTGCACCACCGCCTCCTGGCCCACCGCAGTAAGTCGTCGCTCCTCCGCCCGCCATCGCATCCCAGCAGCCCGCCCGCACGAGACTTCGAGCTGAAACAGGCCCCCTCGCAGCTCTCCGCGCGCTCTCGCAGCCTCGCCCGCCCGCCCGTCCGCCATGGCCCGCATCAACATCCCCATCGACGCCCTCACGTCGCGCCTGCAGCTCGGCTCGCGCTTCGAGGGCATGCGCAACACGTCGCTGACCACGCGCTTCGCCAACCTGCGCCCCGTCGGCGAGTTCTTCGACGTCAAGCGCCTCAGCAAGCCCGCCAACTTCGGCGAGGTCCAGTCGCGCATGAACTACAACCTGGGCTACTTCAGCTCCAACTACGCCGTCGTCTTCGTCATGCTGGCCTTCTACTCGCTGCTGACCAACCTGCTGCTGCTCTTCGTCATCATGCTCGTCGTCGGCGGCATGTACGGCATCGGCAAGCTGCAGGGCAACGATCTCGACGTCGGCTTCGCCCGCGCCACCTCCAGCCAGCTGTACACCGGCCTCTTCTGCGTCGCCGTCCCGCTCGGCCTGTGGGCCTCGCCCATCTCCACCGTCCTGTGGCTCATCGGCGCCTCCGCCGTCACCATTCTCGGCCACGCGTCGTTCATGGACAAGCCCATTGAGTCAGCTTTTTCCGAGGAGGCGGTCTAGGTGGTCGGCCGCGAACTCCATACGCACGTGTGCCCCAATGGGGAAGACCACCCGGGGCAGGGGGAGCGCGTCTGGGGAGGAGCGGGATGCCGTATGGAGGTAGATTTCAGGAGCTAGGCGACAGCGACGAAGACGACTTTTCCGCCACCGGTCTTCGCGGCCAGGGGGGCGTTTTCCTCGATCCGATCATGCAGAAGGGGACTGCAAGAAGAGCTATTTCTGATGATGCGCTGTATTACGACGGCATTGATACAAGGTGGGATCCTAGAGGAGGAATCGATCACGATAATCTTGCTTATGGGATGGGTTTTGAAGACGATTACTATGCTACCCGGCTGAGCCCGGACGACGAGGAGCTCCTTGTCCAGCGCGCCCTCGACCGCATCCGCATTGCCCGCTCGCGCGGCCAACCCAACGTCAATCTCTCGCACGAGGAACTCGGCGCACTTGCGCGCCCGCGCTTGCAGCAATTGTCCGCGCCAAAGTCCTCGGATCCCGCGCCGGCGCGTCCTTCGTCCAAAGGACGCGCCAGCAACAATAACAGCGCCACTAACAGCACCCGCTCGAAGAAGTCCAACTCCAGACCCTCCATCTTTTCGTCCTCGCCGCGATCTTCACGCGCTCGCTCAGGTAAATCGGACCCGACCAAGCGCCGCAACAGCTCCGCTCACGAGTCTGACGCCCCGCCCGCTGCCCCGCCACCAGGCTTTCGCGTCCCTGGCGCAGGCGCCGCACCGCTCGGCTACGCGTCGAATCCGTCTTCACGCCCCGACTCTCGCAGCGCAAGGGGAGACTCTTTCTACGACGGCTTCCGCGACTACGTTCGTCCAAGCAGCCGCGACTCGTTCGGCCTCAGCCCCGCAGAAGAAGCCGAGTACCTCGCTCGCCGCGCCAACCGCTCACGTTCGGGCTCCAGCGCGCAAGGCTATCCGCAGCCGCCGTATCCTACCTACGCGTACGAGCGCGAGCGCGGCAGGCCTGGCGACGCTGATCCATTCATGTACCAAACGAGCGGCCCGCCGCCAGGCGTCTACGCGGGAAGCAGCGAGTCGTCGAGTCCCAGCAGCCAGCGGCGAGCCGTTTCGGGCTCTGGCGGCGAGAACGTGGCTTACGCAGCCATCCCGCGCCGCGTACCCGTGCCGATGGGTGCCGTCCCTGCAGCGGGCGGCTCCCGCCTGTACGGCGCAGCGGGACTGGGACAAGGCAGCATTTCCGATCCGGCATTGGGCTACAGGACAAGCAGCGGTCAGCGCGGCAGAGACCTCGAGGTCGAAGTCGAGTACGACCTGCCCAGTGCCAGCGGGAGCAGCGGCGAGAGCGATGGCGCGCAACAGGGCGTCAGGATCGGCGGTGCGGAATTCGATTCCAGAGCGGCTGTGAGGGATCGCGTGAGGGAGCTTGAACGGGAGGCTAATGCGAGCGGGAGAAGTGGCAGCGGGAGTGGGAGTGGTAGCGGGAATGGGAGAAAACGGAAAGGGAAGAGGAGGTAGTGGCTCGTCTCTGCTTCGCCTCGCTTTCCATGGCCGTTTTTTTTTCGTCTTCGGATCATATGTCTTCTTCTATTATGACTCTGGGGGGTAACGATTGGAGAGAAAAAGCGCTCGCCTTCTGTATGATCGGACCGGGTTTACGACTTCTACTCGGCATTGTTTAATTTTCTATGGTTCGGATTGCATGAAACTTCTATAGACAGGATTTCCTCTTTTTAATATATTTCCGACTTCGTCGCCGCCTTTTAAACTTGAAGCCTTATCTTTCGCCTTTTCTCCTTGCTCTGCGTGTGGTGTTGAGACGTCTTATCTCTCTTTTCTCCGTGCTGGTTGGGACGCAAGGGATGATGGTCCTGGGGTGGCACCTGCCGGACGACCTTGCCTTCGAAAACGGCTGATTGAATGCCAGGCACATTGTCTCAAGTCTGCGTTCCATCTAACATGGGGGTTTCAAAAGCCAGATGGTGCGCTCAAAAGGACTCGATGTTTTGCACCATGCTGGTTGGTTGTGGGCGGAGACGGAGTGGCTAACGAGGCTTCACGGGCAGGGCGGCGCTTCCCGGCAACGTCTTCTCACGCGAGTTGCGAGGGCATCGAGAGTGAACCGCCAACATCCCAGACGCACTCCCGAATGCCACCATCCCATGAATCCCCTGCATCTCTTCATCAGTTTCAGGGTCCGAGGTTTTTGTTCGCAGATTTTATTGCTCGTAATTGGCGAGTTAGTACCAACGTACGGACGTGCGGCCATCTGAAGGGCATCCAAATCACGATCCATTACGCCCTTCCCCCACAGGAGAGGCTGATGCTGGATTTTACTCCGCGCATGGCATCAATGAAACTGGTACAAGGATTTTGTTATTGCCTTCGATCACTATCTACATACCATATAAACAACCTGTTACATTTCAAGGCCTGCTGGATGCACGAGACATGGAATCAATTGGTGGTAATGTGGTTCATTGAATTAAGTACTATGTATTCTCTAGATACTTGACGGTGGGCTTCGAGCAAGAGAGTTTGCGTCTGAGGCGCCGACACAGGTTGTATAGTCAAATCCTTTAGATGTTCCACTTCTGGAGAAAAACGTGGGTATCATCAATGAGATCAGTCACGGTGTTGTGCAGGTGGATGACATGACCGGTCTCCGGGTAGATCTTGACGACGTGATCCACCGCATTGGGGAAATTGGGGTACACCTCGTATGGGTCGACGCCACACTTCTTGCCACAGAAGGTGGCGTCCTCTGTTCGACCCGTCAGCACATCTACCATGTCTTGCAGAAAGACGTAAGAGAGAGCTTACCATCGCCGTTGCCGAGGAAGACGGGGCCAGAGAAGTCCCGCGCCGTGACCGTGTGGGACGGAATGGTGATGGACGCGCCCAGCGTGTCAAAGTCACGCAGCTTGAAGTCCAGATCCAGGATCCCCTTGTCGTAGTTGCCGTAGAAGCAGGTGATCTCCCGGGACCGCGGTGTGCTCTGCGTGGTGTACGAGGTAGGAATGTGTCCCCACTTCTCCGGCTCGAGCTGCTGAGCAGCGACCTGGAAGCCGGCGAAGAAGGCAGGGTACAGGGTGCCCGAGTTCCAGCTCACGCCGTGCAGCACGATGGCGTCGCCGTCGGCGGGGTACTGGTCCGCGAGCGAGATGAGGGTGACGGCGCCGAGGGAGAAGCCGATGGGCACGACCTTGTCGAAGGCGCGGTTGCCCGTTTCGGCAATCTCGCCGTTGCGCAGCCGGCCGATGACTTGGTGCAGCGTCTCGACGTACGTCTGAGTCTGCACTTCGAGGAGCCCGTTTCCAAACGTCGAGTTGCCCGCGCCAACCTGGTCCACCGCGAGCGTGGCGTACCCGCGAGCCGCGGCGTGGCGCACCCAGCTGTATTTCTCCGGCTGGTAAGGGAAGTCCCACATCACCTTGCTGTAGGTGGCGCCGTGGATGAGCAGCTGGATGGTGGATCCGGAGGCATTGTTGTAGCCTGCGCCGGTGGGCTCGCAGTACACGGCCGAAAGGTTGTAGGAGGCACTCTTCAGGATCTGACGCTCTTGAAGGGACCAGAGCACGTCTATGCTGTAGTCTTCTCCCTCGTCGCTCAGCTGTGTGGCCGTGGTGCGTTCTACGGATACAGGGATCAGGAACGTGGTGCAGCTCGGAGCCGGTGGAGCCTGGCGAGCAGCCAGACCATTGTGGTCTTGGGCGATGTCAGTAAGATGAACAGAGAAGGCTATCCAAAGCACGTACTCTGCTCTGTCTTGCTGGCCGGTACAGCCCACCCTGAGGCAGCATTGAACGCCAGAATGCTCAAGATGGCCTGGTAGAGTTTCATGTTGCTGTTTATCACCGATGTCTCCAGATGTTTCCCGACGCCTGTGTTTTTCCGAGGCTCTGTGGAGCGGTGATGATTGGAAGATCAGCAGCCATTCTGGGTTTATAGAGTTCTCAGCGAAGGAAAGCTTTGAGTGTCTTGGGACCGGAGTCTCACATATACAATTTCTTGCTCGGTGTCCTCTGTTAAAACCCTCTGTCGATCAGTCGTGCAAATGCTGTCATCGTGCAGCTCTGGGATTAATTTCCCACGATGCGGATAACTTAACCCCCTTGGTACACACTGACGGAAGAATGAAAGATTCTGTGGGCCCCATGGACATTTGGGAGGGCCATATGAGACCCACGAGACAAGGATGTGGCACAAAGTAGTATACGACGTCTTTTTCGCCATGCAAGTTCCCTAGTCGTAAACATAGTCTCGTTAGCTCCAAATATTAGTTTGCGGTGTTAATTGGACTATGTAGGTGGGAGAATTCATAATAAATCTGTTCCATGGCATCTGCGCAGTAATAATAGAGATTCTCTGAGTGTAGGTCACCAATGTGGGCATGATCATTGGACTGATGTGCTCGCCGACCACAGGCAGTCAGATTCGTACCTCGCACTGACGACAGGTCGTTGTAGTAGGCAAGCTCAACACCTAGCAGCTTCCAATGAGGGGGAGCGGGTCAATCACGAGAGAACTGGGAAAGGATACTCAACAATGCTGTGGTCAGCCGAAGCCTTTGATCGCCATGTACTCCGGTCCCGGGAATAACCCATATCTCCGCCACTCCGTCCACGAGCCGCAGATCAGGCTTAAACTCACAATCCTTGCTCTCAAAGAAGATTTGCGTCGGAGGTGAGCATTACAAAGGATGAATTGCTGCTTCTCAGGGACCAAACGTTGCAGCTTTGAATGAGAGCGGTAGTCAACGCACGTCTTATTTTACTTTCCCTTAGCCCCTTTGCCCTGTCTTTCTTGTAACTCTGCTTCGATTCTGAAAAGCCGGCAGCGATACTGACACGACAAAGCGGTCTTGAGTTCAACCCCACGCAGTGCTTGCAGCTACACCGAGCAGCGCGATGTCCCTTTCGGAAC
The DNA here is from genome assembly GCA_037356075.1 of Neofusicoccum sp. Z40. Classification (NCBI taxonomy): domain Eukaryota; kingdom Fungi; phylum Ascomycota; class Dothideomycetes; order Botryosphaeriales; family Botryosphaeriaceae; genus Neofusicoccum; species Neofusicoccum sp. Z40. The sequence goes on along the minus strand of JBAWJV010000036.1, from coordinate 36,548 downwards.
TCGAAAAAAGCTCTAACAGTCCCAGCGGGACAGCGTCGGACATAGTAGAGCCAGAAACACGGACAAAGGAGGGTGACGTCGAGAGGGGACAAGTGCAACCAAGTAGACCAGCCTCACCAAGACCGGTGCATGGATTCAAATGGGCGTTGGTCGTTACTGCAATTCTGTCCTGCACCACCCTCTTCGCACTGGACAACACTGTTGTTGCAGACATTCAGTCACCAATCATCCATCAATTCGGATCCATAGACAAGCTGCCATGGTTGTCCGTAGGCTACCTCCTCGGATCAACTACGACCAACCTCTTCTGGTAAGTTGCCACTCTTCGAGACTGCTCATGCTATGGCTTTCGAAAAAAAGGCACTGACTTTGGGCAGGGGCCAATGCTACACTCAATTTAATGCCAAGTGGCTCTTTATCCTTTGCGTGGCGCTCTTTGAGACTGGATCGGCAATCTGCGGCGCCGCACCGACGATGGATGCTTTGATCGTTGGCCGTGTGATTTGCGGTTTGGGAGGAGCTGGAATGTACACTGGGGCAATGACCTTATTGTCGGTTAATACAAGCGATCAGGAGCGGGCCTCCTACTTTGGTAGGCAATCTTGCCTTGTTTCTGCCCTTTTCAATTGAGACGACGATTTAACCATCTCAGGCCTTACCGGTATATCCTGGGGATTGGGTACTTGCCTTGGCCCTATTGTTGGAGGAGGCTTCTCTGAGTCTTCGGCCACTTGGTGAGACTGGTTTTCTACGTTCTGGGTAGCTGGTTTGGCTCTAACGGCTCAACAGGAGATGGTCGTTGTATATCAACCTCTGCGTGGGTGGCGCCTGCGCTCCGGTTTACTTCTTCATGATCCCCAGTCATGACCCCCAAAAGGGGAAACCATTCAAAGAACGGTTTGCCGAGCTGGACATGATCGGAGCGGTACTCATCTGTGGAGTCTATCTTTCGGGTCTCATGGCAATATCCTTTGGAGGTGTCCTGTATGATTGGAACAGTGGTCAGATCATTGCTCTGTTCGTTGTTTTTGGAGTGCTATCCATTGTATTCCCGATCCAGCAAGTCTTATGTGTAGGCACGACGGCGGAAAAGCGTATATTTCCTTTGGAGTTTGTAAAAAGCCCGTTCCTGGTAAGTCGAGCCGCAACCAACTCTGAAAGGACCTGGCTGATTCAAGGACAGATCAACATGTTCTGGCAAACAGCCACGGCGGCCACGACAGTTTTCATCCCCATCTACTTCATACCTTTGTACTTCTCTTTTGTCAGAGGAGACAGTCCGCTCGATGCTGGCGTCAGGCTTTTACCATACGTCATTCCAATGGTGGTCGTTTGCATCATCAACGGATACGCCATGTCGTATCTTGGATACTACACGCCTTGGTATTACTTTGCAGGCGCTACCACCCTGACCGGATCCGCACTTCTGTACACGATCGATGCCGAGACAAGCCTTGCAAAGGTGTATGGATACAGCGTTTTGGTTGGCCTTGGGTCTGGAGCAACCATTCAGTCTTCCTTCTCAGTCGCCCAAGTCAAGGTTCCCGAGCTCGGAGGGGCAATTGTCGGCGTACTCACCAATTCGCAACTCGGCGGACCGGCATTCGCTCTCTCGATTGCCAACGCGGTTTTTCTCAACAAGGCAACTTCCGGACTCCGACCCCTGCTTCCTGAAGAGTCTACTGCCACCATTCAAGGCATCATTTCGGGAGAGGGACTGGATCGGTTTTCTGAGAGCGTGCAGGAAGCCGCTGTGGACATTATTGTGAACAAGATGAGGGAGACATTCCTGGTCCCGATGGTTGCGGGAGCTCTGACGCTCCTTCTTTCTTTCTTCTTGAAGTGGGAGAAGATCTTTTGATCTATCGAGACTGACTACCGTAGATGATTTGTACTCTAGCAAGGATGACTCCAAAATGGAAATGAAAGATGAGTTTTTTTGCTCTTTGGTGGTCTCCTGTCTCTTTGTGACGGGAGGAGAGAAGAGTCTACCTCCAAAAGTCAATCTGGAGATTACGAAGTCTGCAAATTACCGGCCAGCTTCTTCATCGAAACTCGAATCATGCATCCGGACGGCTTCGGTGTGGCTCTTCCCAAGATGAAAGCTTCAAGTCCGGACGCTGCGTAAGCTCGAGCAAATCACAAGAGAGAGAAAAGAATCAAAGCATAATTTGCAACAACTCCGTCCAATCACGCTGCAAGGTTCAGAGGTGTGGAAATCTGGGGGTTGATCGAGCAAAGCTTTCTTCCGATTCAGGGCGCAGCCACATCATCGCAGTCAGTGCTGGAGACTATGTCCTTCCAGGCCTCAAGATCCCTGCTGTTCCTTTCCAATGCCTCTCCGATGAGCTTCACAGCATCTCTGCCTAGAGCCAGCCGAGCCGGGAGAGCCAAGCCCTGGCACGGGCCGGTCTTCGTAAGCGCGTGCACAATGACCTGGGCGCCCTTGGCCGGATCACCAGGTTGGTTCTTATTGATGCTGGCCAAGGCATTGCGGGTGGACGAGGTGGTAGACGCAAGATCGGGGATGTGCTTTTCAGCGGTGTTCCTGCGGCCAGTGTCGCTGTCGAGGAGGTTGGTGCGGAAGTAGCCCGGCTCGATGCAGGTCACGTCGATGCCGAAGTCGGCCAGCTCGGCGCGCAGAGACTCGGTGTAGATGGCGATGGCAGCCTTGGAGGCGCAGTAGACGCCGGCAGCCGGGGTGCCTCGCCATCCGCCGATGGAGCCCAGGTTGGCGATGACGCCGGAGCGCTGGGCGCGCATGTGGGGGACGACGGCGCGGAGAACATTCATCTGGCCGAAGACATTGGTCGCAAACTGACGCTCTACTTCTGCCGCGCTGCGGGGTTCCGTTGCATCAGTTTTCTGAAACGTGAGACGCGGGGGGGAGCTACGTGCCTGCACTCCTCAATGGCGCCGACCAGAATGTAGCCGGCGTTGTTGACCAGCACATCGATGCGGCCGACCGTGGCAAGGATGTCGTCGACGATGGCCACCATGTCAGCATCGCCGGCCAGCACGTCCAGTGTCTTGGTGACAATGCCGTGTCTGGCAAGGTCGTGCATCTTGGACACATCGCGGGCGGTCGCAACAACAGTGTCGCCGTGCTTCGCGGCGGCGATGGCGATTTCCTTGCCGAAGCCAGACGAGCAGCCCGTGATCAGCCAGACTTTCGGCATTGTGGCTCCTCGGTCGTGATGACATGCAGCACTGAGGCCAGCGATATAAGTTGACGCAGCCCCCGCAGCAGCGCTATCAACGATGGCGGGCATCCCTGCACGGACCGGAGTACGGGCGGCAGAGCAGCACCAGGCACGCCGGCGCGGGCCCGCAGATCCAACGGCTCCAACCTTCCTGACCTGGCTGCGGGGCTGTTGGGCTGCTGTCAGGGGTGTGTCGCCCAGACGGCCAGTGGGTTCGGCGGGGCCGCCTTGATGCCATTCGTGCCATGCTTACTTTTTTTTTTTTGTCTTCGCTGTGTTGATCGCCCTTCCCCTGCGACACCCAGGCACTAGGGGCTGCTGCCTGCGCTCTCTAGTCTCCGCTGACTGCGGACTTAATGGAGTTAGGATGGGGATAAGCAGCGCGCCACCGGTCCCACAGCTTTAAGCCTTCCGACTCAATCTCTTGCCCTGCACACTTCTTCGCTCCGCCCGTAATGGCTCTCGTCTGGTTCATTACTGGCGCGTCCTCCGGCATCGGCCTCGAGCTCTGTCTGACTGCTTGTCGTGCCGGGCACACCGTCATCGGAACAGTCCGCGACCGCAAGCGCTCCGCCGACGCCGTTGCTGCCATTGAGTCGGCTGGCGGCAAGTGTGTGATTCTCGACGTCAGCCATGTCGACTCGATTCCCGCCGTCGTTCAGGACGTCGTGCAGAAAGAGGGAAGAATCGATGTCCTGGTCAACAATGCCGGCTACTCGCTCCTCGGCGCCGTCGAAGACATGAGGTAACCTCGCCCGTGCTTTTTGCTTCCACCTTCTCAACTGACCATGCCGCCAAAAGTCTGCAGGAGTCCAGGCACCAGATGGAAACAAACTTCTTCGGCCCGCTCTGTCTTATGCAGGCCGTGATCCCCGGCATGCGTGAGCGTCGTTCTGGCACCATCGTCAACGTCTCCAGCGTTGCGGCCCTGTCCGCTCTGCCGTCATGTGGTCTCTACTCCGCTTCCAAATTCGCCCTCGAAGGTACGCCGTCCATTCAATTCCTGCCTCAGGATGCAAAGCTAACTTATTGACCTACAGGCGTATCTGAGTCCCTCAGCCATGAGCTGGCCCCCTTCAACATCCGCATGCTCATCGTGGAGCCTGGCGCCTTCAGGACAAACTTCCTCCACGCTGGCGTCTACACCGCCAAGCCATTGAACCCGGCCTACAACAACACTCCCCTTGCCACCATTCTCAGCAAGTTCGACACCATGCGCGGAACCCAGTCTGGCGATCCGAAGAAGGCGGCCAAGGTCATGTTCGAAGCTGTTGTCTCTGAAGGCCCCGCCGCCAAGGTGAACAAGGACATCCTGAGGCTACCCCTGGGACATGACGGAATTCAGAGGATGGAGGCCAAGATTCAGGGCATGACGCGCGACTTGGACGGAACGAGGGACATCGCTAAGACTACGGATATTGATTAAGCAATGCCGTCTTCCCATATGGCGCCCATCATTGTGTGCAGCCTCTTTTCGAGCAGCTGCAATGGGAAAAGAAAAGGAGACAGCTCTATCAAATGCCTGGAATCCGGACAGGCTCTTCTAGTAGCCCCTTTAAATCCATCTGTGAGACAGAATTCTGTGACGGCTGGTACTTTTGAGGAGTGATTTTTGTCTTGTAACTGACAACATGCACACGGACTTGAAGAATTCGTCCAGAATCATCTATCGTAGATCTCAGTCTAATTTCATCTCTGTATGAACGCTGCAACCCCGATGCGCTAATGCTCAAAGTGCTACTCGTGGCAAAGTCTACGCGTGCAGCCATTGGAGAACTGTCAAAGGGGACTGTCATGGTCCGTGCTGTCTACGTGCTGAGAGAGTCAAAGAAAGAAGAACAGAAAAGATCTGGGAACATGGGTACACTCTAGAGCCATCCGTCACACCAGAAACCCTTCTACTCTACTTATTAATTTCTAGCATCTGACAAGCCATTTTCAGCTGAATTGAAACATCCTCAACCTGTTTTGGGTCAGTAATTGGCAAATTCGGTTGTGGAGTAAATGATGGTGCTCACATTTTCCGGAGAGAAAAGATCAAAGTGATTGCCACGAACATCAATGACAGGAACAGGTTTACCAATGAGGGATTCCCAGACCTTGATCGATTGTTGCCGGAAAGCATCGTCACTCAGCCACGGGTAAGACACTCCACACAGAGCATCTGAATCGAACGTGTTTCGGCACTTGAGCATGATGCACCGAACGTCCTCTGGATCCGGATCCGGGTTGTAGTGCTGAAGCAACCTCGCGTTCCTGTGGAACTGCGCCTCAATGCACGTTCTGATCTTCCTCATGGCCGGCGTGTGCGCTGGCATCTTGCCGCAGACGTGTGAGATGACGGACTCGGGCAGCGGCTCGTGAGATACGGGTTGTGGGGAATCTATCAGGATCACGCCCTTGACCGACTTACCGCGGTGGCGGAGTTGACGCGAGACTTCGAAAGCGAGGACGCCGCCGAAAGACCAACCTGTGAATCACGTAAGAACTCCCGCACTCTGGGATTATGAGTTATGTTTCATCTTACTCACCGCTTAGGATGACGTTGTCATTCTTCATCAGATCCGCCTTGATGATGTACAGAGCGGCAAGCTCCTCCATCGTCTGGATCGACCTGTCGAGATTTGAGAAATCGAGGCCGAAAATTCCGTAGATGTCACGGCCAAGCTTCCCGATCCGTGAATATACGTTGCATAGCCCGCTCCCATCATGGAACATGTACAGCGGACTCTTGGAACCGTCGGACTTTTGAAGCTCCATGGGGAACGCGTCCATGCCTGCAATAGACGAAGTGTGGTCTATTTCTGCCGACACACCGTGATAACCATCTGATTTGTTGCATTCTTCAGGGGGTGACGCCTTGCTGAGGATCGTCTGTTCAAGCTCGCGGATGCTCAGCTCTGATATGTTTTCGTGACCGTCCTCAAGATCGACTCCGAAGGTCTGTTTCAGCCCTGTCACCAGCTCAATCGACAGGAGGGAATCTACACCCATGCAATCCAAGCTTGTGTCCTTGTCCACTTCTTGAAGGGAGAATCCACAGATTTCCTTGAAGAACTCTTCAACGCGGCCGAGATCGATTGAATGAGTTGGCTTGACAGGACCCGAGACGGAGAAATCGGCCATCTCTTCGTGAACTTCAAACTGTGGCGTCGAGGATCCACCTGCCGCTGTTTCGATTACCTTCTCGACTTCCAACAGAGTGTCGCACTCTTCAAAGTCTGACTTAGAGAGCTTAAGATGCGAGAAGTGCTTCTGAAGAGCCTGCGTCAGCTCGATGAAGAGGAGGGAGTCGATTCCCATCTCGGACAGGCTTCTGCTGCTGTCGATTTGGCCATCAATTCCACAAAGCTCGGAAATTTTCTCGTGCAATGCCGGCCGTATGCTGGCTTTGACAGAGGTTTTGTCGAGAGTGCGTTTCGGCTTCGAGTGGCCGGTCGCGCCGTTGACACCGTTGACTCCATCCACATCCTTCACGCCATTGCCAGCCCATCCTTTGACCTTCGGGTCCGGTGCTCCTTGAAGCGATGGAGAAGGCTTGATGACGCGGGCAAGGTGGGCTTGGAAGGACCTGAGACGGAGTTTCTTGAAGTGCATTCCCTCCACGGAAGAGACCACGTTCCCTGAAGCATCGATGGCGTAAGCATCACCAATGATGTAGTCGTCGAAACACTCCACAAGGCTGCAGTACACGTTCATCACCTGCCCGTACAAGCCGTGGTCGCCACAAGGCACTATGGCCCGCTCAACCTTGACGCAGATGCAAGCTTCGTCAGGGTTGATCTTGCTGTTTGCGATGAAGCCAGCTGCATGCAGCAGCGTGTCTGTGAAAGCCGGAGGGCAGACAAAGCCAGCGCGTCCAGAGAGAGAGAGCTGAAAGGCCCCGTAGCCTTCCAAGCCGGACGCTGCGATGCTGAGGTGCTTGACAGTCAGATAGGGACCGGAGTACGACACCACGCGAGGGAATACGACGTCATAAAGCATCCTCGAAGAGAAAGTGTCAACGAAGACTACGGATTCCCGCTGCCTTTTGATGTACGATGCTCTTCGCGTGAAATCATTTTGGATGGCTGCCTCAGGTATTGCCACTGCCGATCCCGTGCAGTGAACTTTACCACCTTCTGAGAGGACCTGGAATGACGACTCGTCCGCTGCAAGGCTGGTGTGGATGCTGAAGTCCTGGCCTTCGGAGTAGACAAGCGGCTGGTCAAAGGTCAAATCTGTGAGAATTCGGAAACGGTCCTGCAGTCCCAGCTTTGCCAAACTCATCGCCTCAAGTGCCAGCTCAACGTAGACAGATGCCGGACAAAGCGGAGCTCCTCCGACGTTATGGGCCTTGATGAAATCTGCAAGAGCGGAAACCTTCGATTCGAACAATGTGCCGGTAGAGGATGGCATTTTATTGCCATTCAAGAATTTGTATGGCGCATTTGACGCAGGTGGTTGTTCAGGCTCCGCGGTACTGGCGGCTCCCATGGGTTCTTTGAATGGAACGACGAATGTTGAGGGCGAAAGAGGGTAATGTGGGAGATTTTCCAGGAAATGCGCGCCCGAACCGTTATAGACTTGTCTCCATTGGATAGAGTACCGTTGGAGATATAGTAACCTTAGGGTTGATGTGAGGCTGACCCAAGGCTTTTCAGATGGTTTCAGGGAAGGCAAAAATGATCCCTCAGTGTTCTTCAACGTAGCCCTGATCATGGGGAGAGCTGTAAAAAGATATGTCAGTGCGAAATTAAAAAAGGTATGTCTAGATCCTTCACGGCGAGTTTCGATTCAAACCTGCTGTGAGATGCTCTGAAATGAAGCATTCATGCCATGGCAGAGTACAAGATCTTGGTGCTCAAATTCATGGGTATGAGTACTTCAGCTCCGGCCATCTCATCACGCTAAAGCTCGAGCTCGACCGACCGCTTGATTGGATTGTGCCTGGTGAGGGTGTAGGGGATACTTACTGATAGGTGATGGTCCGACCTCCAGGAACGTCATGGGTTTTTGGCCAGCAATTCCGGAGATGGTCTCAACAGCGTCCACAAATTCAACAGGCTGCCGTGCATGGTTGGTAAAGTATTCCGCGCCGATGTCACTTGCAGAAAGCAGCCTCTTGAGGTAGCTGGACACTATTGGGATCTTTGGACTGCCGGGTTTGACGCCTGCAGCGAGACCGGCGAAATGGTCCATAATCGGATCCATTGCGGCCGAATGGAAGCCGAAAGGCACATCCAGCTGCTTGGCCTTATTTCCGGAGGACTTGCAGAAATCCACAAAGTGCTTTAGCGACTCGAGCGGCCCTGCAACCACACAGTCATCGGTGCTGTTCTTGCATGCGATGGTTATGCCTGCTAGGTTCTCTCTGCTGTGAGCCAGAAGAGCTTCAACTTTCGAGGGGCCGATGTTGCAAGCCACCATGCCAGAAGTAGAATGCTTGCACAGAGTCGTCATCATCTGCGCTCGTCTCGCTACGAGAAGCAAGCCATCACGCAGCGAAAGGGCCTCTGAGACAACAAGTGCTGCGTACTCTCCAAGACTGTGCCCAATCAGGAGATCTGGCATGACCCCCCAAGTCATCCACATTTTGGCCAGGCTGTATTCCAAGACGAAGCAAGCGCATTGAGATACGATGGCCTGATCATTCTGGCTGAGGGCTCCAAAGGCCTCACGATTCTCCCCAATGAGGGGATCGACGCTCGGGAAGCCCATACCGGAAAGGATTCTGTTGCATGCCCGGACGCTTTCAATGAAAGCTGGTGTAGTAAACAGGAGTTCTGCTCCCATGCTCTGGTAGATGCTTCCTTGTCCCGAAAAGACAAACACTGTAAAGTTGCCTTTCGAAGATGGTGCTCTCGGCGGCATCTTTGCTTGCTGGAGCTTCTGGAAGACTTCATCCATAGACTGGCCAGTGACAGAGAGGCGGAACGCATCGAACTCCTGCCTCCGAGAATTTGCTGTATAGCATAGACTGGCGAGTGATGTCTTATTGCGGGGGCTCTCAATGGACTTGCAATATCCCTGACGAAGCTTTTCCAGAGCATCTGCAGTCTTTGCGGAGAGGTTGAGCAGATGGCACGACCGCGTTGCTGAGCCAGAGCTCCTGGGTGGTTTCGCGAACTCCTCGACGATCAACGTGGCATTGGAGCCAGCGGCCCCGAAGTTGTTAAGAAGCGCTCGCCGAGGTGTTCCGGAAGCGGTGCTCCACTCGGTGGTCCGTGTGGGAATGACAATGTTGTGTTCCGCAATCGAAGCAAGGCGCGGATTGAGATTCTTGTACTGGGCCTGGGGAGGTATACGCCGCTTCTGCATCATCAAAAGCAACTTGGCGAGTCCGGCAGCTCCGGAAGCAGCCTCAGCGTGCCCGATGTTGCCCTTTATGGAGGACAAAATCAGTGGGTTGTCCGATGCTCGTGATGAACCGAAAGCCGACTGGAGGCTGTTGACCTCCGCATAGTCACCTGCCTGCGTTCCTGTGCCGTGGGCTTCGACTACGCTGATTGAGTCGGGATTAATCTTGGTCTTTGTAAACAGCCTGTTAAAGAGCTTCGCCTGGGTTTCTGAGTCCGGGTGTGTGATTGACTTCGCAGTCCCGCATTGGTTAACTTCGATTCCACGGATCACTCCGTATACCCGATCGCCTTCAGCCAATGCATCAGATAGGCGCTTGAGAACGAACAAGCCGCATCCTTCCGCACGGCAATATCCATCGGCAGAAGCATCCCATGGCTTGCATTGTCCGCTTGAATTCAGGAAGTGGGCGCGGGAAAGTCCGAGAAACATCTGTGCAAATCAGCAAATGTATCCACTTGTATGGGTGGGAGCCGAATGAATACATCAGGGCTTGAGATAACATTTACGCCACCTGCCAAAGCTGAAGTGCAGTCGCCAGCCTGCAAAGCCCTGCAAGCTTGGTATAGCGCAACAGTAGAGGAAGAGCAAGCTGTATCAATGACAACAGAAGGACCTTTGAGCTGGAAGGCGTAGGAAATCCTGCCGCTGAGAAATGCTCGTAGAGTGCCTTTGGTAGATTTGTCAGCAGAATTCCTGCCCTGTTCATGCGCAGACGCTCACCTGGACTGTAGTAGACATCAATGTCATTCCGAATGTTGTCCACGTAGTCCAAGGTTGCGACGCCCACGTAGACGCCAGTGCTCTCCCGCTGAAATGAGGGCGTGGAGTCGGGGGCATAGCCGGCATCTTCCATGGCCTCAAGCGCTGCATGAAGCAGCAGACGCTGCTGCGGGTCCATGGACTTCGCCTCGCGAGGTGATATCTGGAAAAAGTTATTGTCGAATGCGAAAGGGTTTTCCAGAAAGTTGCCATGCCTGGCATTCATTCTTCTTGGATCCTTGTTTTCGGAGTCCGAATCGTAGTAGTCTGAAATCTCAAATCGGGAAGATGGGATCTGGAACAAGTCAGCTGTTGCCCCCAATGATTTGGAATTGCATCGAGGCATACTTCTTTGACAGAGTTGAGGCCCTTCTCCAGCACCTCCCAGAGTTCACCCGGCCCTTTGCTTGAAGGGTAGTTGACGCTCATGCCAACAATGGCGATGTCGCTTGGAGAAGGACCGCCTCCCGCACCGGACACAGTGTTGTTGATCACAAGCCTTGGATGGCTCGGCATACCTTTCATCGCTCGCAAAAGGGATCTCGAGTTGGGACCTAGCGCGAGTATGCGGTATCTGGACCTACTATCTCGATCTAGCCTTTCCAAAGTGTCTCTGATGAGCAACTCGGAGGTGAGGGTCCAATCGACTCTGTAGATGAGGATGTTCTTCAGAGTTGCTTCCAATAAAGAGCTGGCCGTTCTGGTGGAGTCAAGGTACTTTCCATCAAGCGTTGACCGCACTGGCATTTGTAAAGCTTGCCATGTAGGAAATCGAATGCCTTGTCGTTGCACGTCTCCCATGACTCGTTTCAGGGTCTCCTTCGATACATCGCCGCCATGGTAATACCCGTGGACATTTGCGAAGCGTGAGGACAATGATGCAGGAAGGTATCTTGATTTGAAATCATTCAGTGTTTGTCCCTCCCCACTGAGGGAAATAACATGTTCGGATATGATCGTGGAAATCCGAAGAGGAAGTGTCGGTTGTTGCTATTTACGTTGATAAATAACGCTTTTCTTTCCAATCCTGGGGAGATACTACAACTTACAGATCTGTTGTACTCCGTTAAAAGGTTCTCCACCTCAGGAATGGCCAATCCCTGGACGGTCAGTAACCAGGGTATGTCTCTCAAGGTCTCTTTCGCAACATCTTGGCAGAAAAGAGCACTTCTGAGGCCTACCCAGAATGCTACGCGGAATCCATCTACCGCGATGTTCAAGAAGTTTGGAGAATTTGGAGATGGACACGAGGCGACGACTACTGCTGGAAGGACACCGGAGCAAAATCCGACAGTTTCAGCCAGCCTTGGAGAGGTGTTTGGAAGAGCGCCATCACCCTCTGTTGCGTACGATATGAATTCCAGAATCTGATGGATGTACAATGTGGTTCCCTGGATGACGGGGTTTGTGTGAAGCGAAGAAGGAGGATCGACAAGGCTCTCCGCCGAGGTGAAGGCACTCCCTGCTTCGTCGAGAGCACTCTTCTCACGGGAGGCAAGGCTGTTCAAATCGGATATGAAAGCTTGATGGCAAGCTTTAAGGAAAAGTGAAACAACAGCCGATGTTGAAAGCAGCGAAGGTCTATCAAAAGACAGATTCGAGCCTTGCCCAGCAAAGAGTAGAATATCTCTGGACATCATTGTTGAATATGATCTTGCCACAGACGAGAAGACGATTCAGAAAAGCAACATGGAAATGCGCAGTGGCCGCAATGATATACCGAGGCGCAATCCGGTCCTTCAGCTTTTACGTATCTCTGGTAGCCACCGCGCTACATGAGAAGCCTCAAAGTCAGGGGTAGTCTGATTACTTTACCTGCATAATTTAAAAAGGTTTTTGTTACGGATTATGTACACTGGTACTCCTGGAAGGGTTCATGGCGCAACAGTATCAAAGATCTGGACCTCGCGGCGTAGATTTGCCCTCAAGCTAGCTGATATAGTTTATCGCAAGGCCAAACCAAACCACAGTTGATCCCCTTTAGCCTATCTTGACACTTTAATTGGTATATTTTTTGTAATGTTTGCACTTTAAGTAATTCTCCCCTCCGGAATGCTTGCAGCTGCATCAACATGGATCGGAAAACTCGTTCTTGGCAGTCCACCAGTGGCCGCGCACCTAAGAGCCTTGAGGTGTGACTGTGCATACAGAGTTGAAATGTTTATCTAGACTTAAAAGTAGACGTAAAGAAGTTGTGCTAAAGGTAAAGATTATTGTGTAGAGTTTCTGTGTATGGCCCATGAGTGACTGCCCGGAAATGTTGTCCGGGTCTCAGGTCTTGCAGCAGCGGCCCGCCGTCGAAACCGATGCTACAAACTAGGAACTGAGATAAGCAGAAGCTTAATGGAAATGGAGTCCTCGTTACTTAGAAGTAAGAATACTTTGCGTTCAACCACAAAATTGGAAGGCTGCAACGATGATCATCAACCCCTGCTTCCAAGGACCCGCGTATGTCAGATTTACTCCGGCCCTCGGTAGGTGGGTCTAGGAACGGTACGCTGGAACCCGCGCCGCTGCATTCATTTCGAACAAGACAAGAGTTTGAGTACATCTGCGCTTCATATCGCTGCTGTCTGGCGTCGTGGATATTGTCGAGGCGCACGCTTTGTTGCTGCTTTGCCGATAAGCACGACGACTCAACAACAACTTCTCAATTTACACGCTCTACCGCTTTTCCTCAGAAAATATGGTCGAGTTCAAAAGGCAGCCATTCCAACGCGCACGGTTTGATCCACTCAACCGAGATGGTGTGGACTCTGCGGCGCAAGATACCATACGCTCCTTGCCGGATCTGATCAACTTTAATGCTGAAGTCAATCCAGAGCATACCTTCTGCCTCCAAGCAGAAGCAAAATACTCCAAGAGCCCTGCAGTCACTGCGAAAGGAACCTATGGAGTGTCTCGCATTAGTTTCAGAGAGCTTAAGCATGCCGTCGATGTCTGTTCGGTTTGGCTGAAAGAAAACTCTGTCAGGTCTGAGCCTTTGGCAAATGGCTCAGAAAAAGGAAAGAACAAACCGTCTCCGGTGGCTTTGTATATGGAAAGCGATGTCGGTCTCTTCATCTATCTTGCAGCGCTTCTGGCTTCAGACATTCCCGTAAGTCTATTATCACGTCCCTTGCTACTTCCTCCAGGCCAAGGGATTTACATTTTACCTGCAGGCCGTCCTCCTTTCAGCAAGGTTGAGTCCTGAAAGTACCCGGCATCTCGTGAAGGAGACAGGTGCACGATCAATCCTTGTGTCAAAGCGGACCGAGCGCATGATCGCCGAAGAAGTGGCTGATGTCGTCGCCGTCAAAGTTGCCGTCTCGTATTCATCTTTCCTTCAGTCCGCTGCGAAATCGGAGCATGCAACTACTGCGAGCTACGGCCAGCATATGGTGGTAGATGAAAAAGATACCAATGTCCTAATACTCCATTCATCGGGCACGACAGGCTTGCCGAAACCCATCCGCCTGGCGCATCGTTACCTCCTTGGATACGCCGCTTGCCACGAATTTGAGGAGCAACAAGACGTCGACTGGCCAAATCTGTCCACCTTGCCCCTATACCATGGCTTTGGCTTGCTAGCGCCCTGCCTTAGTCTTTCAGTGGGCATGTGCTGCTGCTTCCCGCCTTCTTCCGTCATCCCCGCCGCACACTCCACATTACAACTACTCTCTTCATTTGAGGCGCGTTCCTTGATGACTGTACCCAGCATTCTTGAGGATATCATCAACATGCCGGAAGCGGAGCGTGGCCCCGCGCTCTCGCTCCTACGCACTCTACACTTTATTGCCGTTGGAGGTGGGCCTTTGAAACTCGATGTTGGCCAGGCTCTGGCCACAGACGGTGCCAACATTCTCAACCACTATGGCGCAACTGAGATTGGTGCCATTGCACCGATATTCCGGCCTGGCGCAGACTACGATTGGAGGTATCTCAGATTGCGGACCGACTTGGGACTGCAGCTCAACCCTGTCACATCAAAGGATGCAGGTGAAGGTCCAGAGAGGTTCAAACTCGTTGGATTTCCATTCGGATGGGATAGACCTTTCGAGATCCAGGATGAGATAGTGAAAAGACCCAATTCCCAACATCTCGAGATCAAGATCCTTGGCCGTCGGGACGATCTTATCGTCCTCAAGACTGGAGAGAAGGTTTTCCCCCGCATACTCGAAGAGGCTTTGTCCAAAGACCCTTCCATCAAAACAGCTATTTGTGTTGGTCAAGGCCTTTTTGAGATCGGAGTCCTTGTTGAACCGTCCAGTTCGGCCCCTCCAGACCCGGACCTCTTCGTGGAGCACGTTTGGAATCTCATATCTTCCATAAACCCCTTGATGGACCAGCACGCTCAGGTATCATCTAAGCGTGCTATAATCGTCAAACCATCCGGGAAGGCTATTCCACGATCAGATAAGGGCTCCGTGATGCGGAGAGAAGTCCACACTGTGTTCAAGCAGGAGATAGATGCGGCTTATGAAGCGCTGGAGCTAGAATCTTTCAATGCCAACGTATCCATTGACATGGATCATCTTGAAGACGGCCTCCGAGGCTTGGTGGAAATGGCCATGGACAACAAGCTCGCCGTCGGTACATGGAATGCTGATGACGACTTATTCGAGCTTGGGATGAACTCCTTGCAAGCCACCAGACTCGCACGCTTCTTGAACTCTGCTGCTGAAAGAGCCTGTCCAGGAGTACTCTTGGACACACGACTCTCGTCTGCCTTCGTGTACCAGAATCCTTCTGTCTCTGACCTGATCGAAGCCATCCGGAGGATCATATCCGGCGAGAAAACGCAGATGAACGGGTTTTCGAACCGAAGAACCCACATTCAGGCCCTTGCAGAAGAATACCTCCAGGAGATCGGTCCAGATGATTTCAGTTCTGCGGGATTCGGCGACGGTAAGGCGGTTGTGCTCTTGACTGGTTCAACCGGGAATCTTGGGGCTCACACCTTGAGCTGTCTTGCAAGAAACCGTCATGTTGCCCAAATCATCTGCCTGAACAGAGCCATCACAGGAGAAGAGCAAGACGGTACAGCTGTTGCATCAAGGTCTCGCCAGGAGCGCGTCAATTCCGCCGCCGGTGTGGTTTTGGAACCTCAGGCATGGACAAAGATCGAGTTCCTGGCTGCCAACATGCAAGCAGCAGACCTGGGACTCACTCAAGATCAACGAAAGCACCTGGTTAATACCATCACGCACATTGTTCATCTCGCCTGGCCTATGGATTTCAACCGGAAGCTAATCAGCTTCAGACCACAGCTCAACGCCCTCAAGACACTGATCGATATCAGTCGCGCAGCTCACAGTGTCCGGCCACACATCAGGCCGAGGGTCATGTTCGCCTCGTCAATTTCCGTAGTCAGGCATTACCGAGATCAGACAGGTTCCTCAATCGTGCCTGAAAAGCTATTTAAGGATCCTCTCATTACCACCTCCATGGGCTACGCAGAAGCGAAATGGGTTTGTGAACGGATGCTTCACCGTGTCGGGCAAAGGCACTCACAGGAAGTTCAGCCTATGATTGTACGCATCGGACAATTGAGCGGTCCGGAGCAGGAGGGGATCTGGAAAACGGAAGAGCACATACCGGCGCTCATTAAAGCTTCGCAGATGATATCTGCATTTCCATCTCTACGAGGAGTAAGCCTTCATGCTCTGAATTGTCTCAATTGCATCCCCAATGCTAATCTGAATACAGGATTTCTCATGGCTTCCTGTTGATCGTGCTGCCAGAGCTCTCCTTGACATTCTCTTCCAGACCGAGTCCGTGACAGAACAGTTCTATCATCTGGAGAATCCCATCCGGCAAGACTGGTCGGCATTGGGCACCTTCGTTATCGACGAGTTGAAGCTCCAAGAGAAGTTTGTTCCTTTTGAGTCCTGGCTTGAACGTGTGGCCGCAACCGGCTACGCTACGAGTCTTTCTGAGTTCTTTCAAAATGAGTTCCAGAGCCTTGCAAACGGTACAGTGACACTGGACACGCAGATTGCAAGGAGAACATCAGTCCACTTGCGCGGAAGTAGTGGCATCAGCAAAGACTTGATTGTGTCATACATTCGGACGTGGAAGAAAACGGGATTTCTTGTTTGACGTACCTGGTTCATTGTGGTTTCCCTTGGTTAAGTATCCCTCCTGGCATTTTTCAGCAATCTTGCGTAATTGAAAGCAATTCTCAGACATTTTCACGAGTCAATGAGCCTTCCTGATATCCATTGTTAGTGACCCACTCTATCACACATGGGATTTGAAAGCACCATGCTCTCGGTCCAGAGCCTCATCAGGCAACTTGTAGACTTAATGGCGCTTCTGGGAGCATTCGAAGAATCTCAGTCCTCAGTGTGTACGTACTATACTCGCTAATCATCACTTGCTAGTACCCTACAGCGTTGCATCTGCAATCAGGACCCCGAACGGCACAGCAGGAAGGCCGAGTCCAGAAGTCTGTGGAATCGGAGCAGCAGATGACGTATGGGTGGATATGCAACGCTGGCAACACCAGGGCAATGATCTGTGCGGGACCTTGCAGCCCAAGACAACAGCGACCGGTGAACCACGTTCAGCATCGCTTCCGCTCGACCGGCTCACACCACGGACCCAGCTTACACTCTGCTCCTACCACTGAGTGACTATGTGGGCGGTTTCAGCGATTCCTGCTCCCCATTGGCCGACATCCGCTCGGACGAATACGAACCGGAAGTGCTGACAGCCGCAGGCGCTTCCAGCTGCTGCTGCTGCCTACAATGGATCAACGAAATCTTTGCCAGCCTACCGGATATCTCTCCGGTCAGCTCGGCGTTTGATGACGTCCTGCAGCGCACCAGAAATGCAATCTCAGCTTTCAGTCGTCTCTTGGCATGCAGATACCCCCACGGTACTTCTGCCGCCATTATAGTCTCCTTCCTAGCACAGAAAGTTTTGGCTATCTATCGGGAAATCTTGTATACTTCGTGTACATGGCTGCAGGCGGAAGCACGTTTAGCAGAGGCCGAAGCGCCACAGCTTCAGCTGGGCTCGTACACGATCGACGGCGAAGACGGGGCAATCTTAAGACGCCAAATAATGCTGTTGGGTCTTCGTAAGATTGATTCGATGCTGGAACAACTAGTGCAGAAGGGAAGGGATGGAGACGGGGAGTGTGGCCGGGTTTGCGTTACGCTGCGAACATTCCTGCAGGCAAAATTGCAGGCCGCCATCGTGCAAGCCTCAAAAGCCTGAGGCGATCTTGCCAAGGGGATTGGCGTGTCAAAGCACGGTAAGTACCATAGTTGATATGCCAAGCATACCCAAGACTGCATCCTTCTTGCGCCAACTTGTCTTGCGTCGACTTGCCAATCTGGTAAAGCTATTTTTACGACACATCAATGCTTCCACTTCCCGTGCATGACCACGTGTGGCCGCACTGTTGCAGCGCTTTGAGAACTAACATTGTTTCCTCTCTCCCTCTCTCTCTTCGAAAGATCAACGCCTGGAAGCTGGTGGATGACATGCTCACATAAGATTAAGAGAACCTCTATCCAACAGATACTCCGGTCCTAATCCCAAATGTTAAAAAAAAAAACGAATACATAGCCAGATGCGGAGCTTGTCCTATAGGGCATTTGGACGGGCACTGCAACTTTAAAGAGCCCCGCCGTAGGAGGCGCTGCGCCACGCGCGGTGGCCCGACGCGAGATCCATGGCGGGATCCTTCGCGCGCCAAGGCCTTCAAACAATATGCTAATATCTGCGCTTTACTAACAAATTGTATTTGTCCCTCAGGATCAAATTAAGGCCATTGGTGGGTTTGCAGCCCCAGTGCCCTCTTCCGTGCGCCGAACACTGCCTTCGTCACCGTTCGACAGGCGCCAAAGAGGCCTTGGGCTAATCATCCTTAGAGTTTGACTTTTCGGCCCACCTCCGTCGAGTGTTGGTAGCTCCCGTGGGGGCCGATGCGGGCTGGGCTCGCGTGCAGCGCGGCTCGCTTGCCCCGGTCCCGCCGGGCATAGTGTTAAGCATCAAGCTCCTGGAAATAAATTCCAATGCGAGCAGTAGCTGCTGCTTGGCGGGCCGAATTTGCCCTTGCAGCATGCCTAATGGGGAAGCTTTGCAGCGCCGAACACGGCGTCGCCGGGGTGGTAGTGCTTCGCTGCTGCACGCCATGAAGGCGGTCATCCCACAGACACACTCCGGTCCCACCATGACGCTAGGCACCCACCAGGAATAACGGAACGCGTACGCGGTAGACTTAAAACAGAAAGTGATGCTCACGCTCGATCGTTGCAGCCTGATCGCGCCCCGTATTCTCGGCGTCGCGAAGTCCAATTCCCCAGGTGGGTCATCAATCGGCCGATATATACACTCCCAGATGTCACACAGTGCTCCAAGCCGATGACGGAAGCAGACGATCACCTCTACATGGGGTTCGTGCGCAGATCGTTGATCCACCCCCGCCATTGATTCAGACGCCGTTTCGAGTTGGTTCTCCCGATCCCGAGGCGATAGTGGTCCGTCGTTCTAGACCTCCCATTGCCATGTGAACGCGGGAATGCAGGGTCCGAGATGGGCTTCACTCGGCTGATTGACTGCGGCAAAAGAGCACCGCCTGTGCCTTCACTTCAACGCTGCACACCGCTCTCCAATTGTTGCATGCCGTTGTTGGGCGCCTCGTCACCTGCTGACAATCCTTCCTCCAGCAGCGTTTTCGGTCTCCGTCTGGGATCCTCCCCCTGCGCAATCCTTCGAATTTCACCATCGACAAGGGGCCTACAGGGCTAACGCGCGAAAGGAAGAGCCCGTGCCAAGCGCACCCAAAACACCGGAAGAAAGGCGCATCAATCGGCCAAGACAGGCCGGTTTCTGACTCATATAAAACATAGGATGCACAGCCGCATCAGCATGGTCCGCTGTAGGGCGCGGAGATCGGAAGGGCCTTATCAAGATAAGCACTGTTGCACCCGATGCATATGCTGGCCGCTGGCTTTTGTATATATTGGCCACAACAGTAAGTCCGGCTGTCCTTGCCGCTGGCTAAAGTGCGCCCAGACAATGTCCAAGGCTGTGAAGAAGTGGACACCCGAGGAGGACAAGATACTGCTGCAACAGGTGTCTCTGTTATGTGTGTATCATTGAATCGAATCGTGGCGAGCACAACGGGCTGACACTCTCAAGCCAGCCAAGGCAAGGCCAAAGATTGGACTGCCATTGCAACCGCCGTGCCGGGTCGAAGCAACAAGGATTGTCGGAAGAGGTGGTGTAACCACCTCGTAGGCGGGCTCCGCAAAGGCCCGTGGGACCCGAGCGAAGATCGAAGGCTCGCAATTGGCGTGAAAGAGTACGGTTTGCAGTATGTGTCCCACAACACTCCATGAGAGGAATCGAGCGTGGAAGTAACGCGGCATTTGCAGATGGACGCTTGTTGCGGAAGAGGTTGGCACGCGAAGTGCAGATCGTCAGCATCCCTTTCGAAGCGCGCCCTCAAACACGCCCAGCCAGACTGACATGGGCAATGCAGAGTGTGCAAAACGGTGGCAACACTCGTTGGATCCGACACTCGATCACAGCAAATGGACCGGGGAGGAAGTAAGTCTCAATCTGCAAGCTCAGGGAACTAGCCCTCCTGCTAACCTTGAACGCAACAGGAGCAGGCATTACTGAAAGCAGTTGAGAAGCACGGCCGTGCCTGGAAGCAGATTCAGACGCAATACTTCCCTGGTAGGGCGACAAACAACGTCAAGAACAGGTTAAGCCTCCAAAACGCCAGAAAGAGACCCGTGGCTAATGTGAAGAGAAGATACGTAACTTTGACGCGAAAGCGAGACTCACAAAGCGGAGACGGCAAATCGCAGTACGCGTCCAGTTGCAATGGGGATAACGACAACGCGGATGGCAGCAGTGACAGAATGATGACTCCTTCACCTGGAGATACGACTCTCATGGTCTCTAACGACGAGGTGTCATCACTCGACCCGATGTTGCAAAACCCGGACGACTGCTTCGATTTCGATCTTCTGGCCGGGATGAGTCCTTCGATCCCGCAAACATCCGCTTCTATGGACTTGGAAATGACACCCGTTGACGCTTTCCCGACAGATATACCATTTGATCTCAGCACCAACTACGCCACCATGGACGGTTCGTCGGCGTCTGACAGTGTAAATGATACGCTGTTCTCCAACGATTCCGGTCGCCGCCCATCCTGCGGCACACAGTGCGACCTTCAAACTGGCACGCACTTCAATTCGGAGACAGATCCCCAGTCGATGTTGGTGAACATGGCCTTTCTTCAGAGCCGACCGGCGGAATTTGTATTGACGATCGACAACCCTCCTGCTGAGACAATAACGGGGATCATGGGTGTGTTGGCGCATTCAAAGACAAGATTTAGAATGGAAATGAAATGATTTTCTTTTTTTTTCCCTGAAAGATTTGGACAAAGATTTCTATTTGGGAGATGAGAATGGATTTAAATTTGTTTACGTTCTACGGTCAATAGAGTAAGTCCCCCCCTCCATACTAACTAGGCCAGTTTCAAACCTTGATGCTAAGGAACGACTGTAGATTTCTCTTGAATGCTAAGAATAATGCAAGCTACGGACCATCAAATCATCCAGAGCTAAATCATTCATCCGGATGTCTCGCGCCCCAGTTTCGCTGCGCATATGCGACAGGATGAATGCTTCCACTCCGGACGGTTCGAAGCATAACCAAACAATTCGATGCAATGTCAACATGAGATCACGAGTCAGTATGCTTACAAATGTTCCGTAACTTCGATATTTCGAGATCACAAGGAAAAGTTCCTCCCTATTTCAAGCTAACTCAGAATCTGGCAAGACGACCTCGACCAAAGACACTTGACTCCTACAGTCCCAAATCTTGCGCAGCTTCAGTCCCGCACGCCCAACTATATCACGGAATTCAGCCGGCGTTCTCTCGATACCGTTGATGATGGACATCATGGCCAGATCACGCTGGTGGGAGTAGCGGGTGTAGTAACCCCAGTTCGCCGGAAGGGGTGTCGGAGCCGGTGGAAGTTCCGGAGAACCAAGAGTTGTGTTCATTACCTGATCACTGCACATCATCGCCGAGTAAGTGAGTATTTGAGATTGGTGAGTAGTGTGCAACAAAGGTACTTACCAGATCAGAATCCTTGATCGCGGACCCATGCTCGGCCTGATGGCGGACAGAATCTGCACGCAGTATTCGTCGGACCAGTCATGCATGATGTACCGGAGCCAATATACATCGGCGTTTTGGACAGGGTTTATTTTGAAGAAGTCGTGGGGGGTGAATGTTACCCGACCTTGACTCAAAGCGGTTGGGTTCTCTTTTGGCCATACCACTTCTTGGGCTTGCTGCAACGCCGGAGCCCGGTCCTGGACCACGAACTTGAGGTTCTGATACAGGTGAGACAATTGAAGGCAGAAGCCACCTGAGAGACTGTTGGTGAGTGATCGTTGAGACAAATTGGCCGTTGAAAATCTTACCAACTCCACCGCCTACGTCGACCACGGTAGCAGACCCCAGCCTATCCCAGGGATAATCTGATGAAAATAGTAAGCGAAACAACTCAGGTCTTGTTTGCTAACACTCTTCTCACCGTACAAGTGCGCCTTTCCAAAGACTCTACCACCACCAAGCATAGCCAAACCAAACACGGCATGCTCCGGTCGAGGCACTAACTCGTCGTCGGTTTTGCCAGCAACGGTCTTCTCTAACTCGGCACCAAATGGACCAGGGTATGCGCTGTTCACTCCGTTTGAGCCGCAGTTTCCGTCCAGCAAGGACTTGGCTGGAACCTTCTCTTCAAGCCATTCCCAACGTGGCTTTGTGGTGTTGGCAGCAGCCTGGAAGGCTGTGTGCTTGACATCGTAGGATGAGCCGATGGTGGGGTCGTTGAGTGTCCTTGGGAGATAGTCGGATGCGCTGTAAATATCGAGGCCGCTGTAGGGAGATATTGATGTTAGCCTATCAGGCGCAGAAGGATGGGAATACGTACAAGAGGAGGATATATGCACGAAGAGGCTCGTTTCCCACAAGGGCGGCAGAGACATTGTTGTTGGCGAAGGTGTTCGCGGAAACCTCGTTGAAGATGTGAATGGAGCACAAGCAACGCAGGATGCGAGCTACTTGTGTCAGCAAGCAGCAATCTTTGGGAACTTGGGTGGATCCAGTACTTACACAGCTTCCGGGATTCAATGCTGATCACTTTGGCAATGTTGTCCACGTGCACTCCCGCCTCACCCGCATCCGCGAGGACATCGGGGACGCGCTTATCAGCAGCAATGTGCAAGCAGCGTGCCTCGAAATACTGGGAGGAAACTTCAAGAACGCGGATGCTCGGCTGGCTCACAAGCTCGGTCAGTTTGCCGGCTGCCGAAAGGAGCGCCCTTTGAGCATCGAAGAGGGGCTTGGCCGGAAGTTCTCCTTTCGAGGCTTCGTTGAGCTTGAGGACCGTTTCGATGGATGAATGAATAAGGCCTCCGAGCTGACGAAGTTGGGCTACTGAGTGAGCATCCATGATTGAAGGTTATTGTGATGTGAGAAGTTGGCTTCTACTGCTGTACTGGTAGACGGTGATTGTAAAATAAAGGCCCCATAGAGATACCCCGCGCTGCAGATCTACAGCATATTCTTGACATCGAGTATCGAGCCCGGAGTAGCGATTCTCAGAAGTAGAGTAATCTTGAATTGTGTGCAGGTGGCGTAAGATCTTACGCCACCTGCGACGACGGGACCGGAGTATCGCATTCTGACAATGAGGACCGAAGAAATACTAAAAGATCCGGGCGTTATGGTGTCCGTGTAATGATTGCGCAAACAAAAGCAAACGATGGCAAAGTCAATTTCTCCATACACTTGGGGGCGAGGCTTCAGAGAGGCCACTTCCGGTGAGCCGTGGAAGTGGGAGCCAGCCAGTGATGACGAAAATGATGCCTACGTGCCGCCGCCCTCCAAAGAACTAGTTACATCAACCGTTCACAATCACCTCGGAACCAACGTGCTGCGCACCTGGCCCACACTTTATGATGGCACAAATTCTCCGCATGGAGTACCAGATTGGTGGAAGCCCTCCGACGAGGTTGATGTGCTCATCTGTGGAGGTAAGACGCTGCAATTCCATCTGATGAGCATGAACTAAAAGCACGGTTCCTGCGCAGCTGGACCCAGCGGACTGGAAGTAGCCCTGAGTCTGGTTAGACAGGGAGTTTCTTTTCGCATTGTTGGTAAGTCTATGTGACACTGCAGAATAAAGCGCAAGAAAATGCTTACTCGTAGATATCTTCAAAGACAAAGCGGAGGGTCCGCTTGTGGCAGGCCGTGCTGATGGCGTTCAGCCCCGTTTTCTCGAAATTCTGAACACCTGGGGTCTTGCGAAGGAGGTCCACGAGGAAGGGCCCATCATCGAGCGTACTGCCATTTACAAGGATGGTGAAAAGCTTTTCTTCAACCGCTCTCATCAATCGGACTCCCGGTACCGCGGACTCCATGTCATCACCCAGGGGCAGATCGAGAGAATCTATATTCGAGACCTGATGCGTCATCAGGTCCTCGTGGAGCGCAACACCACATTGAAAGAATACAGTGTTAAGTCCGGTACATCTCATCCGGTGCATGCAACCCTGATCAATGAACGTACCGGCGCTGAGGAACAGGTTCGCGCTAAGTTCTTGGTTGGAAGTGATGGGGCGGCCAGCATGATCCGCAAAAGTCTTTCCATTCCATTCGATGGTATCAGCACTGACATCTACTGGGGAATCATGGATTGTGTATTTGAAAGTGACTACCCTCATGCCTGGATGTTCGGGTGAGTGCCAATCCCTCTTACTGGGAAATCTTCCCGGCTGACGGTTATATCAGGTCTGTCATTAGCTCCAAGCATGGCGGATGCGTCATTATTCCAAGAGAGGAGGGATACATCAGGTTTGCAGATCTCAACCACAGTTTTGTGACTTGCCGAAGCTTATACTCATCCAGACTATACACGCAGCTGGATATTTCCCACACTGGTCCGATTGCGGCGTCGCGCCAGACCAAAGACGCTTCCTTTGCGGAAGCAGGCGGTAAAGTTGACGTGCACTCCATCACTCCTGATGAGGTCTTGGAGCAAGCAAACAGAATTTTCTCCCCGTACAAGTTGAAGTTTGCAGCTCCTTTGAGCTGGTTCGCTGTCTGGAAAAGTAAGTTGCACATGATCCGGTTGTTCCCAATCCTGGCTCGTGACTCCGAGACGCTCTGAGAGTAGCAATGCTGACTGAATAATCTCAAGTTTCGGAGCGGGTTGCGCGCTCCTTTTCATCTCATGATCTTCGTGTGCATCTTGCTGGTGATGCGGCGTAAGTGATCAAACGATTTCTCATGATCAGCGTACACTGATAATGTAATGAAAATACAGTCACGTTCACAGCGTCATGGGCGCTTTTGGTTTGAACGCATCCATCATGGACGCTTCCAATCTTGGCTGGAAAATGGGATTGGTGGCCCAAAACAAAGCAAAGCTTGAGTCTCTCATGTCAACCTACAGCCCAGAGCGTCGGGAGCATGCTTGCCGCATCATCGAAACGTCTGGGGAATACCTGCGTTTTGTCTGTGCCACTGAGCTCCAGATCGCTGATGTGAGAAACCCGGAGAACCAGCCATATTCTACATCTACGAACGGGGTCGCTGCCAACGGTGCTACCAAGGAGGCTGAGGAAGAGAATGGTCTGAAGAAGGGAGAGGATCAGGCAATTCAGCGTGAGAAAGACTTGAAATTCCTTGCTAGCTTCTTTGGCAGGAATGGCCAGTTTCTCCTCGGTGTTGATGCTCCATTTGGCACTTCCGTCCTCGCTCCGCCGCAGGGTTCCAAGGCAGACGGACATCAGTTGCAACCGGTGAAGGTTAATAACGGCGTTCGGGCTCCCAATCCTCGCATCTGTTTCTCAACAGAGGAAACAGGCTACCTCTACGACAAGATGACCGGGCCGGCCACCTTTCATATCCTCATCTTCGCATCCTCTCTTACCGGCACTGTTCGCCGTCGAGTCTCAGGCTTCGCTGCCGCTCTCCAGTCAGGCGGCTTCTACCATGAGTACGGCGGACCAGAGCGATTCAACATCCTTGTCTTGGTTAAGCGTTTGCCATGGGAAATCGACGGGCTCATGTTGACGCCAGAATTGCAGCTTTTGAAAGAACATGCAACAATCTTGTATGATGACCGTGCTCCTGATGAGGATGCTCATACCATATGGGGCGCAAACCACTCCAATGGCGGTCTGGCAATTGTACGCCCAGATCTTTGGGTCGGCATGACAGCATTCCCGGATGATGTTGACCGGATTTCGAAGTACTTTGATGGATTTCTTCTACCGGTTCATGGTGAAAAGTAGACTGTGGGCTAGTTAGGAGACTTGAAAGAGGCATGATGGTGTCTACAGTGTTCCAGTTTTGCGAGAATATCAATATGTATACCCGTTGGAAGACGCTTGCTCTACCACTCCTATCAGGATCCGCTACGCATCTAGAAGGGTTCATGAGTATTCAAAAACATTCGAGATGATTCCAAATCTTTTGGAAATGGGCAACGGGAATTCTCCAATATATTAAAGCATCATTGTAGCTTTTGCTTTTCCCTAGAATTTTGATGCATGTGCGGAGTTGAAGTATTTACCCGGACATGAAAATGTAGTAAGACGTGGACATTAACACATTCGGATGAAGGCTTACCGGCTACAGAGCTCAGTACCGGCAATGTAGTGCTCTCCAGTCCTGGAGTCGGATTGTGTGGTTGGATGTTGGGATAGGTCGCATGAGAAAGCAGAAAGGGGAGAGGGGGGAGATCGCGACACGAACCAGATTTGGCAGCAACGCTGTACCAAGGCCGAGGCAGGGAAGGCAGGAAACTGGAGCAATACCATTGCGAGAGAGCCGTTTCGGAGTGCATCACCCTGCCTTTCTTGTGATTTTCGTGACTGCTGCCGGGAAGAGCGGAGAAGGAAGCTGAGCAAACCCCATACGCTCCGCAACCCCCCGACGATGCGGGTCGGAATGCTGCGTTCATTGAAATGCAGCCGATCGTGTTTCAGTAAAGTGAAATGAAACCTGGCAAGAGGAAGGAAGGATGGGGTAAAGAATCAGCTGCACTGTGATGTTCAATCGAAGGTGCCTGAGAGAGAGCAAGAGAGAGAGAAGGGTCGCCTCCAGGAGCTCTATAGACAGAACCCGCTGTGGGTGTGTGATCTTGCCACGGCCAATAAAGTACCCGCGCGTATGCTCTTCTGACGTTGTGTCGGGAACCTGAGCGTAGCTACCTTTTGTTACCACTATGCTAAACGTAAGGAACTGTGGGAATGAATGTTGTGATTATTTAAGGCGAAGAGGTAAGGAGAGGACGCGCCTGGTGTCGCTGCTGGTTTGGATGGTAGGACGCTCAGCCAGCCGCATCACCATTAATGTTGCGTTTCAGGATGTCGTCATACGGTGCACTGCAAGAATGGATGTTGTCGGTGTCTGTTGTCGAGCTGCGTGATCGTCGTTGCTCGGCTTGCGTACGGTGCGATGGGGTTGTGGAGAAGAGCAGCCTCCGGTGGACTTGCTGGCCCTTCGCCCCGACGAAACGAGAGAGCTTCTGAAGGGCGTGTGGCGGGGCGGGGATAACGTCTGTACCATGGTCAAGCAGATGTGGTCCGACATGGTCGGGATCGTGGAATCTTGAAGACGCCCGCAGCTGCCCCGACGGGAGCCCGCCGTAAGATGCAAAAAAAATGGCGGCGGATGTTCAGAATGGTGCACTGGGTTGAGAGACAGGTCATCCTTTGCCGCAGTGGCCTGCGGATGGATGGCTGAGAAGTGGTGGAGGAAGGGAGGGCGAGTTGTTGCGTCATGCAGAGCGCGGGCGCTAAGGACGACTTTAGTCCTGGAATGGAAAGGCGGCCGAGCGGCGTTCCGACGGTCGGCCGCTAAAAGTCATTGCCGATTGCGCCTTGGGACAGCGCCACCAGTACTACGGCTGGCACCGGTCACACCCGTTTCCCCCCGTTGACTATGCTTGCTCTTGGTGTAGAGGCATGCAGCATGCTTTTGCTGTCAATTTTGACGTTAAGGCGCTTTGAATACTTTGTTAAACATTGTTACGTCTAATTGTGTAGGCATACGCCCGGACATGATCCTACAAACATATGCGAAGCCCCTGAGAAGTGCGATTGCAATTGAATATAGATACACATTCAGTATGTCCAGCTGAAGCTTTCATCAGTACAAGCTGACTCTATTCGCGCGTACGGATGAACGCTTCAGCGCCCCACGCCGCGCTCTTTCCCCCTGCTTGCAGTTCCAAAATAGAAAACCATAAGGAGAAGTCACTGACCATCTCAAGCCGTAGTTTCCATAACATTTACCAAAAATATCTCCAGAATCAGCTAATTAGACGCTGACAGATTCTCATGCCCACCAGACCCATCAATATATATCCGTAACGCCTTTTTTCCGTAGAACTTACTGTTGTATCCCACAAAAGCGCGCTTTACGGTTAATCTCCGGCTTGGCTCTTGATTTATCCATATAGGCAACAACAGCCGTTTGGTTTGCAATCCAACTCATCCATAGCCCGGCTGGCACAATTGGTCAGCGCGTGAGACTTTTATGGCTATTCCAAGCCTCCAAAGTAATCTCAAGGTTGGGAGTTCGAGCCTCCCGTCGGGCGTTGCGTCCTGAGTTTTCTTTTGCAATTTTGTTTTGTAGCTTGCCACGGAACACAAAGCACCCGTGCTTGCTCTTCTTGACGTTGCGTCAAGGCCGACATGGTCCTGCGAGATTTGATTGTAGGTACGGATCCGTAAGCTCCAAATACTCCGCCAGACAAATCTTGCCGCAACAACAAATTACTTGCGCTGTACTATTCCAGTACAATGTACTGGGAAGAGGTTGAAAATTTTCAGCGACCAACCGTCCTCTCAACGTGACGTCCTCATCGGTAGAGAGTCTGCCGAAGGTGAGCCATCCAGACTTGACACGTTGACATTCTTTTTTTTTTCGAGGGAATGCCCGGACTCGGAACGGATGTCACGCACACAACCCGTGTTGGGGCACAAGAAGGGAACGGGGGTGAGGATGTTGCGTACGCCGAACCCCCCGACACGGAGGGCCCTAATCGTGCACGATTAGGGCCCTATGATGACAAGAACAAGGAGATAGAGATGATTTTCGAAGAAAGAGAAGCTACGATCGCCAAGCCACTAAACCGATTTAGCCGACGGCTGAGTAAGCAAGCCCCTCCGGAACATCAAACGTCTTCGGGCGTTCTGCTTATGAGAAATTGCGTATCCAGTGTAGACCGACCTAGAGAGATGGAGACGTGATGCGATGCATCTCGAAGGCGACAGATTCCATGGTGCTAGTGTATTCAGTTGGTCCTGATGCGATTGGCCTGGATTGATGATTCTGGACGGCGCCCAGTGTCCAAACGGCTCTCCTTCTCTGCAAGAAGTTTCGACGAGTTTAGTAAAGTAGACCACTCAAGAGATAAAATAGGCATGACTTTTTTTCTGTCCCTGACTGAGGCGACTCCAGAGAAAACAAAGATGAAGAGCAAGAGGTATCGAATGCTTTCTTCCCGACTACCCGCCATCGCTGTCGTGCCGTTCCTTGCTCAAACGGATCGATCATCTCGAAGACTGCGTCTGGGGCGTGGAGCGGTCTTCCGGTTATGGATTCGTGGGTCGGCCCGTTGTTAATACCATCAGCGACATCAGAATCAGCTGAAGGAATCAGAAGACCTCGACTTCCTCCGATAACCCAACTTCAGAAATCATCGACACCACAGCACCTTTTTCCCAACACATCGCTATCATCAGCAAAACCATGTCTATACTAAAATGAAAAAGTTTAGTAGAATTACCATCATTGAAAAAAATATCATAACCGTGTCTGATTGCTGGAAGTACCCCACATCACCTTAGTGCGATGAGGAGGCGTATTTTGCTCATATTTGGTCTTGAAGCCGTTATTGTCGCACTTGTGGCTGACCGACTTATCTCCCTCGGAGCTTTCCATCTTTCTTTTTACTAGGGTCATCCGACTTGTTGCCCTCGAAGTTATCCAACTCGTCACATTGAGAATTGTCTGCCCTGTCTAAATTTTCAGCGAAACCATCGTAGTTGTCGCGATCAGCGCAAGGCTATCCCACTCTCTCGGAACTCGCTCCTTAATCGCGCGTCACAGCACCTCCTCCCTCTACCCCTGTCGCTGCTTCGCGGGATAAGCATCGTTCGCAATCTGCTCAACGAACACCTCAAGTGCCTCCACCAGCACCTGCTCGCGGGTCCAGCTACAGACCGCCCCCACGTCCAAGTGTGCCGCGCTTGGCGCGCCTCGCGCGATCGTTGTGGTTCTCACTACCAGGCCACCACCGCCGCCGGCGGCGGTCTCGCGCGATCATTGTGCTTTTTGCTGCCAGCCCCTCGCGCGGTCGTTATGTTTCTCGCTGCCAGGCCACCGCCGCCGCCGCCGGTCCCGCTATTGCCAACCCCTCGCGCGGTCGTTGCGGTTTTCGCTGCCAGGCCACCGCCGCCGCCGGTCCCGCTACCCGCCAGCCCCTCGCGCAGTCGTTGCGGTTTTCGCTGCCAGACCAACGCCACCACCGCCGGTTCCGCTACCCGCCAGCCCGGTCTCTCGCGGCCGTTATGCTTCTCGCCATCAGGCTGCCTCTGCTGGTCCTGCTGCTCACCAACCCCTCGCGGGACGATAGCGGCACGGCGGTCCAAGAAGCGGCCTGCCGCAACCAAGCAGAGACGCGCGTCTCTCCAGCGAATGCCGCGGCGTACGCATCCCAGCCCAGGCCAAGGAAGACAAGAAGCAAGTTGGGTCGTGTGGCAAATGCTGGCTTTCCTGTTGGCGGGCTCGATTTTGGGTATACGGAGATGCAGGCCTCTTTCGATGGAAGTGAGGCCCAGGAGGCGGTGGGCAACGCCGAGAATTTGGGAGAGGTCGCCGTATGAGGCCTAGAAGCATTACCAGGATAGATAGTGCAGATCGGTAGAGCTTAACGTCGAGTTAGACGTAAATGTCCGGGGGCCGTAGCGGACGTCCGCTCGCTTAATTCATATAAAGTATGCTATAAGATAGACGTATTAGCGTTATACAGAACCCTAAGGTGTGGAATACGCGTTACTACGTAGGCTTATAAATCCATGAGCAGACGCTCAAGTCGTGGATCCTCTACCATCTTATAGCCCTACTCGAAGGGAAACCCATCCACGTGCAGCCGCTAAGCTCATGAACTCCTTACGAATATTCGATCCTTCCTAAAAGAAACCCGATCCATGGGCGGGCATATAGGTCGTGGATCCGTTGCCACTTGCAGTTACCTTCTATAGGGAAACTGATCCGCGTGTAACCATTAAGCTCATGAACTCCTTACGAATACCTGATCCTTCCTAAAAGAAAACCGATCCATAGGCAGGTATCCAGGTCGTGGATCCGTTGTCCTTTTGCAGTTTCCTTTTATAGGAAGCCTGTCACTAGAACTATATACACGTAAAGAGAAGTAGAAGGCATTAGTAATTGACTTCCTAGAGCCTGGATTGGTATTTTATACTATTGCCTTAGGATCTATAGGCTACGTTCCGGGCTCGGCTATGTGTTGAGCTTGAAGGCGGGATCCATATGCAGTAATCTCGAACCATCCCAGCAAGCTTAAAGAGAAAGGATTAAAAAGCAAAGTCAAAGAATTAGTTCCAACGCTACGCTCATTATGGCTATTACCGGCTCTGCCTTCCCCAAAATTCGTCGCTAATACTAAAAAGAGAAAACTAAGAGAAGCTTTTTTTTATTTTTAGGTTTTACCTTTTTTTGTTAGTAGTTTTATATTGAGATCCATAAGAAGTTGTGTAGCCGAAAAAGAGCTCGAATCCATGTTTGAGAAGCTGCTGAGCTCGGGATGTGTGTTTTGAATTAAAGTCCCAAGTCATCGTTCGTCTTTTGGCGCTTATTCATGGAACCGGAGTCTCCACCCTGGGTCTTGAATGGCGATTGTACCTTGGCCAGTGGGGAGGAACAGGCTGTTTGAACTCAATGGATTGACCCCTCTTAGGGGCTGGCCGAAGGCCAGATAACTAGGTAGGACAGACTGCGCTAGACTACATTTGGATTCCTCCTGATTAGGCTACTTATCTACGTGCTGTCGACTTCAAATACAGGTCTGGCCTTGATGATCGCCTGGGTCGTTTGCTTCCTGAAGGTATTTCAACTGAAGAGTCGAGCCATGGGCTATGTCGTAGTCAAGTAGGTTGGTGTTGTTTGGCCGAACACACCATGCTTCTGGAGCCTCGAGGGGGTGTATGCTGCTATCATGAGGCTCGGTTCCGTTGCTCGCGCCGATCTCCAAAAGCTTTTTCACTTGATCCACGGTCAGTTGAGTTTCTCCCATGCTCGAATTCACCGCGCTAGCGAAGTTCTCCGCAAGTTGGACGACATTCCTGGAGTAGTGACCGTACGCGGTCTCAAGCCCTGTAACCGACTTTTGGTTACTAAAACGGGCTGCAGATACCCTATTTAGGAGGTCGTGGATGTCTTCCATCATCAACGCTTGGCCTTGATTAGCGCTATCGAGTAGAGCTTGGACCTTCATGTTGATCCCCTCGAGGTGCCTCCTCGTTTCTTCCTCCTGCACCCTTGTACTCTGTACAACCTATACCCTAGTAATCTCAAACATCCTGCTCGAAAGGCCAATAGCTTGGGCTGCGAAGCGCCTGAGGTAGCTATTAGCTACATTCGGCGTATAGTTTGGAAAGAGCCTGCGGTTTGCGTTGGGGAACTGTGGAGAAGGCTCTTGGCTGGTCGTGTAGCCTCCTGCAGTCTGGTTGGAGCCAGAAGAACCGAACAAACCTCCGGCATTCTGGTTGGATCCGGGGGTGTTGCACAAGCCTCCAGCAGTCTGGTTGGATCCAGGGGTGCCAACAGACAATCCTCCAACACCGGTGACATGTGCGCTGCGCGATGATGAGGAAAGCGGATCTGTCGTCGAAATGTGGCCGCCTTGAGCGCGGGACGACCTGAGACCGTTGCCTCCTCTGCCCTCGTCGACGGCACCACCCATCTTCTGTTGAAGCCACCGGAGGAAGGCTTCCTCATCATGGACCTGTACACCAAAGGTCCTTGCTCTTTCGGAGAGAATGAGAGGAATGTTCTTGCCGGCGAGCATGCGCGTCGTTTCATGAGTCGGATACGGCATGATGGTCGCTCCAACGGCTGCCAGGTAAGTGAGCAATTCGATCTTGTCAACAACCCGAGTGTTGCCTTCGACGACGATCCGCTCGCTGCTTAGTACGTTTTCGGGAATCACGTCCAGGTTGACGTAGTTTGCGAGGGCTGGCGGCTGTTGACCTGATTCGCGCCTCGACGACTGCGGCTTCTCGATGTCGACAGCAATGAGTGGGGCAAAGGCATTCAGACCGATCTCTTTGGGGTAGGGCCAGGTTCCCTGGCTCTTTGCCTCGTGAATGTTCTTGTCGACCGTCGTCTTGATCTCCATTTGAGAAGGATGCGTGGGTGACTGGTTGAATGGCGTGAACGCAAGTCTACCGGCTCGATAATCGAGTAAATGATCTCGAAGACCGTCCGGCCAGATGTCATGTTGTTGGACACGCTCGAAGTCCAAGACAGGGCGCTTTAGAGAGAACTGCTCGGGGTTGAAGAAGGTGGTGTGGGTTAAGCCCGACTTGTCGGCTGTCTTGATGACCCACGGCCTCGCCGCCTTGGTCATCTGCGGATCGTTCCCGTTCGCCATGTTTCCGAACCCATGGGAACCTGCGTACACGTATCCGTTCCAGACGCCATAGGCCAAAGTGCCCCCCCCTTTCTGTACAATTGCCGGATCACCCATCGGCTCGATCGAGAATACCGGATCGCCTTTAGTCCCGAAGTTGGCCGGCCAGTACTGATGAAGCTGTCGAAGCTTTAAGGCCCCGGTTTCAAGACATAGACATACTACCTGGTAAGCCAGATTCGAAGATAGCACTACCCTCTTCGGAGGCAAGTTGTAGGGAGAAACCGCAATCCGCGCGTTGTACAATGGCCAGTCTCGATACTTATCCCAAGACACACCGGTCTTCTGGATGTGAAGGCTATTACCTTGTGCGGGGCGATCTACGACGGGGCCTGGGTTGTCCCCAAACTTCCTCTCTCGAAAGCTAAATCCCCGGGGGGTCAGTGGAGCATCCATGTCTGGGATCTGGCCGTTCGGCGCGGGTTGGTTGCTGTCGTTGGACGCAGAAGCTTCGGATTGATTGATCGAATGTGTTGTCACCGCGGGGAGGTGGGAATGGGTCAGTCGAAGGCTTGATCGGGCTTGTATTTCCGGGATGCGAGCGATGAGGCTTTGGTTCATAGTGTCTCTCCGCGTCTGTTCGCTCTGTTCGTGGAGGCGCACCTGTTCTTCTGTAGCCGGTGTGAGTGCACGGTTAGCGTCAATTCCGAGACCGTCGCAGTGTAGCAGATGTGCTGCAAGACCTCCTTCGCTGTAGAAGTCAAAGTAAGCCCACACTTTCTTGTCCGGTGCCAGAAGGGCGCGCGTGGTGTAACGGGGCCACGCCTCCCACTACGCTACTTGGCCGCCTTTTCCGCAAAAGGAATGACATACTAAACCTCAGGTAGAGGTTTAGTGGCGTGGTAAGCTTATATACGTGTGAGGAACCGGTGTGACGATTCACCCGGTTACACTATCCCCAGCTTTGAGAATTTAGAGACGGCTGATAGGGCTCACCGGAAAATACTAGAAGCTTCCTCGCACTCGAAGTTCAGTGATGTAATGGCTTATGCCGAAGCACGTTTAAGCGAGAAGTAGCAGGAAGGTATGCGATATCTTCGTAGCCTTCCGGGTGGTATCGGAATAATCGAAGGGCCGTCGGGGGCTGGTAAAACCCATTGGATCGCCACTGTCATTCTGCCTTTACTAGCTACTCGCGCACTGGATCAAACCCACGCCAGTCCTGATGGCTTCCGTGGCCAACGACGCCGTCGATGCCCTTTGCGAGAGAGTCCAATCCACATGCCAGCACGCATTTGAGCGCGGATTACTCCAACACCCTCCCATGGTGATTCCCATCCACTCACTTTCGACCGAGTCCGAGATGATGGAACAGGAACTCAAGCAGAATCAACCAAGGCGCAATTCTGCTCATAATCAGCAAGATGTGGATTTGGAGGATATGAAGGCTGCTCAGATCATTATGCAGACCTACCATCGGGAGACCTACCGTCCTCACGGCATCGAGGATAAGCGATTCAAGTTGAAGATGATGTCTCTTGGGGCTCGTATGCTTGAGATTAGTGGCCTTACGGACTCAATCTTTGCTGCTAAAAATAATTCGGAACACGCAGATTTCCGCCACCTTTACACGCAATGGCTTGGTTGTAAGCTAAGCGCTGAGCAGACGAAACAGCTCCAAGCTCGGGCCTCGGAGCTACGGAAAGCAGCGCTCCAGCGTGCGGACGTTCTCGTCTCCACTCTTTCCAATCTCGCGGATGCGCAGATATACAAACATATCACGCCTTCGCATGCATTCTGTGACGAGGCAGCACGGGCATTTGAAGGAGATTTCTGGCCTTACTTTAGCCTTTACCCGACTCTACAATTCCGCGTCATGGTTGGTGATACACGCCAGCTCGGACCCGTTATCCAAGATGGTAATCGTCACCGTTACCAGGGTCAGTTATCGTTCATGCGTCGTCTAAAACACGCTGGTCACCCTTACGTCATGTTCGTTCTTCAACATCGTTTTCACAGCGGTATCTGTGAACTTATCTCCAAAGTCTTCTACGACAACCAACTGTACACCGCCCCTGGTGTTGATGATCGTGAAGAGACCACTGTCATTATAGATATGTTGCGTGACAGGGGTGCAAAATATCCGAAACCGATCGAGTGGTACTCACCCAGCGGGGGAAACGACACTACGATGCCAAACGGAAGCCGTTTCAACGAGGTCAACGCTGAGGTTGCCGCTGGTCTCGTTGTCGGACTCTTGAATAAAGGTGTCCGACCGTCCCAAATTGGCATAATCACTCCGTATGTCGCGCAGTGGAGTTACTATAGCCAACTCCTTGCTCATATCCAGCTATTATATAGCCAGGTTGACCTGCGTGAGCTAAAGGTTGAGACTGTAGACTCTATGCAAGCCAAGGAGGTAGAGTATCTGATCTTGGATCTTGTAGTCACGCGCAACATCGGCTTCCTCAACAGCTACAACCGCTTACTAGCAGCTACTACCCGTGGACGCAGCTATCTTGCCATTATATGCGGCCACCATGCTCTCATCGCTCAATCCCGCCGTTCCTGGAAAAAGTCAGCGCTTTCTAGGATCTTTTCTTACATGAAGAGCCAAGACGCTATTAAGAACAACTGCATCGCCCCGGAAAGATTCCGCGGTATTCTACGCGCTACCAATTATCCTAATCCCGTCTTCGACAACACTATAGATACAGACGTACCAGCTAATACGGGACCTCCCTAAGATGGAAGATGCCGGCCACATAGCTAGTAGTCGTAGATAGCTCGGATCGTGCTAGATGATCCTCAATTGATTACCCTGGCACTCCTATTGTTCCATGCCACCACCCCCCTAATACTGATGGCGATAAGGATTAGACTGATTATGATCCCATTGACGGTAATTTCACTCCGGATCCGTGTATTGTTTAGCACGTCGACGATGTGAATTTCACCTAGTGGATCGCTTGAAGGTTAATCTGCCGATCCGATGACATGCCGTTTGGGTCTGGATCCCTTTATGGTCCGTTCTTATTAGTGAGAGTGACCAATCGTTCGCATTCTCCATCTCAAAGAACTGCACGCGCAAAGCCGAAATTTCTATTTTATAACGATATGCAGTGGTTATAATGCGCTATGTCGGGTAATGGATTGAATAACTTTAGGCGATAGGACAGTTCTATGATTGAGTGAGAACGCTGGTCGGTCGCAGTAAATGAGCTTACTTGAGAGGGAACAGCTCGGGCGAGAGACGTCGACACTACGGCCTGAAGATCGAACCTTGCGCGGTCGTCGTCAAGACACGCCAGTTCCAGGCTCCACAAGTCCACTCGGCGGTGCTGGTAACAAAGCCCATGTCCAGCCCAACGAGACTGTCAAGGGCCGTTGGATTCTGTTTCGACACCACCATCGACTGCTCCGTCTCCTAAAGCGGTCCTGCGACTCACCCACCTCTCTATGGCTCACTCAACTCCCTCTCTGTGGCTCTCACACAAAGCACAAAAACACGAGAACACGCCGCCTGCCGCCCC